>JAFBJR010000150.1:3943003-4087346 GCA_016785285.1 Brachirus orientalis
TAGGAACTACTTTGATAATTAAGAGAAAAATAACAATTTGAGAATTACCTTAAAGATGCAGTTGTAGAATGAAAAAAAATAAAACTGCCATTATACATAGAAACCGCTGAAAGAGATAAAATTGAGATAAAAATATCTGCTCTGGCTCCACCTACTGCTCATAAGGTGATTTGAAAAAGCTGCAGGCTGGGCTTATATAAGTGAAATGTGATGGCAGAGAAGGACACTCACTTTAAAATAAATATAAGAAAATGTTAAAATATAACAAGATAAATGTAGTAAAACAAGAGTGCGCACCTTACAGCATCAGAGTCAGAAATAAAGCAACACAGGCTAATTCTGCCACAAGGACGTCATCCTTAATCTGAGTGTTAAAGAGCCTTAGGAGGAAAAGCACTGGGGGAGTTTCTGTCAGGAATTCTGAGGCTGCTGTAAAAGTAAAAATGCACAGGAATCATACATGAAAACATTCTACATGTCTGTGGCCATCAGTCTGTTAAATGTACAACAATTTTGCAAATGTTTCACAGATTAGGGGAGTTATGTTGATTGCTAGGTTGAACATTTCCAAAGAGGTGGATCTTTACGAGCTTGGATGTGAAAAATGCAGGGATGGACGTGATGTCAGTTGTTTCAGGGACGCTGATATATGACGTACAGTATTTTAGCTATAGAGGTCTGAACTTGGCCAATCACTGTGATGATACTGCACCATCATCGGATGAAAGTTTCATGTTTTGTTGTCCCTTTTTCTCAGTCTTACAGCTAATTTGGGCCTTTTCTCTTTGTACAATTATACCGTTTTTTTGTTGTTGTTCTTGTCACCGATTTTTATTTTTCATTTTTACAGGCTGTGCTTCGTAATGCATTTAAGTGATTTGTAATGTTTATGGAATGCAATGAATTTTGAGTTGTTTTCTTTTTTCTCTGATATGTGATCCGGAGATTCTGACTGGTATCGGAGTGATACTGAGTATTAATAATAATCAATTTTATTTTAGCTGCCTTTCAAAGCACCCTTGGTCATTTTTCAGGTAAATTTTTAAGAAATACAGTACTACGGGGCATCCTGTACCGTCATAATCAGCAGGTCATGGCCACTGGGAGCAGGAAGAAGGCAACCATGCCAAACACATTGTCCTTTATCTTGCTCAGTAGAGTCAGTAAATTGCAATAAAAATATAGGACCTCGAAATCAAAACTGTATTCGTGAGTGAACAGCACGTGTCGCCCATGACTTCCTCAGGTTGTGCAGCTGAGCTCACCATAATGCTGGCCCTGTTATTGGCCCCTTCGCCCTATTGTATGTCAGCTGGGATTGGCTCCATTGACTCCACAACCCTCATGTATAGGATACAATTCTAGACAATGAGTGAATCTGACAAACATAGTATCATGCAGTCATCATTAATCCAATCCAAACCCAGCTGCTATAGGGTCATTTAACTCTGCTGTGACATCATAACCTGCAGGGAGATTCAGCCACAGGGCCACCTGTTAGGAGGACTTCTTCATTATTCAAATCATCACATGTCCTCTGGGGTTAAATCCCAGTATCGCTCATCCATTGCTGAAGATTCTTCATCACTGTATCAGAAAAAAAAAGTTGGATGTAATGTAGTGTTTTAAATAACTCTCCTTATTTAAGCCAACATGCATTCCAAGGGTGGATTATGAAGGGGAATCATTTATTTATAAAGATTTTTTTTCAACTGATTCCTGACTGTGAGCAAACTCCACTGGCTTCACGTGGCTGCTTCGACAAACACTTATTACCCCTGAAAAGATGTGCAGGATTTGAATGCAATGACCACTTAAACCAGTAGAGGGAGCTGCGGACTCGTGCAGCCTTGCCACCAACACATTGAAGTGTACAACCTGTAAAACTGGTCAACCCTCATGTCCGACTTAACAGTTACATGGTGTGCTTTTATTTATTCATTGACTTAATCATAAATTAAGGTATTTAGGACATGCATACAAATAAATCCTTTTTTTTTAATTAAATGGTGTGTTTCATCCTCCGTATTAATGCTCATTTTATACAAATACCAACAACACTATTTATCTATCTATCTACATATAGCCTATAAATGTGGTGTATGTATATAATGTTAATGTGAATTCCATGTATGAATGGTATTTTTAATTTAAAAGAAATGAAATCTCCCCCCCCCCCCACCCCGCACCTGCACCTGTTATCAAAGCAGGTGCAGGTGCAGCCAGAAAGAACAGTAATGAGATTCAGTCTAATCTGCACTGTCTCTCTGTCCTCATGTGAACATTGTCCTCATGCCTAAATGTTCACAATCCAATCGAGTCCATTTTGGTCAATTTTGGACGCGTCATCTTGTGGAAGACTGATCCCACTGCTGTGTTTAGCTTCTGTAGTTTTTCCTCCGTTCTCCGTTCCCATCTCGAGGGACATTTAATTTGATCATATTCAGACTGAATTCTTTTTATATAGATGATTTCAAATCAAATAAATGCCTGACATAGTACTGTAGTACATTATTTCATGAGCTGTTTTAGTCAGTTAGTGAGTAGTCACATATGCTATTTTTTAAGATAAAAATGCAGGAGGTGCTTAAGATCAGAAAAGTTTAAATTAATGAAATATGATCAGCTACGTAAACTCAATTCAGGGGGAAAAAAAGCCTTTTTTTTTTGGCCAATTACATTTTTATATTTATAAATATTCCAAATGACATGGTTTAGGGTTTGGCAGGTCACAGAAGGAAAACTACAATTTTAACCCAACAAATTATTAATGGCCAAGTTCCATTTAGCTTCCTACATTTCAGGACTCATGCTGCTTCAGTGTCCCACTGTTCTGACTTTTATGTGATTATTATCATTTTTTCTAACAAAAAAAATGGCTGCCTTGCAAAGGGCCCTTAAACTGCTTTACATTTAAAAAAAGACACCGGTTCTGGTCATGTGATCATATAGCTCTCTCTCCTTTTTTGAGCAACTTTCTCACTAATCCAGCCATTTTACACCAGTTTTGCACAGTGTTGTTTCCACAGAGAGCAAATTATTTAAATGAAAATTTAAAAGGAAGTGGTTTGGTGTACATTTCAGTATTTATCAGTATTTACCTCCACAAAGGAGGTTGCGGTTTTGTAGGATGTAAGTTGAAGCCTGAGGAGGAAATGAATGTGGATCTGGATTTTTAACGTGAGATAATTAACGTTACATAATGACCGTTCAGTGGAATTTAAAAAAAAGTCTTAACACCTCGACCACGGACGCGTCCAGCGATTCCGCTGCTCTGCTCCACAGGAAGCCACAGGAAGGCACCGCAGCTTTGCAGCTCAATATGACCCACAAGTCAAGACAGATTAGATGCGATTGGATCGTCTGATGGTTCGTCTGACCTACAATCTGCTGCATTCTCCTCGTCATCTCCCTGGGCAAAGGTTTCCATGGGAACAAGCTCTGGGTTGCTTTAATTTGCTGGGTTTTTTTTTCAGCACTCACTCATCTAAAGCCATGCTGGATTCCTTTTTTGTCAGGCTCATATTCTTCTGCTCCATTTCCTCACTGAGCTCTCACTCTCGCTTTCTGCCAATCCTTCCCTCACTCTCCCTCAGCCTTACCCTTGCAGTTTCTCTCCCTCTTTGGTGTTTGCTCTCTCTCTCACCCCCTCTCTTGCTCTCTCAACCCCTTTCTCTTTCTCTCTTTCTTCTCTCTCATCCACCCTCACTCTCTCTTACCCAAACTCACTCACAGTCACTCTCCTATACTCTCTCTCTCTCTCTCCCGCTCGCTTTCACACACACATGCACATCTGTGTCTGTGTGTGTGTGTGTGTACATACATATTTAAATGCCTACACACACACACGTACAGTATGAATGTGCTCATGCATGTGCAGGCATATACGTATGCACAGTAAATAGATATAATGCCACATATGGAAAATGATACACTGCAACAAAAGCCCAACAACTCTTACTAACAGGTGATTATAAATGAATGAAAATGTAAATATTACATTACATTCCCTTTCCTCAGCTACACACACATACTGCATGTTCTCCACGGGTCTGTACTGTGTTGTACACTTTTCTAGAATATTCTGCAAACTGCTACATTTTTACAGCCTCACTGACACTGAGTTTTATTTTCCACTAGTGGAGCGACAGCGTGGAAGTTCACTGTGTAAAATGATTTTCCGTAAAAAATGTATGACGTCATGTGCATTCATTTCATACATATTTTCATACTCATATTTCATACATATTTTTTCATATTTGCATACTGTTGTGCAAAGCCATAACATAACATAACATAACATAACATAACATAACATAACATAACATAACATAACATAACATAACATAACATAACATAACATAACACAGGGGTGTCAAACTCAAATGACCTGGGGGCCAATGAGCATCTAGTCTGGTCAAAACTATAGGTGGGGCAATGTAAGTTTAAAATAATAACATATTATTACATCAGAAAAAGTGCTTGTTGTAATATAAATGATTAAAAAAAAACATTTATGATGCAAATTATATATTTTAATAAATAAATAAATCAAAAAATGAAGTAAAAAAACAAAACATAATGTTGACAACTGTAAACAGCACTTAATTTATTATTATATATATATATATATTATATATGTAATTTAATATTTAATTTAATATGTTTAATATGCAGTAATTACAACAGAATGTCTTATTGTTACTATTTTAAAAATATTGCTAGCAAAAAAAAAAAAAAAAAGGTAACTTGAATTTGCCACAGATTTTCGAAACAAAAAGTCCACATTTGTGAATTGACTCCAACATGGTGATAATGTGAACGCTGTCTTTAACTTGTCACACACTCGTGCTCGTTCTAGAATGCTCTAAACAGACTGTACCCCCCTCTTTTAACTGGTAATAATGTGCATCACAGCAATTACGGGAATGGCTGCTTCATCGTTGAACCTAAGATTTGGTTTTACACACATATACACTCAGATCTTGACTATCCAGTAATGAAGCACTACCTACATCACAGCCTCCTGTCTTCATTGTGTGCTGCAGGTTTGTGATGTGTGCGCAGAGAAATTGGTCAAACATCGCTATGACAAAATGTCAGTGGAAAGCACCACAGGACAAAGAAGGGCAACGTCACAGTGGCCATTTAAAAAAAAAATCAGATTTTTGAAATCATCTGCTGGGCCCGACATGAATGGCCAAGGGCCGTCAGTTGGTGACCTGTTCACTAAAATGTGAAATGCGCTGTCTTTGTTTGGACCATTCTCCATTTATACTCAATTTTTGTCCCAAATGTTACCTGTACTGTACTGTAGACGTTTACACGGTACTTCCTCTCCAGGGCAGTGCAAAGTGGCAAGTTGCAGGCAAATTAAAGAGGTTATTTTATTGTGATTGAACCAAAATGTGGGTTTTGCGGTGCTGGAAACTTCTGAATGTAAGTCATTCAATTTATTTCTTGGTGTGGCTGGTGAGTGGCATTATAAATATTTCTGCTGTGAATTTTGATGATTTGTTGCGGTGGCTAGCCCCTCACATTAAAGATGCTGCATCTTGGTCGTTACTGACTATTTACTGTATACTGCCCCCAGGATTTCCAGTGGTATTGCTCCCTTTTGCAACCTCTTCTACAACGTGCACAATGATGGATGAAAGGAATGTAAAGTACAGACAAAAGGCTCCGTCTTACTCCAACTTTTGCGTACAGTATAAGTGGTCCTTTATTCTGTTCCATTTAACTGGCTTTTGTCTGTGTGTGTGAGAGAGAAGGTGGGAAAGGGAAAAGAGAAAAAACTGCCCAGTGCATCATGGGAGTTACTCCAGGAGATTAAGTCCATATATAGACTTTTATGTAGAGGTGGTGTCTGCCTCCTGAAGCCAGACTGGGGACTGTTTAAGGATGCGAGGAGGGGAAAATGACTATTTCATTCACAGCATCCAGTCACAGCAGGACTTTAGCAGACCGGGTAAGCAGCTGAGAAAAGCCCCATGGTGCAGCACTGCATCTTTAATCGAGCCCCTAGGATACACTGTGGTATCAGGCTCAATAAATCCAAGGAAGCAAGTGTTCAGAGTTCTCCTTTGTTCTCTGGTCCTGAGACTCTCAACCTTGAACCTGCCCTGTTCCTTAAAAATGCAGTTAAATACATTATTGCATTCATAAAAGATGCCTATACTGTACTCGTAACACTGGGAGAACAGCGTTTAACAAATCACTGATGTCTCGTCCTAAACCAAGAACATACATTAGCAGTGTCTTTTTACTGAGCAAATACAGAAATGTGCTCCACAAAGTTGGATGATGTTGAAAAGCTACTGATTCTTTTGGCACGTTTTTTTCTTTTGGAAAATCATACATATTTACGCATGGCCTGCCTCCACGACAGCTTTTTTACAGCCAGTGTCAGACTAGTGGAACAGGACAAAGAATAGAGGGAAGTAGCTACTTTATTCTAAAACTCACTTATCAATGTAAACCTATATAAAAATGTGAAATTATGAACACCGCAATACCTTCTGCTGTATCTGTTTGCACCTCTCACTTTATAGATATGCATATTTATTGAGTGTATATTGTGTTTTTTATTATTTATTTATTTATTGTATTTTAGTTAATTTTGTAATTCCAGTGTACCTGAACTGTAATGTACCCGTGCAGATGGCAAATTAACCCTATAAATTCTATTGTAGACTAATAATAAATGAGGTTACATGTTCTGTTGCCAAAACACTTTTATTTCAATATCTCAGGGTTCATTCCTTAAATTAAAGTTCTCTTTTCAACATTCATTTCACCTCACTTCCATCTTCCACTGACTTGGCCAACCTTTCCTCTTCCACTCACGAACTAAAACAGGGCGCTCTCTGTCCTTGCAGACACAAAACGAGTCACGTGGAGAGCTGAGGTTAATCAAAAGGTGTGAAATCCTTTAATATCAGTGTAACATTCATTTCTAGTTTTTTTTTTTTTTTTTAATAAGTAAAATTTTGGTTCCATGCAATTGTAAAGGTGCAGTTTTGTTTGTTTGTTTGACAATAAACTATTTCACCAGACCAAACCTTCATTAAATGCCGGACCAGTCAGTGCAAGGCGCACCACCCCCCCCGGGCCACCCCCCCCCCCCCCCCCCCCCCCCCTTCTTCACTTTGGTTTCGCCCAGACTGGCCTGAGCGGCAGCAGCTCCCCAGTCTGTATCTCTCACTGCTGCTGCTGCTGAGGAGGAGGAGGAGGAGGAGGACAATGATGATGATGATGATGACAATGATGGAGATAATGATGCTCTGTATCTGTGAATGAATGGCCCGCAGCTGGAAGGCTGCGCCATGAACGCATTGGCTGGAAACAGTGGAATAATAATGGGTGTGTTTTATTATTTTCTCGGGTTCCTGTCGTCGGTGTGGGCTGTCGAAGGTAAGCCGGCGTTTAACTCCTGTTGCGGTGTGTGTGTGTGCATGGCTTTCTATCCCTGTGAGAACCAAACACGTCCAAATCTATCTTTGTGGGGACATTTTGACTTGCGCGGACATTTACCTGGTCCTCACAAGGTTAAATGGCTTTTTCAGGGTTAAGACCTGGTTTTAGAGTAAGGGTTAGGTATTTAGTTGTGATGGTTAAGGTAAGGGGCTAGGAAATGCGTTATGTCTATGAGGGGCCACACAAAGATAGTCAGACAGCATTAGTGTGCGTGCGTGTGTGTGTGCGTGTGTGGAGCTCCATCAGTTACTGAAAAAAGAAATAAAAGACTAACGTGTTCCTGTTGGAGCAGAGCTGGTGATGGAATGTTGCAGTGTGAAAGACAAACATGTCACCAGGCTCCGACTCCCATTACTCTGTCGTAATTATGGCTAGACCATATTTGGAAGAAAAAAAAACGCAAAATGCGACCACGTCAGTAAATATTGCGATGACCATATACAGTATATGACATGCAATGAAATGGAGGTAAAATTGGAGGTGTAATAAGTCAGACTGGGAAAAAAAAATTGAAATGATTTCCATGTCAACATGTTTTTGTTTTTTTGTTTTTTTGTTTTTTTGTTGAAAACAATTCACCATCAACTATACATTAGCCTTTGATTGTCTGAATTGCTCACATTAATAACTAAATAATCTAAAGACTAATTAGATGAATGCAAACATACTCATTTAAACTGAATGACTATGACTAATAACTGTAACTACAACTGTCCAACCAATTCTCCTCTCATATCGCCACCTATCAAGTAGTTGGAGTGTGAGTGTGTTGCAGCTTTCCAGCTAGGGAATTTAAATACAGAATGCTAGACTTCTACTATATATAAAACAGGGTATGTGATCTGAGTGGAGCGGAGGAATTTTGACCAGAGTGCGTAGAAAATGAGACCAATAACAAAATAATAATAGTAATAACCATAAATCCATCTAATTGCACTATACGGCCTGTTTACACCACTGTATTTTATCGTTGGTGATAATGGTGTTACTTCAAGATATCAGTATTTTCTCAGGTGGTACTTGGTATGAAATGATGAAATTTACCACGGTGTGTGAATGCATCTCATTAGTTGCTCCTGTTATCTCAACACGCTGTGAACCCTGCATTATGTTCACGCACCGGACGTTAAAATATTCAAAGAATAACACCGTTGAATATTCCAAAAGCGTTTTTGTGCTAGAAATGCTCATTCCTAATGTTAAGTTCGAGGAACAGTCATACATGTACAGCTGTTTAATCAGTCATTATATTTAAAATGCATATAGTGATGGTGAAATGCCGATAACATTTCGATATATTGTGCTGATCCAATGTATACCTTTTTTAAATCCCTTATTTGACATCAGTAAACCTCGCTACCAGGGGACATTAGCGCAGTGGTGTCATCGCAACCTGGCTTAATCAAATGTGTTACTATCTTTCTTATAAAGTTTTATTTTTAAGCTAGATAATAAGGTAATATGCAAAACACAAGTTGACATATACACCAATATGATGCACTCAACTACTAATGCATGACAGCAACGTTGTATGAATAATCAATTCTGTATTCTTATATGAAATATCTTTAATTACAAATGCTGTGAAACTGCAGGCCAGTGAGTACAGCTCATGTAATGCCGCGATTAGACTACACCAATTAAATTTTCCAGTTTTCAAGCTATTTGGTGTTTGTCCAGTGTCGGACACGATTATGAATGTCGGGAGAGAAGAGTGGACATGTAGTGTAACATAAATGAAGAGCAGAGATTTTGCTTCTGGGACATTCCACGACACACCGATGAGAAGTCTAGCATGTTTAAATTTTTCTATATTTTCCTTCAACCTTCTATACAATGTGTTCCTTGACGTTGACCAATAGGATAAGAGAGTGCTCTGATGCAGCGTAACATACAGACATAAACATGGTGAAGAGGAAGAGGGATGCTGCTGCTGTTAGGGGGGATAGGGACACCAAAGTATGTTCAGTTGAGCTTTGGCAACAGTCACCCTGCCTCTTTGACGTCTCCTCTAGGGACCACTACGACAAAATTAAAAAGCATAAAATAAAGGCAAGAAATACTTTTTGCCCACCTCCCTGAAGACCTATGAGCTCCTGCAAAGTCCTGTTCGATGACTGGTCAGGATCATACTTGTAGTGTTGCCAGTCTACCAAACAAGACATAGAAACTCTGATTGCACATCTGACATGGTGACCATCATGAAAGACAAATATTGTGTATTCTGGTCCTGGCATAATTGTGATCTTTATTCATTAACTGACTGCTGCCTGGGCCCACAGCTGGTGTAGTGGTTAGCACTCTTGCCTTTGCAGGCCTTTCCCAGGTTCACAACCTGGTTGGAACAAGGAGCCTTCTACAAGGAGTTTGCATGTTCTCCCCGTGGTGCGTGGGTTCTCACCGGGTACTCCGGCTTCCTCCCACAAACATGCAGATTTGGGGATTAGGCCAATTGGACACTCTAAATTGCCCGTAAGTGTGAATGGTTGTCTGTCTCTATGTGGCCCTGTGATGGACTGGCGACCTGTCCAGGGTGTACCCTGCCTCTCGCCCCATGCTAGCTGGAGATAGGCACCAGCGCCCCCCGCGACCCCTGGTGGATAAAGCGGTAGAAAATGAGTGAGAGAGTGAGTAACTGCTGCCTTTACAGACAGTGCATCATTCACCACAGTTGGGCCCATGGTCGATGAATAGTGCTATCAATGTTTGGATGACACTTTTTCATTTATTCTCCTTTTACACAAGACCATGTTCGGTTTCCTTGGATTTCCCCTTGGGGACAAGTAACGTGGTTTGAAATTGAAAACATTACAGGATCATTATGTGATACAGTATGTGTAGTTGCTGAAAGATCTATATGGCATGCTATCCTGTATCAAGGCTTCTGATCTACACTTGAAAATACTGAGGATGCTTGGACCGATAACTGATACCTATTAACAGACAATCATCCCTGTGTCCAACTGCAGAGATCATTTAGTCTTTGGATATGTTGTGTGCTTGTGACCTGTCTCCTTCCTGTCGTTCTTTCCAACCATAGGTATTATTTAACAGTCCTGTCCTATGTAATCTAGTTGGTGTCCAGTTTCATATCAGATGTTGAAATTGAGACTTTTTACCATTTCATGAAAAATAATAGCTAATTTTGAATTTGGTGGCAGCAACACATATCAAAAAAAGTTGGAATATGGTGATGTTTACCATTATGTCTGTAAATGTTTACCAATGTCTGTAAACTGGAAGTGAGGAGACCAGTTGCCGGAGTTTTAGGAAAGGAATGTTGTCCCATTCTTGTCTGATGCAGAATTTTAGCTGCTTTGATTCAATCCTTTGTTGTCGGATTTTCCGTTTCATGATGCACCAAATGTTTTCTATTGGTGAAAGGTCTGGACTGCAGGCAGGACAGTTCAGCACCTGGACTCTTCTCCTGTGAAGTCATGCTGTTGTGATGGATGCAGTATGTGGTTTAACATTGTCTTGATGAAATATACAGGTCTTCCTTGAAAGAGAAGTTGTTTAGATGGAGCAAATGTTGCTCTAAAACCTCTATGTACTTTTCAGCATTGATGGTGTCTTTCCAGATGTGTAAGCTGCCCACACCATAGGCACTAATACAACTCCATACCATCAGAGATGCAGGCTTTTGAACTGTCCACTGATAACACGCTAGATGGTCCCTCTCCTCTTTAGTCCACAGGACACAGCGTCCATGGTTTCCAAAAAGAATTTCAAATTTTGACTCATCTGACCACAGAACAGTTTTCCATTTTGCCTCAGACCATTTTAAATGAGCTTTGGTCCAGAGAAGACAGCAGTGTTTCTGGATCATGTTCACATATGACTTCTTCTTTGCATGATTCAGCCTTAACTTACATTTGTGGATTACATGGTGAACTGTGTTCACAGGCAGTGATTTCCTGAGCCCATGCAGTGATTTCCAGTAGAGAATCATGTCTGTTTTTAATACAGTGCTGCCTCAGGGCCTGAAGATCATGAGCATCCAGTTTTTGTCCTTCAGCTTTGTCTCTTGTACACAGAGATTCCTCCTGATTCTCTTCATCTTTTGATGATATAATGCACTGTAGATGCTGGGATCTTCAAAGTCTTCGCAAATTTATATTGAGCAACGTATTCTGTTAAATGTTTTCTGTTTTCTCCACAGTTTTTAACTGTAGTTTGTCCCAGATGGTGAACCTCTGCCCACCTTTACATCAAAGAGGCTCTCTGATATGCTCCATTTATATCCAGTGTTCATGTTACTGACCTGTTGCCAATTAACCGACAATAATTAATTTTCAAATGCTCCTCCAGTTGTTTTTGATTTGTGGCGATTATTTTTTGTTATTTTTTGATTTGTTGCCTCTTTTCCACCCTTTTTGAGATGTGCTGTTGCCATCAAATTTAAAAGAATGAAATGGTAAAATGTCTCAGTTTCAACATCAGATGTGTTTTTTTTTTTTTTTTTACATTTTACACAACATCCCAACTTTTATGGAATTGGAGTTTGTATAATAACACACTGGTGTTACTAGCAGAGCATCATGAATTGCTGGTGTCCCTCAGCTGGAGTTTATTGCACATAATTGCTATGTATTTGTAGCAGGTTGTGTTGTTAATGCCATTCACACTTCATTGAGTCTCCACAAGAAGTGCAAACAGAGTGCTTGAGTAACAACTCAACTCTTGCGTAAAAGCAGCAGGAAAATGTGTGATTAGAAGCAGCACATGCTGTTGCAGAATAATCAGTTTCTCTTCAAACAATTCATTACACCGGCTCCTCAAGTGGTTCTCAAACGATTCCACATTTATCTTGAGGCATCGAGTAACAACCTGAAATTTTCAATAGTACTACAGAAGATTATGCCCACATCATGTGTTCATGCTGGGGCTGGAATCCAGACACTGTTGGCTATAATGGGAAAGCAGCACAAATCTTGAGATACCACTACTAGAGGTACAATAAAGCACAGCAGTGTTTTTTCATATTCTTGAAGGTCTACCATATGTGAAATGGATGCTTGTATAAAACTATTATACTAGACAAAAAGATAAATTGACAGCTTTTTTTTGCCACAGTGCACAGATTAAAAAGAGTGCAAATTTTAGTCAGGTCCATTGGGAGCTGACACACTTGAACACTGATAATTTCATTTAACAAGCTTATGTGTGACAGTCGCCAGGGGGTTACTCTTCAAGTGTGAATATGTTGATGGACGGAAGAAATACAGTACCACAAAAAAAAAAATTAAATTAGTTTTATTTGCAGACACACCAATTAGTGACAGTGAATTTACCCTCGAAATTTAACCCATCCTTGTTCAGGGACACCCCAGCCTGTCTTGTCCGAGAAATTTGAACCGACGACCGTCTGATTGCAATCACAATTCCCTTCCACTTGGTCATATGCTGCCCAAAACAACAGTGAATGGGGCAAAAATAAAATGTTTAGTCTGTGACAAATGTGTTTTTTTACTTTTAGATATCTTTGGTAGGACAGTCACAGAAACAACAACATCAGCAAGGGCTGATAGAAAGGTATGACTATGCTGTATTAAGCAATGTATAATATTTAACTGTAATTGCCTGGTAAGTCAGTGCTTCTTTGCAAACTGATGGTTCACAGTCAACCAGTGACCCGGGGACTCAAGGATTAAGACAGTTTTCACAAATGGTGCAGGTCACTTTGATCCCCATTTCCTCTACTCAGTATGCAGACGTCCTAAAACCCAAATTTTTCTCAGTGGCTGTGCTGGCATGTGAATGGGTGTGAATGATGATGATGAGACAGAAAATGGTGCAGCATGTATGTAGATGCACTTTTTTAAATTATTCTTACCCAAATCATACTAGACATGAGAAGAGAAAATTTGTGCATAATGTAATGCACACATTTACAGCCTAATATTATTTTGAATTGGTTCCCAAGATATGTTTGTCAAATTAGACTTATATTAAATATACAAACATAAATCTTAACGGAAAGATTAGGAAAATTCATCAAATTTGTTTTAGGAACCCAAAAGAATCCCCTGCGACTCATCTGTGGGTCCCGACCCAGTATTTGGGAGCACTGGATAGCGTACTGTCCTTACTAACTGCATAACAAAGCGTGATTTGTCCACTTTGTCCACAGGAAATTTGTGCATATTATAGCGGTTAATTTACAGCCATATTTGTAACACCTGATATTATTTTGAAGTGGTAAACCAATCATTTCCAAGAGATGTTTGATAATGAATAAATTGTCATTTTATAAATGTTATTTAAAACATATTCACATAAAACTTTGTTTGGGAGACTCCAGAAAATCTCTTGCGACCATCTTTGGGTCCCGACCCAGACTTTGGTAATTACTCCGGACCAATCCTTGGCCCAATCCGTGTGGTCCAAACTAAAAAATTAGTTGTGATTACTAAAGTATTGTGAGAGTTACAGACACTTTGTTTTTACAGACTACTTTATTAATTGCATGTTCTCTGTCTACTCTGGTTTCCTACCACAGTCCAAAAACATGTAAACTCCACACAGAAAGGCCCTCAGTCGAACTGGGGTGCTACCCACTACTCCACCATGTGACCACCATATTATGCTCAGTAACATAAAATTTACTCACATATAAAATTGGAATAATTCCAATTTGGGTTTGACAATAAGTTTTCATATTAATCCATTTGACCCCACATTTGTCCTCATTCCTTCGAGGCAGTACTTTCTGTTCTTGGAAAGAAGCCAGTCTGGCCTTAATGCCCTTTGCTGGTATTTCTCAGTGGAACTCGCTTATCTAAGCCAATCAATATTCAGTGTCAGGAGCAGCACAGTGCTCTTTGCCCCTGGGAGCACTGACAGAAAACATCGAGCTTCAAAACGACCCGTGACCCAGTTCCTGGTCGGCCTGTGGTGGCTTCACTGTGATAAGAGAGTCAGCAGTGTCATATCAATGACCAGACTGTGGCCACGATTATTCAGCTAATACATGAACTGTCTACAGTGATAGACAGTATCATTCAAGATGGTTTATGTTTTAATTGAAGTGTGTTCATAACCTGTCACCTCGCAGCTGAGGAGATAAGATGATAAGCACTTAGGAGGAGGAGCTGGTGTTCCTTAAACATGGGGTTATTTGAAGTAGTGTTTTTATTTATTTATTTTTTTTTATCTACAGACCAATCTGTACGTCAAAACATACAACTACGCAAAGATACTGAAGCATACTGGCCTTAATTTATGAAACAAAAAGAAAATTAGAAATGGCCCAATACTTTTCAGTGTAAGTCACAATTCAGTATTTAAATCCGGTGTGGGGCCACGGTTCAGTACGAGTTATGGGGACCTAAATCTGTTTACACAGTCACATTATGGGGACTTGTCTTCCTCATGTGGATGAAATGTCCCCATAACATAAAATTACTATTTTAAGGTAAAGACATGTTATAAAGTTAGTCTGAGGTTAGTGTTAGGTTCAGGTTAGAGTCAGGGTTAGGGTTAGGCCAGCACTAATTATGGTTAAAGTTAGAGTAAGTCTCCAGGAAATGAATGTTAGTCAATGTAACGTCCTCTGAAGTCATGGAAACCAGTGTGTGTTTACAGAACTTATATGTATGTATATCTTTAGAGGACCAAAAAAAAAGTATAAACCGTAGGAAGGAAGGGCAAATTTCCTCACTTTCTGGGAAAGTGAGGAAATTTTGACTGGTCCTCACAACATTGAAGTGATTTTTCAGGGTTACTTACTATGTCACGGTTAGGTTAATGGTTAGGGTTAGGCAATTAGTTGTGATGGTTCAGGTTAATTATCAAATGAGTTCCTACAATGCTGATTTAGCCTGTCAGCTCCACACAACCCTCTCTGTGTGTCTCATTATATCAGTATTTAGATTGCATATAGGTTGTAGCATAATTGAAAACACAAAGACATGCCCTCAAAAAAAAGGTTTCTACTACTACTGCTCAAAACTAGTCATTCAACCGTTTGACAAGATAAATGCTCCTTGTACCTGCATGCTCCTGCACTGCTGCTGTATACTGTATGCACAGACACTCCCTAAGTCAAGTCTGATAGTATTGCTTGACAGAGCATTTTCAGGTGAAGGACACAGCATGTAATTAAGTGTTTGTGTTCATGCAAATGGAACAGAGGCAGAGTGATAACATCATCAACAACAAAAAATTATGCACTGCAGCTGTGATTTAAATACAAATTTACCTGGATCCTGCGGCAACTACCCAGGATGGCTAGATGGCACAAAAATCTGGCCATGTATTAGAGTGATTGCAGACTGTGTGAAAATATTAAATTCAAAGCAGCTCATGTTTTGGCTCGTGTCTCGTATCTAATTAAGAAAAGACTGTCAGAATAATGCCGGCCACTGTGTTTCAGCATGAAAGCCGGTGCGGGCAGGAAGAGCTGTGACAGGAAACAAAGTGAATTTTGCTGATTTATTCCTGTGTGGTTAATCCAGCGTGGCACACAGAGCGTGGCACAGCCTGCAAGGATTATGTGTGCTGGACTTAGTTGGCCCACTGTCTCCTCCTCCTTGCCCTACTTTTCATTGAATCATGCAGAAAAAGGCAGAAGAAGAGATATCTCCCTCTTTCTCTTCCATATATGTTATATATACAGTATATAAATATACTACATATAGTGGCATATTAATTCAGTGATGAATCACTGATTATATATTTAGGCAGCTAGGTTCAACCTGAGACTGAGGAGCTGCCCGTGACAACTGTGACAACTGTGACGACTGTTTAGTCATTGAAAGGAGGCCAACGTATACAAATGCCCCCCCACCAGCAGCAGCCCTCACTGTCCCAGTTTCCCTGCTCCAGCGTCACGTCCCGTCATCAGCTCCAGCCTGCCTGCATTTTAAATGCTCACGTCTTCTTCATTATGAACCAATATACATATCATTTCTGGTCTTGTAAGCTAACCTCCCTGTCCGTCCTGCAGAACATCTCACATCTACTGTATGTACAGGACAGACAGGCAGTGTTACTCAATTCTCGATCTCAACTAACTGTTGCATAGGAACAAGGGCACAGGGGAAATTTTTGTTTCAAAAGATTGTAATTAGTCTGTGGTTGATGTTGATCAATGGGTGTTTGCACCTTGATGTCAAATATTACCACACGACACCGTGCCGGAGCAGTCAGTACCACTTACTGTAGTCATACATTCAGTATATGTCACATTATAATTTACTCTAATCATAAACAACACATAGAATCCTTTTTGAATGTTTGACATATTTAATTTTTTTTTTTAATCCTGATAACCAGTAAACAGACACAACCAGTAACAAACTGTATTTGAATGTCTCCAAATAATTTAATAATCAGTGTTTATTAGTAAGGCCACACGGTCGGTGTAGTGGTTGGCACTCTTGCCTTTGCAGCAAGAGGTCCCGTAGGCGTGAATGGTTGGTTGTCTGTCTCTATGTGGCCCTGTGATGGACTGGCGACCTATCCAGGGTGTGACCCTGCCTCTCACCCTATGTCAGCTGGAGTTAGGCACCAGTGCCCCCTGTGACCCTCAGTGGAGGCTAAAGTGGCAGAACATGAGTGAGTGAGTGAGTGAGTGAGTGAGTGAGTGAGTGAGTGAGTGAGTGAGTGAGTGAGTGAGTGAGTGAGTGAGTGAGTGAGTGGGTGAATGTTTATTAATGAGTATCTAAATCTCTTTCACAAATGTTGCCTTTTTAATTTACATTATTCAATTAATATAAACATTCATTTGGTGTAGTTCAGTTGATGTATAAAAGTTCTGTTCACTGCTGCAATCTCTATGTGTCTGCAACCTCACTGTGTTGTGCAGTGCCATCAGCAAACCTTGTGCCTTCTAATATTTAACTTGACGGCTGTTGCTTTGAGTGAGAACTTGAAAACCTGAAAGGAACTTGATTAAATGAATGAATTGGAAACAGAAAACAAACCTTTTTACATATCTTGAATGAAAGTGAAGTACACAATCAAACATGTCATTGTAAATGGCTATTGAACATGTAAAACATGGGCTCAGCTTTAGCACTGAGGCGTATTCAGATCTCCAGTCTGCTCCTTCGCTTCTGCTTCCTTCTTGGCCAAGTCTGTGGGAATTGGTTGCGGGTCAATACCCTTGGCCTCTTTATTCTCGTTTAGTGGTGGCTCTAACACCTGCCTCGCTGTTCCCTCCCAGCTCCTCATTAATCGCTGCTGATACTAACAGGAAGCGAGCAGCCGGAAAAATGGGCCATTTGCATTCAAACACTCTTAATGATTCATTTGATGTGATGATTTTAGAATTTGGTGGTTTTATATTGTTCCTGTAAATGTATTTATGTTGCACTTTTTTTCCCCCACATTTGATAACCACTCTGCAGTGTAAGTAGAGTTTTTACTGTTTAAATGTCCATCCAGGCACATGCACAATCATGTAGGCCATCTACAAATGCAGTGGCTTTTTTCTGCCACACATTCTTCACACCTTTGAACACAGCTGCCAGAAGACTTTTGTGTCAGGAAACAAATCACTCTTGCTCCTGAGCCACAGCCACCCTACTGTATTATACATAACTATCCAAAGTGATCCAAAAACAGCCTTAGTGAGAACAGAGAAAAGTACTTTTTCCAGAAATGAGACTGTCTGCTGCAGTTTTTCTTATTCTGTTTGCTCCTGCAGAGTATAATTAATGTTGACTTTGCCTGTTCGGGCTCCATAACATAGCACGGTCATCTGCCAGTGCAGCAGCAGTTGCTTATCTTTGTCCAAATGTGGACACAAATTCAAAGAATAAATAAAGTTTGTTGTTTTTTTTTTAAAAAATAAACTTTATGAGGCACGTGGTTAGTACTGTTGTCTGACAGCATAAAGGTTGCTGGTTTGCGTCACGGTTCAGGCCTTTCTGTTTGGTTTTCTCCAGGTTTGCAATATGTTGACCCTGTGTGTGGAGGATAAAGTGATAGATGATGGATGGAGAACATGTAGCTTTATGTCTCGGAACAAAAATATTGATTGGAGTGAAAGGGACAGACAACATGTCAACTATACAAAGACAAAAGGGATATAATGGTGGTCTTCTATGTTTGTTAATGAAAGTTGAGAAATTTGATGGACGGACTGTGTGTCTTCATGTAACTTCACAGCAGATGGGTTCCAAAACTTTCTTTTAACTCTGACCTTCTGATTTTTATCTTGTGCAGAAATACTAATGGATTCAACAACAGCAACAGCAGAACTGGGCTGGACAATCTACCCTTCACAGGGGGTGAGTGCAGCAACGGCAAGGGACAGTGTGTAAAACATGCAGTCAACAGCTGTGCTGACTTCACTCGAAACGATCAACACATTTTCGACTGACAGCTTGAAACACTGCATTACATGTTGTGTCTTACTTCATTTTGTTCTTTTCTCTTTCAGTGGGAAGAGGTTAGTGGCTATGATGAAAACATGAACACCATCCGAACATACCAGGTATGCAACGTCTTTGATAGCAGCCAGAACAACTGGGTCCGCACCAAATACATCCAGCGCCGTGGTGTTCAGCGCATCCATGTCCAGATGAAGTTTTCAGTGCGCGACTGCAGCTCAATACCCAACGTCCCTGGCTCCTGCAAAGAAACCTTCAACCTGTATTACTACGAGTCTGACTCGGACACGGCTACCAAATCATCCCCACTGTGGATGGAGAACCCCTGGGTGAAGGTGGACACTATAGCAGCCGATGAAAGCTTCTCTCAGGTTGATCTTGGAGGTCGCATCATGAAGATTAATACTGAAGTCCGGAGTTTTGGGCCTGTTTCGCGCAATGGCTTCTACCTTGCTTTCCAGGATTATGGCGCCTGCATGTCACTCATCGCTGTTCGAGTCTTCTATAGGAAATGTCCCCAAGTGATCCAGAATGGCGCCGTCTTTCCGGAGACTCTGTCTGGAGCAGAGAGCACCTCGCTGGTAGCAGCCAGAGGAGTTTGTGTTCCTAATGGTGAGGAGGTGGATGTACCCATTAAGCTGTACTGTAATGGAGACGGGGAGTGGATGGTGCCCATTGGACGGTGCGTGTGCAAAGCTGGGTTTGAGGCAGTGGATAATGGTACAGTCTGCAAAGGTAGGAACCTGCTGGTGCTCCTCTATTGTTGTCAATTGTCAAGCTAAAACTGTGGGTCAGATGTAGAAAATTTTGATATTTTTACAGTAACAGTGTGCTTCATCAAAGTAAGGTTACCAGGTTTATGGATAGGATTATGTTCATGCGTTTTTATAGAAACTGCCTTTAAATGTCTGGTATAAACCAGCCATAAACGCATTATGTAAGTTCATATTCACTTAAAAATAAAAGTAAGAAATAAAAAGTTGTACTTACGAAATTAGTTTACAATGAGTTGTTTAGCAGAACTTGAATACACTACCCTTCACTACGAAGTATGTTTGTACAGCTTTTTTGTAGTCGTAGAATAATACATGTACTTCAGGCAAGGGCCTTGCTGTACAGAGGCTGCCATCTTACACAGCTGTGTTTTTACAGCAGCCCATATGGACAAACCAAACAAAGAGTGAGTTAAACTTTTGGAAATGGAAGCTTGCTACGCAAATGAACAAGAACGACATTCTGTATGCAGAGGATACCAAAGTTCCCTAAAGCACTTGGGAAAGAGAGTGTAGCGGTCCATCTTTTGTTACAGTCATCATTTGATAATTCTTCAGACTAGGCCTTTAAATTGTAGCATTGGCTGTGTAGAGGAGATTGCATGGACTCTGTGTTCAGAAACAACCTTACATGGCCCAATTCCAAAAGCCTGCTGCCAAAACCTTCCTAAATTTACATATGAAGCATATGTTTTATGTTATATGGAGACACACATTTTAAATATGACAAATTATTATGACCCAGGCTTAAGATGTTTATTCTCCATTTGTGCATCAATGGATAGTCCAGGCACGGGACAAAATGCCTGTGCAAAACTTCCAGAGTCAGTCAGTTAATAATATAAATATAATACAAATACAAATATTTTAAATAGTCTAACCAGCTAATCCTGTGAGATATACTGTGCTGTGTTCAATGTTTGTTTCATTACAACCTTTTATTCATGTTATTCAAAATGTAAACAAATACAATAAATCTGAAGTAAAAGTGTAAGGTTTTAACACTGGGCATGTATGGAATAAACGGTAAACGGAAGCCAGGTTGCAAACGACAAGGTAAGAGGGATTTATTTACAAAAAGGTGCAATAAACAGAAAAAGGTCGAGCCAACTAAGAGGAAACAAAAAGCGAGGAGACTGACAGGCTGGCTGGGCGAGCATCTCCCGGGGTAACTAGGAAAAAGGGGAAAAAATCACGAATTAGAAAACGAGAGTATAAACGCATGGAAGTAGGCAGAGCAGAGTAGCGACTTGTACTGGTGAGTACCGTGTTGCATGAGAGACGCGCTGACACCTGCTGCAAGGAGGAACCAGCTGATAAAGGCCGGGGGGAAATCAAGGAAATGTGCAGCAGGTGTGTGGAGAGGGACTCCACCCAGCAGCCTGGTCAAGCCTCCTGAAACCAAAAAGCAAAGACAGGGTTGCGCAGGAAAATAAAAGACATCACAAAATAAGAGACAGGAAGCAGGGAAAAAACCGGACCCTGACAAAAAGCCTCATTTTAGCACATTGATCTGTTAATTCCCCCAAAAAGAATTGCTTGCAGCCCATCTGTGGGTCTATGGGAATAACTGCTTAAGGGTTTTTAAAAGGAAGCAACAGAAAGTGGATGAGAAAAAAAAAACAAGATCGTAGTGGGTGGGATTCTGTTACACCCAATAAATAACTTATGCCAGTCATGTGATTTGCAGCGGCAGAAAAATTGGTCGGTTCAACTCATGTTTAATTCACTGCTAATAGCTTTATCTGTAGATTTTCTGGTGAAACTGGCGAAGCAGGGAAGGCAGATAGCATCAGCTATCGCCTTCAGTTTGAGATTTGTGTGCCGTCATGTTTTCCATAGCTATAGATCCTTCTTTGCGTGCGTCCCCCAGTTTCCCTTCAGATGTCCCCACCTGCACTTACCGACTAATCTGTTGGCCAGAGACACAGGCCTACAAGTTCTGGGTAGAAAGATATGATAAGTGTATTTTAGAATTAAACTCCCTGAGAAGATATTTAACATGTTTTGCTATGTATATGTTTGCATCTGGGTAGATTCTCTTTCAGATTCCAGAATTGAGTTTTCTTTAAGACACGTCACTCCTCGACCACAAGGCTTCATTAGGACACACTGGAAAATACACAGGGTTCCCTCGGGTCCTTGATAGTTTGTGAGTTAAAAAAAATAATAATAATTCAAGGCCCTTTTTGAAAATTGCCCTAAATAGAATATATTTACTACTTTTGAGTTTGTGTTTGGGATGAGGTAGAAAAGCTTGCCTGGGCTGTTGGTGTCTGAGGATAAGTAGAGAAAGTTTTACCTGAGCCACAGAATAACCCCTTCATAGGCGTGTGCTAAAAATAGAAGTGCTGTATGAAGGTGATTGTGAAAAGATGAATGAAACCTCAAAGGTAATGTGCTTTTAGTGCTCGCTAAGAAGTGCATTTACCTTTGTAAATATTATAGCTGAACAATCCTGCGTTAGCGTTGTCTTTTTTACCTGCCAAGAACTGACCAGGCACATACAGTAACTACAGCTGCATACGGACATTTTACTCACTTGTTACATTTCAGAATTTCATCTTAATACGTCTTATTTAAGTCAGATTTGGTTATATTGTGTCAACAGATCAAGTATGGGAAAATACTGTATTTAAAACTACACATAAGATGAACTCAAATGAGTAAATGCTTTATTTTCTTTTTTTTAGTCATGTGGCTGAGTAGACAGAGAGAGACAAACACATGTAAAAGTTGAATGAATACAAAGTGAAGTAACTAGGACACTGGTCAAAATCAGTGGATCAGATATAGGAAAGAGAAAACATCATTTTAGTCACGTTGTAGGCAATTTATTTCTTCTTTATAAGGGCAAAATATTTGTTATGCAGATGGAGAGGGAGGTCTCTGAAATGGCTTGAAATGTCGAGCACAAATGTTTTGACAACAGCTTCACAGTTTGAAAGGTCTAAAATGACTGTATGGGACTGAAAATACATGAAAAAGTGGTATTTTGCCACCCCCAGAAGTAATTTCATCTTCTTAAATGCCAAGTTTCCTTGCAATAAAATCACTTTAATCAGGCCCAAGCATCTCCATTTTTTGGATATTGAATGCTTTAAAACAGGTGTCAAATGCTCAGTGTCACAGAGTCACACATAAAGAGTATGGATTAAAAAAGTGTTCTTGCTTCGTCCTGCACATTTTACTGAACTTGTGCAATCAGTCTCCTCTGCTCCACATTCTTTTATTTTTTTTTTTTTGAGTCAGTGGATAGCAGAACTGACAGCATCTGAAAGAATGTCACTCCAGTGCTCTGACCTTTACACGATGCAGACACTGCGGGGCGATGTGACTAGACATACAGTATATGCTGGATAAAAATGTAGAGATAAAGGATGTGACCCTTTTTGTCCTTTATTACTTTAAAGGTGTCTTGGCAAATTTCTTTTCTTTCTCTTTTCTCTCTTTTCAATGCGTCCTACTGTGTATCCCGCTGTACAGCGTGTGTGTCCGGCTTCTTTAAGGCGGCGCAGGGAGAGCACAAATGTCTACAGTGTCCCTTCAACAGTCGCACCACCAACGAGGGAGCGACTACCTGCGTCTGTCGCAACAGCTACTACCGCACTGACTCGGACCCTCCGCAGATGCCCTGCACCAGTATGTGTGCACTTGTCATCAACTGTCACACTGTGAAACCAGAAGCACTTCATGTATTTTTTTCCAATATCATATGTTGCACTCATACATTGCTGCAAACTACAGATAAGTGTCAGCTCAAATTTCTGAACCAAAATGATGTCACTTTTTTTGCATGTCACATTTAGGAGGGTTTATTGGCAGAAATTGAATATACTGCCCATAACTATGTTTGTATTAGTATGTCATGGTGCTTTGTTTACACAGCCTTAAAATACTTTTGCATTCCATTTACATCAGAACTCCGTTGTAGCAACTGGGAGTGACGTCAGTAGGAAAGTATGAGGAGTTGTTCTGATCCCGTCTAATAGAAGTGCTCTGCGTGAAGAGAAGTGCTGATTTCTGTGGTTGTCCTCTCGTCCAGCTGTTCCCTCAGCTCCACAAAACGTCATCTCCATAGTGAACGAGACCTCTCTGAGGCTGGAGTGGAGTCCACCACAGGAGACCGGTGGCCGAGAAGACATCGTGTACAACGTGATTTGTAAAAGCTGTGGCAGCGGACGAGGAGGCTGCAGCCGCTGTGGAGACAACGTGCAGTTTGTCCCTCGCCAGCTGGGACTGACCGACACGCGTGTGCGCATCAGTGACCTCCTGGCTCATACCCTGTACACCTTTGAAATACAAGCCGTCAATGGAGTGTCTGACCAAAGTCCTTACTCACCGCAGTACACATCTGTGAACATCACCACCAACCAGGCTGGTGAGGCTAACTCAATGTCACTAATGGGAGAATTAATTTTAGTCCACGTTCACATTACTAGGCTGAAGGCACTGCTGTGTCTGATTTTATTCACTGATGTGCATTCATTAATTCCGTCACCTCAGTTACTTGATCAGATAAATATCCAACATGTGGCTTTTTACAGTTTGTCTTGTTTATTCTGATTTTCGGCAGGAAAAGCTTGAAAATGAAAAATGAACGCTGCTAGTTTCACCCCATTGCATAACTCTATACGCTGACCTTTATAATGCCCTGGGTGCTTTTCAACCAAACAGCTGGAGTTGGACGTTACTTTAGACCTGCAGTATTCTGACATATTCATCTGCCTGATAAACTTTCCCTCATCGTACTATGAAGAACACTTACACAACGCAATAAAAGCGTATAAAATAAACAAGATAATATAGGTAAATGACAGTTTTTGTACCTGAGATGAAGGGATCACTACACTATGGCAGTGATCCAAGGACCTTCCAAGGTCTCTCAGGATCTTTGGTGATCCAAAAGATGGCCTGTTTGCTTGCCAGCTCCCCGCCATCTTTACCTATTACCTGGTATATACGACATACTGTATGCTGCCACTTATATACAGTATGTCTAAGGTTTTGTATAGTGTGGCTTTCTTCCAAAATGACATTTTGGTTCATAGTGCACCAGCAGAGTCAAATAAAATTAAGCTAAATCTCACATACAACTTCACTGCAACAGCTTCCATATCTGACATTCCCCAATGGGGATGAATAAAGGTACATCGCATCTCATGCTTTAATACCGAGTGGTCTCAAAAATGGTATGTTTCCTGTTGACACGTGCAGAAAAGGAGCTGATGTGCGCACACGTGCCACTTGAGAGGGCATTCAGATGCAAGACGATTGTAGTTATGAATGTGAACCATCAGTTCGGACCTAATGTAATGAATTTTAAAATTGGATTCAGACAATATTGATGTTAATCTGAACACAGACTTAGTGACCGCTTGATGATTGGATGAGTAGGTTCAACTGTTTCAGTTTTAGCAGTGCTTTAATTTCTGCGGGTCTGCATTTTGTCTTTCACCTCTAACCCCCCCCCTTTATTTTGTTCTCAGTACCATCAGCAGTGTCCATCATCCACCAGGTTAGCAGAGCTCCTAACAGCATCACACTGTCCTGGTCCCAGCCTGATCAACCCAACGGAGTTATCCTGGACTATGAACTGCAGTACTATGAGAAGGTACCACAGCACTGATCAGAAGATTCAAGGTTGATAATTTCTCTGCTTGGATGGATAGGCTGTAAAATAATGCACTGGTATGATCACAATATCCAACCTTATTTATTATACTTATTGATCTTTTGTTGCAGTATGTACATATTTGTTTCAGGAATTAACCTTTACTGTCAGTGGTTTTATAAATTAATGGATTTTATTTCCCTTTTGATTGTATTATTTTCTTTATTAATCATAGTCATAGTTTTTTGTGATAATTTTTCACTGTTGCAAAAAAAAAAAAAAATATGTGTAAAAACAAAATGTGAAATGAAGGGAACTGGAAATGCTAGCCTGCTTTACTTTTCTGAAATAGACAAAGTGCTTTAGATATTTATGTTGTTGGCAAACATTATTTTGAAATGAGGTGAGGGCTCTACTCTCACACCAGTTCTGAGTCATTTACTCTTTAACTGTGTAATTTGAAGGTTTTCAGGAATGACCTAAAACAGGTTTATGATTTGGGATGCTTGTGTTTCAGAACCAGGCAGAGTGGAACTCATCTCTAACGAGGAGTCAGACCAACACTGCGGTCATACGAAACCTGAAGCCTGGAACCATCTACGTATTTCAGGTTCGGGCTCGGACTGTTGCCGGGTTTGGACGCTTTAGTGGCAAAATGCACTTCCAAACAATGACTGAAGGTACAATAGACAATCCGTTGCACGTATAATTTTATTGCATTAGGAGTTTGATTTTGAGGGAGCTGTTTTTGGTATCTACAAATCCAGAAGCTGCTACAGCTGAAATCACACTTCAGTCACAGTCATCTTCTACCGCTTTATCCACCACATGAGGGTCGGACACAATGTCTCACATTCACACGTACGGGCAATTCAGAGGGTCCAATTGGCCTAATCCCTAAATATGTATGTTTTTGGAATGTGGGAGAAAAACAGGGAGAACATGCAGAAAAGCCCTTGTTCCGACCAGGTCATGAACCCGGGTCTTCTTGCTGAAAAGGCAACCACTACACCAACCTTGTGGCCCTTGGATCACAGCAACTGATTTAAATTCATCAGTCCATATTTAAATACCGCAATATGAAATCTCCTTCTCGGATAAAAAGTCAAGAGTTCAAACTTGCACACATAAGAAGTTGACGAAAACTCCCAAAACAACAAGTGCTGCAACTTGTGATCATTTTCATTATTGATTAGTCTGCCAGTATTGTTAAAATTCTTGATCAGTGTTTCTCGCAGAAGCAAATGAACCAGAACAATGACATTTAAATCATTGAAACTGATCAATGAATTTGGCAAATAATTTAATGATTCATAAATAATTGATTCATCGATTGGCTGGCAAACATCTAATCACTGAGCTAACATTATTTAAGAAACATTGAAAGACTATGGGGGGACAACTGTTTCAGAAAACTCTCTCTTTCCGTGGGTAATCATGGCATGGATCAATCCCTATTGAATTATTATAATTCAAACTAACTTATATCAGTGATTGTGTAATTAAAATAGTACTAATTATGCAAACAATTATCCAAATTTCTTTGGTTCCCGTCTTTGGACCTGCAGAGGAATACAACTCTAGTATCCAGGAGAAGCTGCCTCTCATCATTGGTTCAGCCGCTGCAGGAGTAGTTTTCATCATCGCCGTCACTGTCTTCATTATTGTCTGCCACAGGTGAGACAACAAAATGATATGTCGTCAGGTAATATGATGTATGATGATCATATACTGTCAAATAAATATAATTGTGTATTTCAACTGCTAGTTTGTTAATTCCTAAAGTAAGGTAAACTACATAATAATTAAGGCATCTAGAGTAAACAAACCAAAGAAGTGAGAGACGGATAAAATTGAGGAAAAAAAAAAACAATGACAGTAGAAATACTGATAAATTCGAGAGGTTTGTATGTTTTTCCACATGATTGTCCCTCTTTGTCTCCAGCAGGAGAAGCTCAGACAGACCAGAGTCAGAGTACACAGACAAGCTCCAGCATTACACAAGTGGCCACAGTAAGTATCTCTTACTCCGCTTGGCCTTTGAACACTAATTTGAGGGCTTTTGCTGAAATTGTAGCGGCTCAAATCACACAGAGGCCCTTTAACGTGAGCTGTCGAAGTTTACTTCATGAAAAAAAAGTAGAAGAAGTATTTAAAATTCCACAGTCCGTGGGCAAGACACTGAACACCTAATTGATCCTGACGGCCGTGCCTGGACTGTGTCAGTAAGTGACGTGTGATAGAAAACAGCATCCCGAATATGTGTGAAAGGCTTTGAGAGGTCGTCAAGGCTGTGTGTATATATACTACGTGTGTGCAAACTGTTTACCAGACACAGATCAAGTACACGACAACACTGACATACTGAACTAGAGAAAGCCCTCAGAGAGTACAAACCTCCACCACAGTGTCAATCACAGCCACCCTGAGGCAAAAGCGAATTTACTGGCTGCTTGGGAAATAAAGAACATTTTAATATATTAGATACACAACATGGACAAAAGTATTCGGAACCCTGACCATGACACCAACAGGGACTGTAATGACATATTTAAGGACATATACAGTACTTTAATATAGAGTTGGACCCACGTCTGCAGCTATAACAGCTTCCACTCATCTTGAAAGATTTTCTTCAAAATTTTGAAGTGTTTCTATGTCAATTTGTGCCCATTTATTCTGTAGAGCATTTATGAGGTCAGGCACTGATGTTGCATGGCAAGGTTCACAATCTGTTCCAGTTCATCACAAAGGTTAGGGTTAGGGTTAGGGTTAGGGCTCGATGGAGATAAGATAAGACAAAAGTATCTTCATTGAAGATACTGAAGATTATTGATAAGGAACTATACTGATGAACTTTCAATCAGAGCATAGTAATAATGACAGCAGTATTATTGTTACTGATGATGATAATAATAATGATGAGGATAATATCATAAAAACTGGATCTGGATCCTGCAGCCTGCAAGATGAGGACAGAGGGAGAGAGAGAATGGAAGGAAGCAGACACAGACGTGGGAGAGAAAAAAATAAGGTTAATGATACATAATTAAGTCACATTCATACCCTGAGTGTGAGAGAGTGAGTGTGAAAGAGTGAGTGTGAGTGCACCACAGGAAATCCCCCAGCAGTCTAGGTCTACAGCAGCATAACTAAGAGATGGTTCAGGTTTCCCTGACACAGCTCTAACTATAATGTGACGGTTTTACACTGGATATGTATGAACCCAAAAAAGGGGAGCGGAAGCCAGGTTGTAAAACAAGAGCAGTGGGATTTATTAACAAAATAATTAACAAGAAATTAACGAGTCAAAGGGATAACAAAAAGCGAGGAGACTGTCGGGCTGGCTGGGTGAAGGTCTCCCGGACAAAACTCGGAAAAAAGGAAACGGTTGGTTAAAAAGCAGAACAAAAAAACAGCATAAAGGTTGAAACACATGGAACGAGACTAGCACGAGTGAATACCAGTTTGTACGAGAGACGCGCTGACACCTGCTGCAGGAAGTATAGTATTGCCTTCAGAACTTTTGGCTGGTAGTGTATATTATTTTTTTTATGTCTTCTCTCTGTTGAAGTGACACCGGGAATGAAGATCTACATTGACCCCTTCACATATGAAGACCCCAATGAAGCAGTCAGAGAGTTTGCCAAGGAGATCGACATTGCCTGTGTCAAAATTGAACAAGTGATTGGGGCAGGTAAAGAAGGACAGTGAAGTAACAGGGAAATGATAAGAACGATGATGAGCAGTGTTTTGAAGTTTTGATGATGAGATAGCAGCAAAAGGAAAGAGGAAAATCTAGTGATATCAGCTTTCTAGTATTGAGTACCCAAAGTATACAGGTCAACTATGAATATGCTGGCATTCTATCAGTGTGGTTTGCTTTTTTTCTCTTTGGATTTGCTAGTTTGAAAAAAACAAAGATCAGTCATGGTCATATTTTTATTAATTTAAATCATGACACCCAAATGCACATGTGTTGAGCATAACAGATGTTTATTGCAGAGTGAAAGTAACTGTGAACTCCTCCCTTCCAAATTTCAAGTCTATACAGATATCTACACAGGAGGCTGTTATTTCCAATAACACAGGAGGTTATTGGAAAAAAAAAATCACTTTCCACTGACTGCTTTCATCGTCCTGTCAGGAGAGTTTGGCGAGGTGTGCAGTGGAAGCCTGCGTCAGCCTGGAAAGAGAGAGATCCTCGTGGCGATTAAGACACTAAAGACGGGCTACACCGAGCGCCAGAGGCGGGACTTCCTAAGTGAGGCATCAATCATGGGCCAGTTCGACCATCCCAACATCATCCATTTGGAGGGGGTGGTGACCAGGAGCAGCCCAGTGGTTATCATCACTGAGTTCATGGAGAACGGCTCACTGGACTCCTTCCTCAGGGTAAAATTGATAAATGGTCGAGCTCCTTTTGAAAATGAAAATATTTTTCTATGAGAAATATGTGTGGAGATCTGTGGCCGCGCATATTGCAGTGTCACCAAGAGCCTTATAAGTACAATGTGTCTCTCAACTCTTAGCTTTCATTTCCTGGGGTATTGATGTCATAATCAGCTGTTAAACAGCTGGTCAGTCTTTCTGTCTGTCTGTCTGTCTCAGTAGTGCTGCATCGTGCCTGCCTTGTGAACCCCTCCCATGCTGATGATGCATTCCATTCATAGTCAGAACTCGAGGCAACCTCACCAAGCTTGACATGGGATTCCTAGATGACTGCCACCATACAAACACTGCTAATTTTGTCACACCCTATTGCGTATTTATTTCACGGTAAATCAGTCGGAGGCTACACATAGTACTGTTTTACTTTTTTAACCGTAGGCATGTTGCACAAAGTACCAGGTAGACAGGGCTGGACTGGGATAAAATATTGGCCCGGGCATTTTGAACCGAGACCGGCCCATCAGGTATTGATGGAAAGACAATGAAGCCTATGAATGAAAACAAACTTTCTTGTGACAGTGCTTGTACACTGCCTTGTTAGTGTATATGTACTTGTCTAATAAAATGAAACCTACACCATCCTGCCATTCTGTACAGTACTTAGAGGAAACCAAAAGGCTGCTTGGTGTAGCTTGTTGATGAATATTAAAAAGAATAAATGACAGATTTAGTGATATTTTCATATTTATTCACCACATCAATAAACAGCACAGCAACACAGAATATTTCCTCAAACATGGCAACCTTTAAAAGAGACAGAGAAAGAAAGGTGAGAAAGAAGAACACTTGATGACTTATTTATATGATTACAGTACTGGTATCGAGAAAACTTGGGAAAATAGTTGCGTCATATACTCTATACAGATGTGGTTGTGAACCTCCTGAACGAACAATGAACAATGTATGATGGGATCCTGAAAATAGGATAGGGTTCGGATTCCCCTCCACTCCTCTCTCCTCCTGCCTCCCCCTCCCCTCATCCACCTGACGGCCACCTCCACCATCGTTACCTGCAGCTGAAGTTGAAGCTCCGCCACAGCCACCAGCAAACATCTGTGTTATTTTATCACACTTTGCAGCATCTGCCTAAAGGATTTGTCGCTTTTTCTCTCTAATTTTCTCCGCGCCTCCTTTCCGCTTCTTGCTATTCTCCATCTTTTTGATCTCCTCTCTATTGACAGTCGAGGCCCAAGAGGGAGGGGGCATCGGCCCTCGGCTGTAATTGGTCCAGCCCAGAATCAATCATGACTAATGGGCTGATCTAACAGTTTTGTGTTCCAATAGATATTATGACTAATACATTACTAATACCACCGTTAGTAAAAAAAAAAAAAAAAAAAAGGCCTGGCCCAAAATCACCATCGACCCGTCCAGGCCAGTCCAGTTGCTTTGGACTGCTATTGTCCATTTTTGTGCAGACTTTGGTGCAGGTGAGTGATTTTCAACTTGTAGGGGCAGGGCCACATATCAACCAAGCCTCTTCCAATACAGTTCAGTACAGTATAATTTTTTTTTTTTGCATTTCAATTAGGAATAGTGCCAAAATAACTGGCCCCAACCATTCAATTTTTCAGTACTCTTTCCTTGGGTTACCAGAGTAAAATGATACTGTACAGTCCAGGAGGAGCTAGGCTGGCTCCACCCGCAAAGGTCAGCTGATTGGGCAACAGAAGAACATCACTCCCTTGCGACCGATGTTTCTTCAATGCCTGTAGTCTATTCTATATAAAGCTTGACGTCCTTCAGAGACAAAGAGCCACAAACCCAGCTGAAAAAAAAAAGAAAAAAAGAGAAGCTGCTGTATGTCCTCCATTATTGTCCGTTGTGTTTGTTGATGTCACACTGGTACGTGCTCACACTACGTATCTCACTGATGCAGCCATTGTGCACAGTCCACACTGTCTACCAAGTAAGGGCAATGTTTTCAGTCATAAGGCAAGCCTGGGCTTTACCATTCCAAGCCGTACTGTACTGTACCAAACCAGACTGTACCATGATGGAAACATGGCTTAAGTTCCTAATCTCTCCTGGTGTGTTCCTTGCCTTCCCCCTCTCAGGATGGTCCCGAGGGCGTCCATTGTGCCAGGGTGCTACTCCAGATCTTTCCCACAATAGAACTGAAACTCTTACACAGCATCTCATTTCAGTAGTGTGGTCTGTGCTGATGATCTTCTCGCAGTAATAAATAAGTGATAAGTAATACTGACCACACATCAAACAGAAAAGGAAGCCAAAAGGGTGGAGGATCTAAACCAGGGGTTTTAAACGCAAATTACCTTTTGTAAAAAAAAAAGTTGTCCAGTCAGGGTGGGTGAAATGAGCTTAAAATTATATAATGATGTTCCAACATTCTATGGCAATAACAATATGTGTGACAGTATTTAGCAGAATTTCAAAAGAAAAATTGATGTGATGCCAAGAGAATGTGTAAATAACCAAAATGTTGAGAAATATAGCTCATTATAACGACACAAAGTGGCATGCTGCCGCATTTCAGCAAGGAATCATATTCAAGGCAATAAAATTAACTTCACGTTTTCTCCCCAAAGCAAAATGATGGGCAGTTCACGGTGATCCAGCTGGTGGGAATGCTGCGAGGCATAGCGGCTGGAATGAAATACCTGGGTGACATGAACTACGTCCACCGAGATCTGGCCGCCAGGAACATCCTGGTCAACAGCAACTTGGTGTGCAAAGTGTCAGACTTCGGCCTGTCACGCTTCCTCGAGGACGATACTTCAGACCCCACCTACACCAGTGCTCTGGTGAGTGAGTTCATACATATTACAGTTGTTTGATGCTTGAAATCAAGTTTAATTAACTCTTATTTATTCATTTACTTCTGTGCCACTAGTGGGAATGCTGCATTGTATGGGTAGAGTCAGGGGATAGCAACACATAACCTCCAGTATATGATCATTTAGGTTGGAGGGTTTGCTTTCTATCCACTTTTCCACTGTTGACCTCCTCTTTTGGTTTTTTTCCAGGGGGGGAAGATTCCCATCAGGTGGACAGCTCCTGAGGCCATCCAGTACAGGAAGTTTACCTCCTCCAGTGATTGCTGGAGCTATGGCATCGTCATGTGGGAGGTGATGTCATATGGAGAGAGGCCGTACTGGGACATGAGCAATCAAGATGTGAGTAAAGCTCGATGTCACAGAGGCAGCAGTTATCGTTTATGTTCTTCCAAAATGTGTAGAATTACATGCTCTTAGATTTGAAATTAACAATAAGCTGTACACAAATACATAAAACTAAAATTCAGTAAGTAGAAGTTGGCTTAATTGTAAGCCAAGCCAGAGGAGCTGCATTCAGACTTCATTCATCTGCTAATTAATTGAAAAAGAAATCCAAAAGAATGTAACTTTAATTTGGGAATAAAAAAAGTAAAAGTAGTTTAGTAGTTTTAATTAGATAGCACATTTTATTTTTAATTTATTTTCAGTTTCCATTCTTAATTGTTTTATTAGTTTAATTGAATTCATTATGAATTAAATGGAGTATACATATTTTGTGTGTGTAATTTTCATAATTGTTTCAATAGGTAGCACAAAGGACACCATCAGTCATCATGAAAAAATATTCTTGAGCAGATTTGTTACGATTAGCCCAGTTTAAAGCTGCAATAAGAGCTGCAAGCAGAGGGAACCTGTTAGTCTGGTTCTGTCAGAAACGTACAGTTTTCCCTTCAGCAGCTTCTCGTCCAACTTTATCTGCTCGCTGTTGCAGTATGGATGCATCCAGCCCATGGTGACTTGTTGGATTTATAAGTTGAGAGATAAAAGTTTAGCGACCCAGTTGGAACAAGGGCCTTTCTTCATGAAGTGTGCATGTTCTCCCCATGTGTGCGTGGGTTTTCTCCGGGTTCTCCTGCTTCCTCCCACCGTCCAAAACCATGCAGATTTGGGGATAAGACACCAGTGCCCCAATGCGACCCTCATGTGGAGGAAAAAGCGGTAGAAAATGACTGAGTGAGTGAGTGAGTGAGTGAGTGAGTGAGTGAGTGAGTGAGTGAGTGAGTGAGTGAGTGAGTGAGTGAGTGAGTGAGTGAGTGAGTGAGTGAGTGAGTGAGTGACCGTCCAAAACCATGCAGATTTGGGGATAAGACACCAGTGCCCCAATGCGACCCTCATGTGGAGGAAAAAGCGGTAGAAAGTGAGTGAGTGAGTGAGTGAGTGAGTGAGTGAGTGAGTGAGTGAGTGAGTGAGTGAGTGAGTGAGTGAGTGAGTGAGTGAGTGAGTGAGTGGATCCTATTGTTTGTATCTTAATACAATACAATACAAAACAATGGGTGTTTATTCCTGGCATCCCCAGTTTAACAAGGAAATATATAAAGTACTACATTCCAAATCTATTTCTGCACTACACTACGAGTTGAATGTGACTCTAGATAGTTGTTGTTTTTTTGTTTGTTTGTTTTTTTTTTTTAAGTTGCATAGTCACTGTGTTAAACAATGTTCACACTACACAACTTTCACAGCTGGAGGCTCGACATGCTGTCATGTGATCTGGAGTCTTTGCAGTCAGTGTGCTACATGACCTCTGAATTCCATGAAAAACCTGAATTCCTAATCATAAGTCTTGGAAGCAAAAGTCACATTAACCCTTGAACACTCTAAACACTCATTCTCTGTTACTAGAGGAAAAAGAAACCTGAAAATCAGTACAGAAATGCAGTTCTTGTAGTCATATTCTTCGATTTTTCTTTTGTTGTGTTTTCAATGTGTAGGTTATCAATGCCATAGAGCAGGACTACAGGTTACCTCCTCCTATGGATTGTCCAAATGCTCTACATCAGCTGATGCTGGACTGCTGGCAGAAGGAGAGGAACAACCGTCCTAAATTCGCCCAGATTGTCAGCACCTTGGACAAGATGATCCGTAACCCCAACAGCCTCAAGGCTGAGACACCGCTGTCTTCAAGGTACACTAGCAGGGAACTGTTGGGAACCTTCCATCTTTTTCCTCCATGCATCACTTCACACCGTGAATAGTCTCTGCTGACTCTCTTCTCACATGGCTCTTCTGTTCTTCTGTCTCTTTCTGTCCACCAGTGTCCACTTACCTCTGCTTGATCGCAACACTCCAGACTTCTCCTCTTTCAGCACAGTGGACGAGTGGCTGGACGCCATTAAGATGGGACAGTACAAGGAGAACTTCGCCAACGGAGGCTTCAGCAGCTTCGATTTGGTGTCCCAAATGACCATTGAGTATGTTAGACAGTCTGTAAATTCATGACTAAGTAATGCCAGACAGTGAACTCCAGAAAACTCTGTCTTTTGAAAGACATGGCCTTACTATATCTCTAAAACTAAAAAAAAGACAAAACAGAGCAGGATAGAATATTATATATTATAATTTATACTCTTTTTGCCATGGAAACAAAAGTCTTCATGTCCTGTCACAGGTATGTTTTTCATCCTCACTGTCCTGTCAATTTTACTGTATGTGTGGCAGAATTCTGTGCTGCAGTAGTTTGATTTCAGTCAAGACTAGAAGCACTTTGGAGAGTGCAGACCTCCTCCAAGCAATGATAAACAGTCGTTCAAAAACTTCCTGTATGTGGACGATCCAGATCACCAGCAAAATCTAATCATCGGTTCCTTGTCTCATTACACACCTTTCCTGAAAGTTTCATCAAAATCTGTCCATAACTTTTTGAGTTATTTCGCTAAAGTCAGACAGACAGACAGACAAACCAATACTGTCGAAAACATTACCTCCTTGGCGGAGGTAAAAATCTATAAACATACAGAAACTGTCACTTATATGTGGATTTTCACATTTAGCAAAAAAAATAAATCTTGAAGGTTTTTTTTTTTAATTGGTGAAGTGAAAATATTGAGACGAAACTAACATATGGTTTCTCTTCAGGGACATCCACAGATTGGGAGTGATGTTAGCCGGGCACCAGAAAAAAATCCTCAACAGCATTCAGGTCATGCGGGCCCAGATGAACCAGATCACTTCAGTGGAAGTGTGACCACACAGGGGCTCTGTTTACTGTCCAAAACCCAGCAACCCTGGAGCCTCTGTGGGTTGGGGGGGGGGTTGCACACACGCGCACACACGGACTTAACTCTGACCTCAGACTCAACCACACTTCTTCCGCACCTTCTCCAGAAGATCCATCAGTCTGCAGCACGGCACAGGTTTTTACCAGACACCAGTTTACGTTCGGGTCTTAAAACTTCTCAGTCCATGTCAGCATCTTGGGACACCTTGTTATTTTAATTTATTCTCTTCTACTGTTACACACTACACTCAGTTTCACTGCCACCAGCATGAAACATCCAGGGCAAAACCAGTTTCTAAAACCTCCCTTGCACTTTCCTTTGTTCAGCAGAATTTCACCAAAACGATTCCGTTAAAAACAAACTACATGATCAGCTGCTATTACTAATTATTTTTAGTGCAACATATAATTTAACAAGCGCTTTACTAAAACCTAACTCTTCTTTTCCTCTTTACCTCAGCCATATTAGAACTGGGATGCCACTCATTTATATAACTACAACCTCAACATAACTTAAAGGTCAACCTCACCGTCCCATATGTTTCACGTCTATATATTTTAGTTGTGTTTTAGTAGCAGTTTGTGTTTTTTTTTTAGTACCAAAAAAACACCTCATTGCAGTTTAACATCTCCTCTCACACACTAAACCAGAGAGCTCCAGCAAGTCACTTTTGATTGGCTGCAAAGCCAAGCCAACACAGATAATGGATTATATCCTGTTACATCCTGCGGTAACTTGATAAAAACTCACCAGAAAATACAATGGCTCTGGACTGGTTCCACTTCAAACAGCAGGGTCAGGTGAAACTTCACAGTGTTTTAGCATCCATGTCAAATCCTGGAGTGATGCTTTCCTCAATGTGCTCCTTGATGTAACACAGTGCCAGTGTGCTTTGTCCTGGCCAGACAAGGAAGAAGATGACCGAGCAGCTGCAGCTGCATACCAAATGCAATTTCCCTCGACAATGTCATCAAGAAGTTTGCCCTTTTTTTCAGAACGCTGAGTCTAAGGAGCGATTATCAGCGTCTAACTGTGAGTCAGCAAATTTGCATTTCGCTAACACTGATGCTTTTCCGTCCAAGTGTCATAAAAGAGGCAAAAATGCATTAATCAGCAAAATAATATAGTTTTTAAAAAAAGAGGTAAAAATGCTAAATGATTTGGCAGTAAAACAACTAAAATGTTGAGTGGAGAGACTAAAGTTGAGTCGCAGAATGAAATTTGCAGAGTGAAGGCACATTTGAATATGTACTGTGTGCATCTTTCGCAGTGTTTTGATATTTTTCCACTTTTTACTGTATACACATGCAGGAGCACCAGCTTTATGATCACAAAAGACATGGAAGTCTATCTTTGTTATGACTAAGTATCATGGCCGTACTGAACAAAAATGAAACATTTTCAAGCTTTTGAGCAATGAAGTCGTAATATTTGGAGAATAAAATTGTAATATTATTTCAAGTAAAGTCTCGACCTATGTCAAGAAGAGGAGCATCTTTTGCAGTTCTACTTTGGGTTGGGCTTCATAAAGAAAGAAATGCTTCATCTTCAGCACATCAGACGTTGTCAGAGAGCCAACGCTTTATGGCATATTGTTTCTTATTATTAATTAAAACCATATGACATTGCAGTTAATTGGGGCATAGCATCACTATGTGGATGGAGTGATATGCCACCAAACACATGGAAATAAAGACTGTTTTTCTACAGTATATTACAACCTTTTCGTTGTAATATTACAAATTTATTCTGTTAATATTACAAGTTCATTTTCAAAAGAGCATGGCCCTAATGCTCTGTCATACTGTCTACTATATGGAGCCTTTAAAAATGCATATTCATTACAGTTTTGTCACAATAGACATAAAATGCGCCAGCACTGTGTTACTGGCTGAATCCACACAGTTTACACAATATGGATCCACCGATGTTAAGGAAACAAAACACAAAGCATTTGTTGAGCACTCAAATTAAGGTTAGAAAAATAAAACATATTGTGCTTGTGAAGTGATGCTCAGCAAAAGAATCCACTGTCCTGTTACCTTTTTTTTTTTTTCAAAAATCAAAAATATTGAGTTGCAAAGTATAATCTGGGTTAAATTAGTGGACGTGTTTAAACCACCTGAAGATCCACTTCAGGTGCCTTAAGTAAAAGGGCATCAAAATAACTTTTGAGTTTGTCATAACATCCTACAAACTAACTGCCTTCCGAAATGACAAACTTGAGTGTTTTCTGATGTAATGCTTGAATGAAACCGCAGGATGATAGTGTGGTTTGGGCAGCTAAAAACGGTGTGGTCAGGTTCAGCAAAAAGATTGACCACAGCTGTTGGGGCAGTTTCACAGGCAGTTTCATGATTTCATGTATCAAATATTGCTGTTGTTCGTCAGGTCTTGGTCCTTTTGCTTTGGGACACACAGGTTTGTGCTCAACTTGGCCCTGAAGCTGCTCTAATTGTGTCTCCATGTGCGTTTTTGCTTTATACTTTGAAATGATTCGGCTGAGGTGAGATGTCAATTTTGGTAAAAAAAAATTAAATAAACATCTTGGGCAAGGATTCTAAAGGGAACACAAACAGTAAACTGTCAGATCTCTATTTTATTGTTTTTTATTTTATTATTTTTTATTTATTTTTTGATAAAATGTGCTTTTTTATATGCTCGTGCAGTAAATTTAACAATACGATAACTTACAGTTCACAGTGCAGAAAAGTGAATTCTTACCTTGAGTCATGTGATGTTGTTTTGTTCAGTCACACTAAACCTCTTCCTTCTCCTGTACCAGCACCAAGCACAAATTCACCCGTTCACAGTTCATGTACCAGTCATTGAGTCATTGGGGCACCTTTAACTGTACATATGTTTTAAAGCAGAACTGTGCAGGATTTTTACCATGATTCGACAGAGTCATTGTGATGGTTAATGGTTTGTAGCGGGGAGTTTCGGGGCTGCATCCACTCGCCCTGCTGTCTGTTAGTGGAAAATCTCTGTTGCAAGATCAGGGCCGCCAACCTGGAGTCCATCGGCCTTGTTTAGACAGATGCAGGTCCTTGTTGTGCAGCCCAAATTGGGCTTATAAGCGTATCCGATCAGAATCCGATCTTCCTGACCAACTGTTCACAGTACATATTGCAACTGAGCTGATCCGATCTGTGTGTGTCCATTGACATTGTCTAGTCCAGTCTTCCACATGGATTTCTATAGTTACAGGCCGCACCATGGAAAAACAAGTAGTCTAAAGAAAATAAACAAAATGGATGACGGGAATCTGTGCCTGTTTCTGTCCCAAATGGTTATGTGGCGCCACAGCACAAACTTTCTTCTGCATGCAAGGAAGCGACAGAAACAGAGGAGACTGCTTAGTTGTGCCACCTTTTGTGCTGCCATCACTGCTGGAATGGCAGTGGATCAACCTCCTCGTCTGCCCACGGTTTGATGTTGTCTTCCATGCTTTTATCCTGTCTTGTAAACCATTGTCGCCCAGCGCCGATCATTTAATGTGCCTCCAATTAACTGACTCTGGTTCTTCATCATTGTTGTTGTCGTTCAAGTGGCGCTGCGAGTGACACAGGAGACACTTTGAGTAACCCAGACATTTAAATTGAAACACATCTGTAAAAATCAGACTAGAATCGCTTTTCAAAACCACCTCTCTATGTGGTTTAAATCCACTTTGGAAAAACCTGGTCTCGTGTTTTTTAGCTGTTCAAAAAAATCAAGCTGTTCAGAAAAATAGTTTCAGTCTGGATATGCTTAAAAATCCACTTTGGGCTGCGGTCTAAACAAAGCCTTGGAATCAGGAGGTCTTGCAAAGGGACGTCAGCTGTGAGTTTTTACGACAGTGAGGATAAAGCAGTCGACGATGGATGGGTGTTTACGGTGGTGTCCGAAACTGTATGGGGAGCTCCGTAGGGATAAAGGCGAAAAAGTGGAAAGAAAAAAACTCCTGGACATTGTTTAACAGTTGAAAATGATAGTAGATGTTAAAAGATATGGCAGTAAATTAGTCGCTGAATTCCGCACAAATTTGCTCCCATCATGATTTATATTGTGATGTGGGTCACCATAGTTTGCCAAGTTTGCAAAGTGCATCTCCATATAGAAAGTTTGGGAAGCACAGGTTAAAATTCAGGTTCAAACTTTTCTTACGTTTCATGAAGGTGTCAGTGGGGATAAGTGGGTGAAGTCAGGTCTGCACTTTCTCCAAAGACAGAGTTTGATCTTCTTGTACAATCCAAATTGGCACATAATTATATTTTCAACACATGCCACATTTCATTTTATTGACTGTACAAGACCAGCTTATCTCCAAAGCACATTAGAAACTGCACGTGGAGCCGCTACTGTACACAGACAGGTGCTTCAAACATTCCTCAAATCACTCAACTTGTTTTGCACGTTTTTAATGACTGCAGTCTGGGAAAAAAAAAAAAACAAGCGCTTCCACGTCTCTGCTCCTTTAACATGTAATATAGTAGAAGTTACTCAGTCATATTTCCAGTACCAGTCTGCACAGTTTGATCACGTGGACGTATGTTTTACATAAACACAGACACAATACTGTACTGTACATATGCGTGGTATGCACATGTCAATGTTCTGACACATTGAGCCCCTGCAGCACATTAAGACAATATGTGCAATCGTGCATGTGTTGAAGCTCGCGTTGTTTCATTTGTTCTATTCAGGGAAACAACACAGAAACTCATCAGATGAATAAAAGCTCCGTTACCTTCCACACATGACAAATCCAATAGAAAATCTCACGTCATCTTAAATCATAACGTGAAGAATGACGTTTCCCCATCAGTGGCCAGTGATGAATGTCTGCAATGATAATATTGGATCGACTGACTTGCACTAAAGGAACAAACATTACGTAATTACGACTACAAACAAGTGTATATTTGAAAAATTGAAAATAATCATAAAAACACCTATTAATATCTGTCACAATTAAACAGTGAGAGATGATACTAAAAGACAGATTTACTCATTGCCCAATTGCTTAATTATTTTTTTTTATTTTTTTTTTGACTGGTCAACCATGTGTGTTTACAGCCAAACTACAGATTCACTGCTTTAAGCACTGGTTGTCTCTTTGTATGTGAGGTCATCAATGAGCTTTATAGTACGTGGGCTCTCAATGTAGAGCTGAAATGGAGTTGATTTTGTCTTTTTTTTTTTTTTCCTTTTGTGATTGTGTGTGTCATGTTTGAACCTCATTGGCAGCTTCTCGGTGCTTACAAAGAGCTAGAATGTTCTGGTTCCCCTTCTCATGTCTCCGATGGCTGCTGATGATGATGACATTGAAAAATGAGGCTTCATTTCTAGACATCATGATCGAAGATTTGTTAACGTTTACATGCGAAGAAGGAAAACACGAATGAGCCTCACGTATGGAAAATGGTTGGCCAAAATGGCCTGGCTGTGTTAGACTGATAAGAACCCTTCCTAACATGTTGTATCTTGTTTGTTTACCAATTGCTCATTGTTAAGTGGACACTTTCATACTACATATGATAAATATATAGTTAGGTTTACATTAGTGTTCGATCTCAAATCACGCTGTGCAACATGGATCTAACGATAAAGCAATTGTTTAGCCAGGAGCCGCATTTGCAATGGCCGTCCTAAATTTCTGATAGTAGTCACATAATAGCAAGAGACTGACAACAGCCATCTGGGATCCTCTCGCAGTACGTCGTAGGAGCCATGACCAAAGAAACAGTCATAGTTATCTCACTTTGGTCATCTCTTGTTTGGGAGAACCTAAAATCGTACACTGTAAAAAAGAAAATGGTTGAAAAACGTTAAAAAATTACCACAGTCTGCAACACTTTAATGTTGATTTAAATTTAATTTAAATAAATTTAAAATAAATTTAGCTATGTTATTTTTTGCGTTATCTTTATTTACTTTAAATTGACATACAGTAATTCATTTAAATATTACCAATTAAGTATTTTTTTTACCGATATCTGATTTGCTTATATATATTGGGAGCTCTTGGGCCGATAACCTGATACTACTAACACTGATAAATGTAATGAACTGCAGAGGTCATTTAGTCTCTTTTGTTGTTAAATTAACATAATATTTAGCTGCATTTAGCTTATTCAGCCTACTGTTGTAGTCATGTCATATCGACAGAGCTTGGTGTGTTTGCCGATATCCGATAATTCATTTTAACACCAATACCTGCCGATACCGATATTGAGTTAATCCATAGCATTTTTTTTAAAGATTATCACCCATTTTCTCTTTTTCAGTGTATAATGAAAAAAAAGACAGCAGTAAATCAGTGATTGCTTTCAGCTTGTAACAGGTGCATCAATGTTGCCTAAATAATAACCTAAATAAACAAGAAAATGCACTGTACGGATGCCAAAGATATGACCACCTAGAAACTGTGCCTTCATTATACACTGCCACAGGTATTTTGTTTACAAAACAAACAAACAAAAAAAAGGAATTTATCAAACACTTTTTACTTTCTTCAATTTCATATTGACCCCAAATTTGATGTTGTATCAAACCTGATATCCAGTTCAACTGGAAGCTGCACAAAGTCACTAGAAGAAGCTGTGCACACATTTTGTGTCGGGCTGAGAGAAAAGAGAAACAAATGATTAAAACAAAATCATTTTGGTTTGTGGACAAAATAAGACATCATCATTTCGAGGTTTGGGAAACAAGGATCAACATGTTTCAAATGAATAATAACCAACAGATTAATGAATTCTTAGTTACAGCCCTAATCTTGTGTACATTACTCTAAACAAACAGGATACAACATGTTGAAGAAGCGTTTTTTTTAGTCAAAACCGTTCTTTCGGAGCCACTATTTGTGCAATATGAAAAATTGAAGACATTTTTCATGTAATTGAGAGCAAGACTAAAATCAAACCCGTTTACAGTGTGCAGCATACGTTTGTTTTGTAGGGTGTTTGTAGGGTCAAGTCTGTGTTAAACTGGCAAAAGGATCTGACCAATTCCCTGGAAATAGAATTCAAAACCTTGTCTCAGAATCCAATATTTCAGCTTTATTCAGTACCTCCTCCCTTTGACCAAGCAATCCTCCTTTTTGCTGGACCTGTGTTGGACCCGCATTGACCCTGAAAACAATCCACTTCTGTGTAGAGAGGAGTTTTTAACAAGATGTCTGCTGTACCCGTTTGCTCCAAGGCACATGGGACACGGGGTGGGTGTCAGTGTAGATCTCAGAGGGTCACCCACAGCCAAACACACCTGTCTTCTCAGCCTTTACCACTGTGAGCTCACTCCAACTTTTGTTATTATATTTTAGGTTTTTGTGTATAGATGTATATTTGATGATATACCTGTGAATTTTAATTATTTGTTATACTGTGACTGGTCTATTTTGTAAAAAAGAAAAAAAAAATAAATAAATACAATAAAAATGCGAGCAAAATAGTAAATAAAGACAACAAAAGAAAATGTGTTTTAACATGTGTTCATTTGTTGGTTGCGATGAGTGCCACCTACTCGTACACCTATATGTCGGATATATACACACACGCATATATATATATATATGCGTGTGTGTCCCCTTAGGTCCCCTTATATTGTGGGGACCTAAATTTGTTCAGATATAATGTAAATTACTTTAAGATGAAGACATGTTTTAAAGTTAGGCTGAGTTTAGGGTTAGGTTAAGATTAGGGTTAGGGTTAGAGCACTAGTAATTATGGTTAAGGTGAGAGTAAGTCTCCAGGAAATGAATCTAAGTCAATGCAATGTCCTCTGAAGTCATGGAAACCAGTGTGTGTGTGTGGTGTCAAGTGTGGCTAATTTAATTGTAATATAAATAAGCTTATAAAAATATAAAGACAATATAAAAATATGCTTCCACATGAACATGAATCACTAACAACAGGTGTGTTGTTGTTGTTGTTGTGGGACTTAAATGTTTAAGCACTTTTTATCTTGTTGAAATCCTCTTGACATTTAGCTATTAATAAATAATAATAAAGTAGTGCTTTTCTGGTTAGAACTCTATCAGGCTGTGGAGGCATATAATGTTTCTTCTCATTTTTATGGCCATTTAGTGACCATTGTGGTCAAAAGTCAGCTGTCACAGGAAGTAAACAAAACACAGCTGTGTTATTTGCATACCTTACACATTTCAAATTGAAGGCAATTGAAATTTGAACCTGATCACAATGATGAACATGATGAACATGTGCCTTGAGTTAGCATGTGCTCTGATTTGGCACTATACAAATACAATTGAATTGAAATTGAACATGTTCGTTTTGACTTTATAAAACCAACGACTAACTAAAGAGATTACAAAGATTCTCTAGAAAGAGTCGTCTTTCAAATCAAAAGGTTGTGGGTTCGATTCCCAGCTTTGATAGTCTGCATGTCAATGTGTCCCTGGGCAAGACACTTAACCCCACGTTGCTCCTGAAGGCTGTACTGGCAGTGTGTGAATGGGTGTGAAAGCGTGAATGGAAAAACTGTAGTGTAAATTAGCTTTGAGTGGTCATCAAGACGAGAAAAGTGCTATAAAAATACCAACATTTACATTATGCACGTTTCTTCTGAGTGTCCTTTTTTAATGTGTTTTAGAGCTAAAACCTTCTTTTTCTTGATAATATAAATTATATTATCTTGATAAGAGAATAGAATGGGATGGCTTTATTATCATTGTACACAAAATGGATTTAAAAGTGATTCTTCCGAAAACACTGCAGTAAAAATATAAAATACTGGAGTGGTACCTATTTGTTATTTCACAAAATGCATTTAACAAGCATTTCTGTCTATTAATGTCATGATTATGAATTGTTTTAGTTTTGGACTGTGATCGCGCAAGGGGAAAGAGCTGCAGCAAATGCTTATAGTATTTGACAAACACTGATTGAATTTCCACATAGAGATAAAAGTTCAAAATAACTATTTGCTCCAAGTACAATGCTTAGTTGTAAATAATTATATTAATATTGGAACATCGAGCTCAGATGAGTTGCCATTGTTGGAATGATGAGTAAGCCAAATCCAAACAGTTGAAGGTAAGTGTACAGTAGCTCTCACATGCTAAATGCATGGAACTGTCCGTTTATTGCCAAATTCTTAAAACACTTTGGTGAAGATGAATGTGAACTTAAACCGTGACAGCGAATAGTCCACTGATAAGATCATCACGTGTGCCAGGTGATGACTTGGTCGTTCTCATGTCTGTGTGTGACTGAATGCTGATTTTTGAGGATTTCACTCAGTGGTTCTGACCACATCGTTGACCGCCAGGATAGTTGCTTCACCTCGGTAGCTGACTAACGAAGCATGGAAGGATGTCGCTGCTAATCTGCACAGACAAATAAACACGCACACAAAAATGTCTTATGTCATACCTCTGGTTCGTTGGCATCTGTGTGTTAATCCTCTTCCCTTTCATATCCCCCCCCTCCTCGCCCCTCTCTTGCTTACTCTCCTTTGCTCCGCCCCTCTCTCTTCCCTCAAAGCCAGCAGGATGTTATTTGATCCAGGCTGCTCATTACGTGATCTCCTGGAATACAGCACTATCACTGTTCATTGGCTTTAAAGGTTGTTCTTTGTTCGCGTGCAGGGATCATGGAAGGATGCCATTGCCACACTGAACCAACATGGTTTGACCATTCCTTTAATTTCCCCTCCTGTGATCTTATCTGTGCATCGCCCTGACCTCCTCTCTTACCACCTGACCCTTCCCTGTGTCCCAATTAATGCCGTCACCCCCTCAACAATGTCACCATGCATTAACTGGCTGCAGCCTTTCCTCGCTTTGATCTCCTCCACATTGCTCACACGAGGCCACAACTGTCCACCCCGCTGCTCTTGTCCAGACCACCACACTGTGGACTGCACTGGCAAACGTCTAACAAGAGTCCCAGACTCCATTCCTCTGAATGTCCGACGTCTCCTGCTCTCCAACAACTGGATTCCATGGATCCCATCAGACTTCCTGGTCCTCTACAGTGATCTAGTCTATCTGGATCTGAGGAATAACTCCCTCACCAAACTGGAGCCAGGCACCTTGACCACATCCTCCAGATTAGTCTTCTTGGACCTTGGGAGCAATAACCTGACAGAAATCCCTTCAGGAACATTTGGAGAATCCAGAAGTTTGATCAAACTGCGACTGGGGAACAATCACTATCTATCTATGGTGGGTAAGGATGCTTTTATGGGCTTGACTTCCTTGAGGGAGCTGGATCTGGAGAGAAATGGCTTCACAGAGCTGGATGTCAGAGTCCTCGAACCCCTGCCTTCCCTTCAGATGCTTCGACTTGAGGGGAACCCCTGGCTCTGCAACTGCCACTTTGCCAAGCTTTTTCTGTGGCTAACAGAGAACAGCAACAAGCTGCCAACAGGTAACATACAGTGCTTTTGGTATACTTGCAGTTGTTTGATCCATGCCGGAATGGAAAAAAGCCATTCATTTACCATAAAGACATTCAACATTCGATTGATCAGTTGAGTTTAAAACAAAGTAAATGCAATGAATCGTCAAAAAGTAAATATGAAAACAACTTGTCTTGTTGGTAACAGTGATGTGATGCGACTGACAACAGGGTTTTGTATTCAGATGTCATTAGAAGTTTAGTAGTAAATTAGGACAGTTACAGCTTGCTTACTTTTTGTGCTACAATGGTCATTGTTTGACATCCATACAGACATGACTTAGGTCTGCAAATACATCATTGTTTCACTGGATATAAGTCATACGAGTTTCATTGCGGGTCATTTCGTGTAAACACTGATTTGAAAGTCATGCTTACCCTCTTATTACCACATACTAGACCTGCATGTTAATGCACGCAGGTGGAAATGCTTGTATAGATGTGTGAAATAAACCATGAGGGGAAAAATAATTATACAAATAATGCTTTAATGGTTTAATGGATAAATAGGAAAAAACAGACCAAAAGGACCAAACCCAACTCGAGACAAATCTTAGCTGATTACTTTTAAATACGTTGAATGTTCTTAGGATGTGTATAATAAAGTGATTTGCTATACTAATTTCATTTTTTTTTAAAAGATAGTAGGTGCAGGGGTAACTGGACATAGGTATAATACCTCAGTGGCCACACGACTTACAGTGGCCTTTCTGTGTGGAGTTTGCATGTTCTCCACATGAGCACATGGGTGGTTTCTTTCTGGGTTTTTCACAGCATTCAATTAGGTTCATTAGACACTCTACTGGACGCTCTAAATTGACTGTAGTTGTAAATATGAAAGTGAAGGGTTGGCCCTGCAATGGACTAGTGACCTGTCCAGAAGGTACACCACCTCTTGCCTATCACCTACTATGTCAGTGAGTATTGGCTCTGTGAACTTCATGTGGAGGATAAAGCAGTAGATAATGACCTCAGTAAATGTGCTTCCTCTATACTACTAACATTGGGATAATGCATTTTCTGCAGATTGAAGCAGGAACACTAATATATAACCATATTAACAATATCCTGTAGGACAATGGACAGTCTACAGTCCAAAAAGCTTTGTTGTGATGTCAAAGCTCCATCACTCTGCAGAGACGTATTCCTTCAAGACAAATTAGTCACAAAAAATATTAAAGAGTCATTTTTTGCCCGGAAATTATTTTGCAGTTTTGAATTTTATCAGATCCATGACAAGTGCATTTGACTATAAAAACAGTTTGTTCACTGTATTGTTTAACATTATTCTTCCCTTTTGATTTGTGGCATTTTGATACCTAGATTCTATTCACTACACACAATGTGCATGCGTGTACCTGGTATTCCTTATGTTGTGGGGACCTAAATCTGTTTACACACTCACGTTATGGGGACTTGTCTTCCTTATGGGGACAAAATCATTACATTTTAAGGTGAAGACATGTTTTAGGCTTAGGTAAGTTAATGCAATGTCCTCTAAAGTCACAGAAATGTGTGTGTCATATCTGGCAGTATAGGTCTGTCTCTGTGGTGCTATCTTATCTTCCTGTAGATGTGTGTTTGTACCATGCGCAGAAAAGGCATGTGTGCATTTGCACATACTATACACATATTTCTGCACATGCACACCTCTATATGTGTTTGCGTGGTTTGATAAACATGAAAGTGTCTGTGTCTGTCTCCTACATATCTGTGTGAGCATGAGTCTGGTGCCACGTGACTGCAATATCACCGAGCAATGAGGTCACCAAGGATCTTTTGTGTGGAAAACCCCTTCTGGTCGTACAGTGACTCAAACACACAGTTACACATGGACACATTTGACAATGATGTCTAGTGACTCCTGGGTACAGCAGTCCTGCAGAGGAGTCAGGATAAAATGGAGGTGCCTCTCTGTAGATAATGGACAAAATGTTTCTGAAGTGTTGGGAGGGTGAGGACATGCTGAAGATTGGGGAAATGAAGACTCAGTGTGCAACCTTGTCTCCTAAAAAAAAATCTTGTTTCCACAATTCTAAACTGTCTTCTCTATTCGGTTTTAAGCAGTACATATTTTCTGAACCATAATTACATTACTCATTTATATGACTAAAGACATGGATATCACCTGATGTTTAACCACTGTGGGCATAAATGTGGAAATAAGGTTGATCATAACCATATCCTGGTTACATGTGGTTAGGCTTGTGAACAAAAAGCACCTAGTTAGAGTTTGGAAAAGACTGTGTGGTCTTGAACTGCCCTTGAACTGTAGATGTCAATGATTGAATAGCTCTATTTTCAAAGTATTTTTCATTCTAGAATGACTGGTAACACTGTGAAGCAGAGTGTGTCTTCTGCATGGAAAAGAATTTTAATAATAGAGCTGCAAAATTAACATAAATCATTTTCTTGAACTTAACAAGGGCAGCGGAGTATTTATTATTCCACGAGGGAATTTAAATGAGAGAGCTGTCATGTTTTAAAATGACTATTATTTTAAGTTTTTTGGCAATGTTCTGCTTTTATTTTCAAGTTCCTTGTGAAAGTGAAATTTGCCAAGAATGAATGTTATTGATGGTTTGCTCCACACGCAGCTCTGTCACTCACAGCAACAAACTCGTGTAACAAAGAAAGAAACTTGGAACTAGTGTTGCACCAGACACTCTTAGGTTAAACTATTTAATACTGATACAGGCAAAAATGTCCAGTGCCTCAAATGTTTCTCTCATTTTTTTCATATTTCCCAGGTATGGAAGGGATCGAGTGTTCTCTGCCTCTGACTGGACGTCGCATTCCCCTCAGTTTACTCTCTGAAGACAGTTTTAGACAGTGCCACGGTAACCTCACCCTCATGGACTACCTTATTGTCATCTTCTCGGGCATCTTCGTGTCAGTGGCAGCCATCGTAGCCAGTTTCTTCCTCGCTTCCACGGTCCACTGTTTCCAGCGACTCAGTAAAGGCAGCAATGGAGACGAAGAGGACGGGAACCAATGAAGGGGAAAGGGGACATGGAATATTAAAAGTTTTTGCACAGTGCTTCTGTTTGAGTTGCAGGTAAAATATGTGAAGAAGGAGGGATTACATGGGGCAGAGCTGTTTGTAGAGTCTCTGGGAACCCAAGGCAAAGAGGGACATTGAGGGCCCTCCTTGAACCGCCCCCCTTCCCCACCCCCAAAAGAAATAAACTGACCTCACAGATGACATCTAGCACAGACTCTTGACCTCTTTAGGTGGTATCCCGAAGTTGCATTGTTCTCTGTAGTTTGTTCCTTTGGGGGGGCCCTCTCAACTTGGCGGGAACGAGGCAATTGCCCAGTTGGCTTAACCCATTTCTACAGTTCTTGGTGACGGAAGACGTAGAAACTCAACCATAGGAAAATGCCAAACCAAGAAACCTTGTAGGATGTCAAATCTGTGATCATACACAAGGAATTATGGCAATTAGAGACTGTTTTGGGAAACATTAGCAGTAGTTTGTCCATCTTTGAATGTATGAATTTCAACGGCTGTTGAGTGCTGACTGACTGTAGACAACCTGATCAGTGCAATGGCTTTTTGTTATGAACCATACAGTGGTAGCAAGGCACACGAATTTTGACACCATACCAATCAACCAATCAGTTAAGTCAACCTTAGTATTGTTGCTAACTATGTTCATGTCCATACATATTCTAATCAAGACCTCCAGCAGTTAAATTGCGTCATTGTGTCATATCCAAAACAGGTTTTTATCTCAGTGAGTTCGGTGAATGCAGAAGAACAGGATGTAGAACAGGAATGAGGCAGCATGAATGTGAATGCTTTTCAATGTTTGGATTCAATAACATGAATATCTGAGGCTGTTTGAGAGCAAAGGTACAAGGTGTTCCTAATAAAGTCCTTGATGAGTGTATTTTTCTACAGGCATCATATTGTTTTTTTTTTTTCAACAATTAATTATTTAAATTTAGCCTGTTTCTGGTGGATTTCTGAATGTATGTTGTAGTTTTATCTAATGACATGCAGAATTTTATTAATTCTATACATTTCCCTTTGGAATACATTATGTAAATTTACCCAATGAAGGCATTACACAGAACTGATTAGTGATTTGTGTCATAATTAACTGAAACTGCCTTACCTCCTGAAGGCTATGGGAACGTGAACCTCATGAAAACAGACCAAGGTCCTCTGTGTCTACGTAAAGCCCCTCTCTCTGGACATGCTCCCTATCTGAATATATTGTTACCTGAGTGCCAACTGGATTTTGTAATCTCTAATTTGAAAGGGCTTCATGTGTCAAGATTATTGGGGATAAATGACGTTTACCAGGATATTTCATTAGGTGAAGTAAAAGGCATGGATGACAGTGGATTGCAATAAAAATGTAATAAAGAGATTTTGCTGAAATGTGAATGTTGCATAATCCCTTGTGTTGTCTGATGAAACTGATACTCATCCATTAACCTTTCTACCTATAGCAGGGGTGTCAAACATGCAGCCCGTGGGCCAGAACCGGCCCGCCAGAGGGTCCAATCTGGCCCACATAATTAATTTGTGAAAGTTTCACATAATGAATAGAATCTAATCAGTATGTGAACTACTATATTTTTCTGTTCCAGACACATGTGACACATTGTTTAGTGCCTTTGTAGATCCACTGTGATCTGTAAGTTTTAATGCACATGTGTAAATAGTAAACTTAGTTAAAATATTACACTTATTTCTCTCAAGAAATTTCACATTGTTCATAATATTTTTTGTAAAAACACACTTCATTTAATGCAAAAGAAAGGTAAACATTTGGATTTCTTGTTGTGTATAGGTTATTATGCTATTATTTTACTGGTCTGGCCCACTTGAGATCAAATAGTGCTGTATGTAGCCCCTGAACTAATTTTGCAATTCTTCTAACGTGTGGTTGACTGAGTTGTAGTAACACACAGTCAGCACCAGGAGACTAGCTTCAGATGCAGGTGCTCATTTTTACTGAAAACACTGCTGCCAGCAGTGACACAAGGAAAAAAAAAGAATTATTTCTACAATAAGATAATAATAATTCACCACTTTACCGCTCACTTACTGCACCAAAGCCCATAGAGAAAATCTGTGATTCTACTTCACAGCGCACATAAATTGTCTTACAGTCCAATCCAGTCCAACTTTATTTATAAAGCAATTTAAACCAACACAGTTGACCAAAGTGCTGTACACAGACAAACACAATTTGGCTTGAAGGACTTTACAGTCTGTACAGCAAGTGACACCCTCTGTCCTTAGACCCTCACATCAAGTGAGGAAAAACTCAACACAAAAAAATCCTTGTACAGGGATTTTTCCCTGTTCAAGGATTGTTGTTCAGATTAAACTAACTCTAATTTAAACTGTAGCCAAATCAGTGTAATGTGTTGATGAAGTGCATATCACTGTATGGTTGTATGTTAATATTTGCGTGATTAAGGATGGAAATAAGTAGAATCTCCTTTGGTACTGGTGGGTGTGTATGAAAATGATGATGCGATGACGACTGTTCAAAATGTGGAAGCTTGATAGTGGATCTGTGTAACAGATGGCCCCTTGCCACTGTGGGCCCTGCCTGGATTATCCAGGGAGGAGGCATAAGCTCTAACCAATGGGTTTGGGTGTTTATTAGAGTCAGTGGTAGTGTATAAAAGGATTTACATCTGCCAGAACTGCTGTTAGTGTGTGTGCCCCACGTCTCCCACCCTCTGGTCATCACATGACATGTTTTACTTAGCCAGAAGCAGGGTGTGTGTGCTGGTCCACTGCTATAATTGGTAAATTTGTTTCACTGAGGTATTGTCAATCTGAACAAGGGACTTTAAACACTGAGGTCAAAAACATAAATTTACTGATGGAGACAGTAGTGCATTGATTTCTGTTTGTCTGTGAGGTACAAAATACTGATTTTCTGCAGTTTTTGGTGCAGGGAGTGGGTTTAAAGGAGGGAACGTATTCTTGAGATAACACCTACCTAAGAAGTTGTAGGAATTTTTTTTTTTTTCGTTTGTTAGTTTTTTTTTTTTTTGCTTTTCCACTAGTGATAGTGTCTGGTATTTTTTTTAGTACCTGCTCTGGCAAGGTTCCAGGTGAGCTGAGCCAATACAATATGTGACGTCTCAGCCACTAATTGGCAGTATGCTGTAATTTAATCTGTTGCTGCCATCAGATTCGGTTTGAAAATCATGGCATTCTGTTTTTATTTACATTTTACACTACGGCCCAACTTTTTTGGAATGTGGGTTGTAATGGAATGGATCACAAATTAATGAACAAAAAAGAAGGGGGCAGTAATGCAACATGACAAATGGTGAAACACCACAACCACCTCCGTCATCAAACAAGTGCTGCCTTCAAGATCATAGGCAGATCAAAGGCAGAGTGAAAACTGACTGTGAATGCTTAGTAATAAATAGTTTGATTAATGTAAAATTATTATTATTACTATTATTATAACATTTTTGGAACCCAGCTGCCGTAACATAATATCAAAGGAAGTGTTCTTGAACAGTAAGGCAGGAGAAAAGGCAAAAGAAAAAAAAGGCAGTGAATGAACTTCACAGATGTCATCTGCCATACACCAAGAACAAACAAACAACTGTTTTAAAACACCAAAGAAGAAAGGAGAGATATCAAACAGGAGAGTGGTATTTTTTAGCTACCACCAACACCATGGAGTTCTCGGAGTTACCCAGTGATGCAGAAAGAATAATTCAGTGTGTGGATGATTTGAAGAAAAAGCTCCTTCCTGTGGAGGCTCAGCGAATCTCGCGGATATGGGAAAAATGCATAAGTCAAATTGAGATTGTTGCAACACTGCCTTCCGTTCTCCACAATGCCTCCAGTGATATGGATGAAGAGCTGACTAAAGAACTTAAAAAACATCGGCTTTTATGTGAAAGACTGGAGAGAGAGATAGAAGGTCTTGAGCAGGAGACAGAGGGGGAAGCAACAAAGAGAGCAAGGCTTTGTCTTGAGAAAGACATCAAGAGTTCTGTCCGGGATCTGCTCCGGTGTCTTCGCTCACATCCAGATGCCATTTTTGCTTTGAGGGCAGAGCAAAGCATGGAAGTAGGAGAGAGTGAGACCAAACTAATTAGAGAGCTTAAGGGGTTTCACAGCCATATGCTAAACAAATTACTCACCAGTCCATTTGAAGAGACACAGTCCAACCTCCAAAGCCTGGCAACTTCACCTCTGCAGCAAGTTCTCCATGATCTGGAGCACTTGTCTTCATTGGAAGCCGAAGTAGCCAAAGCCATCAAGCAAATAGATGTAAAGATTTCTCAGAAAAACGCTGAGATTAAAAATTTACAGCAACATTTTTTAATGTTCTCCCCCTCAGACAAGATGTATCAGTATTATAATAAAACATCAGCGGAGAAGACAGATATGCAAAAAAAAATTGATTATCTCAAGATTCAGCTCAATAAGTCAAAGCAGGAGAACACAGAGGCATTGGTAATACTCTACAAGGAAAATGAGAAAATGGAGGAAATACTTGAGTTGCGCCAAACACTTGACATTGATGTAGAAGAAAAAGAGGATACCCTGGAGTCACAGAAAATTGCTAATGGAAAGGAGTTGGGTATGCAAGAAACGTTGCAGCAAGAATTGGTGTCACAACTAAATAATAAGAAGGATCAGCTAGAAAGCAATTCATTGGAGAAACAGGCAAGTATACAACAGAGAATTGCTCAACTGAAGATTCAGCTTGACAAGTTAAAAAGGGAGAACACGGAGGCAGAGTTAAAACTGCAAGAGAAAAATGAAGAAGTGGAGAAAATAAAAACAGGCCTGCGCAAAAGGTTTGACACAGACCATGAAGAAAAACAGGGTAACTTGGAGATGGAAGAACTTGACAATGAAAAGGAGTTGAATAAGTTGAAGAAGATAGAAAAAGCTTTTTCTGTCATAGAGGAGGAGTACAACCAGATCCAGGAGAGGCTTGCAGAGGAGCAAAAACAGAAGGAGTTGCTGCAGATGAAGACCAAAGCGGCTATCATTGCCCAAGCTTGGTGGAGAGGCTGCATTGCTCGCAAGGCCTTGAAGAACAAGGTTGAAAATGATGTGAGCGAAGTTAAGGGCAAAAACAAGGGTGGAAAGAAGGGGGGCAAAAAAGGCAAATCCAAAAAGAAAAAATAAACCAGCGAACAGTTTCCTCATCCTGATGCTACACCCACATGCAGTAGTCTACATGAATAGTATGAAATTTTGGTTGCTTTAATTTTAAAAAGCCTGCCCATTAATTTATGTATTTTTCTCATAAAGAATACATTTTAATAAAGTATCATGATTTAGTGGTACAAATTTCTTTGCGGTCTAAGCATATGATCAGCCCACCAAATGTTTTTAAATTCCCTTATATGTCAATTGTAATCCCAAACACCCATTTGGCTGTTGCTGCCTTAAATAATTGATTTGGTGTTGAATGCTTCTAAGGGCACCAGTGTGTGCAGTTCCAACTTAGGTGAAGTTTGGACAAGAAATGCAATAGATATTGGTAAAAATGTGACAGATATTTTGTTTAATGAGCCGCCTCCACACTCTCACATGGAGGACCTAAAATGAAAAGTGAAGTGGACTTACTGTACTATACTGTAAATTGTTTTACTTGACATTGAATAACTCTACTGTATGTTTTTCTCCTCCTTTTCATTTAAACTGTAAACAGTGATATATCAAGTTTATTATTATTAAATCCCTGAAAAATCTGGCGTTACCCTGAGGGAGAAGCCTGAAGAAAATATATGTATTAAATTCAATTCAATTTTATTTGTATACTGCCAAATCACAACATACATTATCTCAAGGCACTGTACATAGTAAGGTCAAAACCTTTACAATATTACAGAGAGATTATTATTATTACCCACCCTGATAGATTTATACCAAATGTGAGTTTGTTATTATCATTACAGTTGTACCTTTTCCTCTTTTCCAGTATTTTCTTGATCGCTGTGCCATGTATTTTTCGTACACTGAAGTTTGTTTCTTCAATAAACACTGTACGTGTTGCGTTTGCTGTCTCTTTGCTGTCTCTTCCTTTTATCGGGTGAATATGTCGATTGACATGCTACACTTGAAAGTGCTGTCACCAAATAATGGAACCAATTTTTCAATTTCACTTGGCAAATCGTCCATATTTTGGGCTGTTTCAAGCCACTGACATGAGTCAGCTAACCAAGTAAAATGAGTTTAGTAATTTTAAAACGTTTGCTGCTTTTACGTAGAGTAGCCGCTTTTCTCCGGTTCCACCCAAACGCAACATAAGAGGAATGGTTTGTTTTGGTCACGTGACAGGAAGTATGTGTTGTGAAGTTCATAGCTACAAGGAAGTGTGTTCATTTGCAATGCAGCGAACACATAACTGTAGTTTAGAGATACGACGATCGCTATTTTATTGTTGGAGGAATTAACTGAACTCTCTGTATAAAGAGACAGTCAGTGTTGCGTTTGAGTGCGTGTTTTTGGCATGGTCCCTTCTTATGCTAGTTGTAGCTACGTGTTAAGCTAACTGGGACCACAACCTTGCCCTTTCCACAGTCACCACGACCATGCGAGTGGTTTACGTTGTTTACCGATGGTGACGCTCTTCAATAACCTCGTCGTCATTTCCAGTTTGCCCTCGCTCAGCTAACGATTGTTGTTTAATGTGTTGACAACCGACGACACGCGGATCATGTAACGCTGTCCCTGGAGCGTGTGTCCGGTGCTGCTGAATGACTGTGGACTGTGACGGGACAAGAGCACTTTGTGGCAGTGCCATCACCCCGGCAGCGACATGGACTCAGCAGAACTGGGTCCTTAAGTGGACGAAGAGCTACAGCTGTCGTCTGAGACGGTGAGTATGTATCACGATCTTAGCGCGGGGTTCATGGCAGCGGTGGTCAGCTGCTGGTTCCCCACCCTGCCTACTGTCGTAAAGTTACTCTAACTCTGCCAGTCACGGGGAAAAGTGTCACGGCAGCCTCGGGTTAGGACTACGATAAGACTCGGTATCTCTGCCACTAACTTTAATGTTGGCTGTCAGTGAACGCACAGTTTGTTGGATGCAGTCTGTCGTGAATGTGTCCAGATTAACTGAACTGACTGGAAAAGTAAGAAAACCAGTTTTAGTTTCGTTTCTCTGTTCGGGATAGCGTTGTTATGTAGGAGTCTGTTCCCCCGTCTCTCTTGAGACGAAGACAACACCGGAGGTCGCACGGTCACCAACGGAAACCAATGCGGGACACGCTTCTCGACTGTGAAACCGAAATAACCGGACACGTGCGCGGTAGTGTTGTCTCTTCTTGTGTGCTGAATATGTGGACATAATTTTTCATCATTCGGTTTTCGAAGTGTTGTGAGTGTTATTTTATGTACTGACACATACAGTAGACATATGCGTGCCGCTTGCAGGACCCTAGTGCTGGAAACCAGGCTGAGGCATGGGCGCTCATTCTCAGTGAAAACACGGCTGCCAGGGGGGACACAAAGAAAGCCCCCCAAAACATTTAGCCAGCAACACAAGTCTATAATTGTGGAATTTATACCATCTTAAGTCTACAATATCTTAAACTTGGGACACACTGCACAGGAATAGTCGACCTATATAGCTCTATTTGAGTCCATTTACTTGTCTCTTGACGTTATTTAGACAAGAAATGAAAGACTTCGGTAAACAATCCTAACAACTTTTAGTGGATGCTTACTCTTGACCTCCCTTACTGTATTTTTATGAGGTTTAAAGCACCTTTTTCTGTGGAAATTAATGTCAGGGGAAGACAGGGTAAGTTTCTGCTGGGTTGAAAGATTGTGGGACTTATTTAAATTGTCTATTCATTACACCCTTTTGGCCAAGTGATTGAGCAAAACAAGCTGCCTGACTACATGCCTGAATGTTTAATCACAGCTGCTGCTGTTTCCTTCCCCAGGCAGCTCCAATTGAATTTCCTTGATGCAGTCTGGACAAGTAATGCTCTGTTAAAAGACTGATTTATACCATCAGAAAACACCACACATGCAAAACTTCTAAACAAGTTGCTTCTCGCATGGAGTAATGAATGGGGACAGACGCCGCTCTCACATTCCTTTGATCTCTAGAAATGTTGTTTGGCAATGGTGTCTGTCTCTTTTCTTAAAGAGGACAGGGTTAATTTGACCTGATGAAGAAACACTTCTGATCCACCCATAAGTGCTTTATATCAACACATGTTTAAATAAAATGACTGTCTTGTGTTTCTCAGACGTTGACCACCTGAGGGCAGTTTCTCACCATCACAGTCCCCTGTCCTCATCCTGAGCTGTCAGGATGTTGGAGGGCCTTGTGGCCTGGGTGCTAAACACGTACCTAGGCAAATATGTCAGCAACCTGAACACAGATCAGCTCTCCATCGCCCTTCTGAAAGGTATGCAGACATCTTCTACTTTTCAGGCAACGGTAATTTAGCCACATTTAAGGTCGTGTGTGTAACATAGGAGAGACTACCCATAAGTATGTTTGTATAAGTGAATAACTGCTAAGAAAATTAATTAGTTTGTTTTTTACAGCCGTACAATAAGCCATGTACTTCAGGCAAGGGCCTTTCTTTACAGAGGCCGCCATGCTTCTCTATGGCAGCCCAAATGGACCAATCAGCCAGAGCTTGTGTTTCCAGAATAAACTGCCAAATAAATGCACCTTTTTGCTGTAACCATTTAAAAACTTGGTTTAAGACATAGTACACCAATTCAGACTCAGACATACAGTGTGACCAACAGTTTTCATCAGTTTGAATTGATCATGAACACTTCGTCAGAGAGTGAAGCTCTTTGTGATTTCTCAGGTGCAGTGGAGCTGGAGAACCTCCCTCTGAGGAAAGATGCTCTCAGGGAGTTTGATCTTCCATTTGAAGTCAAAGCAGGTGAGGCAAGCTGACTATGTCAACACAGAGGACAATATTCAAATGTTAAACCAGTCAAGGCAATAATTTGAGTATTACACTGCCATGTAAACATCTTCTGATTTGCTTAACCTGAATAAGGTCATTATCAGACTAAGCAATAATACGATTAACATGTTGCATACATGTATTTATTTTCGATCACATTCTGTGTATATGTATGTATGTTAGATTATATTATCTTAATGGAGTTTTCAATCCAATGTGCTTCTTTCATAGGTTTGATTCTTATTTATATGTATTCCTGTTGCATTTTTTGTATTTTTTGATGTGTTTCATACTGTTTTTAATTGTTTGTTAAATATAGGGTTCCCAGTCTAGAATAAATTAAGCCGTAATTTTTCTTATTCATTCAGCTTTTTATAGTCTTTTGTCATATCTTTCTTTATCTAGGATTAGAACATGGCAATCTGTTTAGTTTATTACATGTTATGTAAGCTCCACACACCCAAGATTGTTAAAGTACAACCTTTTTAACCATACACTGCAAGAAAGATCCATTAAACTAGCTCTTAGGTGATTAAAGTCATTTTTGTTTAAATATCAACACAAGAAACTGCAGAAACGTAAAAAATACCCTACCCTCAAATCGAAAAATTTTTCATCGTGTTGCAACAGAATGAACACGTATAGTGTGAATTATATCCAAAAGTTTCTTGTTATGCCGTCATCTTTAGGCTGTGTTTGTGGCTTTTAAACGAACATCACCTTATTTCTCAACAGGCTTCATTGGAAAGATTACTCTCCAGATCCCCTTCTACCGACCTCACAGCGACCCATGGGTCATCTCCATGTCCCAGCTCAACCTCATCATTGGTCCCGCCCAGCTGCAAGAGTATGATACAGACAAGGAGAGAGAGGAGGAGATTGCACGCAAAAAATATCTCCTCAAGGCTCTCGAAGATAAATTCAAAGTAGGTGGAACAGCATAAAAGATGTGACAGAAAATGTGACCTTTATGTGGTATTTATTTTTAGTTTTTGAGTCTTTACTGAACCTTGCAGGCTCGCAGGGAACACTTGAGAGCTACAGACAAAAGAAATGTTTCATAACATTAAATCACTTCTTAAATTTATTGACATTATTTCCCTGAGTTTTTATTCTCTGGTGTTTTGATTTAATGATTTTACATCTCAAATTAAATAATTGTAATTTGAGGACAATGGATGATTTCATCTGAGTCAAATAATTGACCTGAACATTTCTGAACATTTCTGGCTTGATCTCTGTGTCCTGATGTGTGTGTTCATTGTCTCCCTCCCTCCCTTTATTTTAATGTCAACCTTTAAATGTTCTCTTCTCAGCACACTTATCTTGAACATGTCTTGTAGTTCTTGACAGTTATATACACTGTGGACAGTCTAAATTACACACACGTTTGTCTTCTCTAGAGTGAGTGTGAACAGAGAGGGGAGTCTTACTGGTACTCTGCCACTGCGTCGGTGGTCACCAGGATTGTGGAAAACATTGAGGTAACTTATATGACATCAGACACCAAAGAAATTGAGACACCTTTAACCTAAATCTTACACACTAGACCTTTAAGTATGTCTAGTGTAGAGTTCAGTTCAGTATAAAACAGTGGCACTGGTTACAGCACATGTGTAAAAGTGGCTGTGAGGTGACCAAGTGTCTGCTCAAGAGTGAGTTCCGTCGTGGACGTTTACCAGATGGTGAGAAGGAAGTGTGAGAGGGAGGAGTGTGTGTGTGTGTCTGTGTGAGTGAATGAATGGAACTAAAGAGAGAGTAAGAGCGAAGAAAAGAGTGGAAACACCTATTGACTTGAAGAGGCTGTCTTGTGTTTCTCAGACGTTGACCACGTTGACCGAGTTTTTCAACTGTGTCTTTCAGCCATTTACCCCTGTCCCCTAACAACAGTGAGGTCATAGGTTTTACTTATGTATGTACAGTATGATACACTGCAGTTAATCACATTATTGGCAAAGTTATAACCCTGCAAACACACTCAAACACACTAAGAATAAAACACAAGTTAGTAAGTAACCCCCTAATGTTAGCACAAATAATTAATGTTACTGAACTTGAAGCAGTTTTTCTGGTTTATGTTTAGCTAAAGATCCAAGATGTGCATCTTAGATTTGAAGATGACTTCTCCAACCCAGAGAAACCCTTTTCCTTTGGGGTTTGCATCAAAAATGTTTCAGCTCAGAACCCCTCCAAGGAATCGGTGAGTGTTCACTCATAATGTTGATTTTCATTCCTTTTGGTAGTGTTTAGTCGATAACTAGTGTTTAAATGTTGTGTACATAACACAATATCTGTGTTGCCTATAATCCTTTGTAACACATGCAGCAGTGTTAGAGAAGGGCATTATATCATAAAACCCTTTTTCCTTATAGTGATGCCTTTAGATTATTTTGTAAAATATTCACCATGGGTCTTTGCATTGTAGGTTAAAAGGAATGTCTTTGTATTTGCAGACCCAGAAGCTCCTCCGACAAAAGCAGCTAGAGATTGAAGACTTCTGTGTGTACTGGGACACAGAGAGTGGAATACTGGGAAAGCTGCCTGCAAACCAAATCCAGGTTAGTCATGTGGTAACCTTCCACATTTAGGAGCCACTTTTTGACAGCCAGAGTTTTACTTTCGCTTTCTGTTCAAGACCCTATGACGTGCCTAAAGTGCTTGTAAAGCGATAAAATATATCTTCTGACCCCCTCAGGAAACTGTTTTATGAGTCACCTTTTGAAATTTGAATGATTAAAAATGTTATGCTGGTATGCCAACTATGCCCCCAGTTCGTCATCGAGCCATAATGTTAGACACACCTTTGCCATGTTGTAGTGGTGTCTGAATGCTTAATGAAATTATTATTCCGCATACAGAAGACTCGCCCCGAATTTACACTGGTTGTGGAATGGTTATGTTGCAGAATGGATGCGCTGGACTGTGATTGGCACAGTTTGCCTCTGCTTGCGCGTCACGTCCGCCTGCCTCCGCATGTCTGGGCAGCTGGAGTCGTGAGACTAGGTTTTTTTGCGGTACTTCATGCATGGAAATACACTGTATATGTTGTAAACACAACATACAGAGCAGTATTTCTACCGACCGAAGAAAGAGGAGCACACTATGATGTGAAATACGATGTGTTGTCAACACGGGATGTTTTCATCATCTGCCAGAAATGGAAACGTTTGCAACCAGTGTTAATTGATACATTGACTAGAATGGATGTGAATCAGGTCTGCAATCCAATTTAAATTAGGGGTCATTTAAAGTGTTTTAATGTAATAAAGTACAAGTATTTTGTTACTGTACTTAAGTGCAAAATTCATGTATCTGTACTTTACATTGTTATTTATATTTCTAGGAACTTTAACTTTTACTCCACTACATTTCATAAATATAATGTGTACTTTTACTCCAATACATTTCCCCTATCTTTACTTCTTACTACCAAATAAAATCAGAGGAAGAAGAAGAGTTGGTAAATGGTATGTATTTATATAGTGTTTTTCTAGTCTTGATGATCACTCAAAGCTGCTTTACACCACAGTGTAACATATTGACACCCATTAAATCTTCCAATTATTTTAACTTTTACTTCTAAAACGTAAGTACATTTTGTATAAGAAAATTACTTTTAGTACCTAAGTACAGTAAATGTCATATATTTTAAGACTTTTACTCAAGTAATATTGTAAAAGTTGACAAATTTTTCCAAAATCACTTTTTGGTAGGTTACTTGTACTAGATTAATGTTTTATCAGGTGATCTGAGAGAGAACTAGACTTATGCACCTCCTTTAGGCTTTGTTTACACAACCTTGGAGAAATCGGGCTTGTTATGGTAGACTTTGACGAATCACAGGGCATTTCAGAGAGAGAAGTTGCTCCAGTGTTTTACTTAGCAGATTTACATACACGATGCTTCGGTGAAAAGGTCACCATTCCAGTATTGGTTGCTATTGTCTATGCAGTAAGGCAACTTTCACAAAAATGAGAATGTGATGATAATGGTCAAAATAGGCAAAGCATTTTTAGAGATTACCTCTGGTTTGACCCAAATATGTCAAATACATTTTCATCTGGTGGGAGGGGCTTAGGACAGAGCTGTGATCTAAAACACCACAGCCATAATTGACTATGTGCAAGGAGCGTCACTTAGAACTTCTGCTAAAATATAAGCCAGGTTCTTTACTTCCGGGAAACTTGGTCTTTTTATGGTAATGTTAGTGATTAAAATTTCTGATATAATATAGATGTAACATGAAAAGTTAGCCCTGAGAGATTCAACATGGACTAAAATGAAAAATGTAAGCGTTGTAAGGGGACAAATGTGAAGCACTGCTCTGTCCCTTTGTGCACAGCCTCTGCTATATTCTATATTTCATTGCTAAACACTCCTGATAACTTCTGCAGACACCGATTGTAGAACATCTGTGTATCGTTGACTGTTTACCAGAAATACAGCTGGCTTATTGAAAACCAGGAAGATACCTGGCACATAGTCAATTGAGAGCCTACTTACGTATAACTTGTCTGAAACATATCATCAGAATAGATCCCATGATTGGATATGAGGGTTCTGATTCCTTTGTTACTTCTCAGGATGCGATGACCCAGTGTATGCAGAGTCGGGAGCATCAGTACATCTTTGAGCCTGTGCGCTCTTCAGTGCTGCTCAGAAGAAACACCACTAAGGAGCCGCTTAGGTCTCGACATACTCCTCGGATTGAAGGCCAGATTCAGCTGGAGCCCATGTCTTTGCGTCTGTCACAGGTCTGTGTAACACCTGATTTGCTAATTTTTGTTGGTAAGAAAATGATAGAAAATACAAACCATGTGGGGTGTAGATTTCTACTGGCTCTTGTCTGTCTGTCTGTGCTTTACAGCACAATTTAATTTCATTTTCCAATAAACCAAAGTGCTTAATCTGTCAAATGCCTACTTGTAAACTTCTGTAATGGTAATATTTAGACAAAGCTGTTACCTTTTCCATGGTTGTTGTCCATTAGGTGCAATACCAGCAGGTCATGGCCTTCCTTAAAGAACTGGACCGCAGAGAGAGAGAGCTGCGTTACCGACAGTGGAGACCCAAAGTACCCATTTTAGGGAAGTAAGTTTGCACCTAAAACTTTTTAGAAGCAAGAAGTCTTTTTTTCCCTCCCTCTACCTTGGGATGCACAGCATTATCAGTATATCAGATATTGGTATCGGCCAATATTGGATATTGACAAATACAACAAGATCAACCGATGGGACTAATGACGAAAACAGTACACAGAATAGGCTGCTACCTCCTTGATTTTTTTTGTTAAATATTTATTTATTATGCACAATAAAGAAAGTTCTTATCTACATCCAATGCTACATGAGTATGTAAAAGATTATGTTAATTTCAATACAGAAGAGACTGTATCGGCTCAAGCACTTCTGATATATTGGCATATCAGTTATCAGCAAAAAGTCCAGTATCATGCATCCCTACTCTGGATCCTACTGTCTTAATTTTAATACTTCAGCCTTGAAAGCATTAAACATTGCATTTCACGACACATTCACACTGTTTGTAAAGAGCATGTAACAGTGATTGTCATTGCAGCTGCCGGCAGTGGTGGACGTTTGCCATTCAGGCAAACTTGAGTGAGATCAAGGAGCAGCGAAGGCGAGGCAGCTGGGACTTTGTCCTGCAGCGAGCACGAGATGCCCAGACCTACACCAGCCTCTACTTCAGACGACTCAAAGCAGTCCCACTGAGTCCTCAGGAGGAGGTATGACACTGGAACACAGACAGGCTGTAATGTTAATTTTAATCAAAACATTGGGCCTTAACATCAAAAAGTAACAGATACTGATGCTATATTGTTACTCCTGTTCACCTTATTTTACTAATACAACTCTATTTTTGAAATAGGATAGGTGCATGTAATTTTTTAAAGCAAACTGTTCAACTGCACCTTAATATTTGTTAAAGGTTCACATTTGAGTTCATGTAAAGGAAGTGTTGCTATTTAGCTATTTATAGCTATTTAATAAAATTGGATTGAATGAATTAAATGTGAAGACATCTCAATGTGAAGACATTGAGATGTTTAAACATGGGCATATCGGTACTATTGCACTACAATTGAGTCAGGATAGTTTACCATCTTTTAAAAGTGGTTCCCGATATAGAAAATGTTGGTAAACGGAATCAAAAATGTTAAAAAACAGCAAGGCAGAGAAATTCATACCTTACCTAAATATGATTGTGTTTGCTTTGACAAGTTGTTATGATAATTCAGTCAGTGTTTTTACATACTAAGATGCAAAATATATAAAACTTAAAAGAGAGAAACCTACCTAACTGAACTGAATTTTCTGCCCCATCTAGAGTGAACTGGATCGAGTGGAGGAGGAGCAGACACTAGAGGAGCTGCAGTCTCTCAGAGAAATTGTCCACGACTGGCTTCGAAAACAGGACAATATTGCAGAGGTAAGCTTTTAAATTAAATTACCCTTTCAACACATCAGTGGTCTCTATGGACTCCCTGCTACATTATGTGAAAGCCCTGTTTACTCCACTGCTTTCAGTGTTTTGGCCGTTCTCACAATCAAACATTTCTTATGTAGTGAATATGTTTTTGTTACATCCTCATCGTTTGTTTACCATTCTTTGTCTCCAATTCCAGAGTGTGCGAGAGCCCAGCAGTGACCCCCAAACGTGTTCACCCAGCACATCTATCCCTAAGAGTGGGAGCTCAGGGATGATTCAGTATCTGCAGTCATGGTTCCCAGGCTGGGGAGGCTGGTATGGAGATTCCCAGGACCCAGACAGACCGGAAGAACTTCTACCTAGTCCTTCCTCCTGGGACATTCTCGGTGAGATACTCAGAGCCGACAGCATTTATTAGCTGTCTTCAGGTTTGTCACAAGTTATAGCAGAGCTTTATTTCATATATTTATTTCATATGCGGGTCGACCAGGTAATACAATCGGTTTCATCCAGATCTGATCCAGATTGTGGATTTCACAGAAATTCCATTTAACAAGTTCAGATGTGTATCTTTCAGTGACATCAGACAACAGATCAAGATGAATTTCGTCATGCTTATGTAACATGGTAATAGCTATAGGCAGGCAAAGTTCTATACGATCCACAAAGTCTTCTGGATCTTGTGGGTCAAAATGTAACAAATTCAGGTGCTGGTATGTAAAAGATGACAAAGTGTTTAAGTCTGGACAGAGCTTATTGATACAATCTTGTACCAAGATAAATTATTATTCTTCAACTGGCTGATAACTTGTATGATTTGTTCCTACTACAGCAGAGACAGAAGACTTGTTCGATCCACTAGAGGACTCTCACACACTTAACACGTTCACCAGGCGAGACCACCTCTTTGCAAGGCTAGAGTTTTTATTGGAGAAGGGAAGTGTCACTCTGTTCCATCAGGACAGGAGGAAGGGCATGCTGCATGAATCTGGAGTCATCCAGTTGGAATTCTCAGGTACACAGGCACAGTTTGGACAGAAGGAAATATGGTTCATAATTCAAGTTAAATAGTTTTTGTTTAAATGTGGTTTTATGAGATGCTGACACATAATCAGTGACACATGCAGCTGACTTTGCTGTGCATGTTTCCAAAGGTGTGAAGGTGATTGTAGAGTCTCTCCCTCGCTCTGAGTCATCCCTGCTCTCTGTTAAGCTGGGTGGTTTGTTTCTGAGAGATTTGACGACGCAGGACACCATCTTCCCTGTTCTCGTGTCTCCCAAACCGGTAAGCAGTGATGGACAGATGTGGGGCAGTGAGTGGAAAGTGAATCGAAGCTCCTCAAGTACATTACAGTTTTGTTGTTTGCTATGTTGTAACATTTTTAATACCCTTCACTATTAGGACAAAGTTGTTGTTAACATGAATCAGCCGTCTGGGCAGTCTACCAATACCACTGGTAAGATTTATGTTTTTCTTGTTGTTTTTATTGTGTTTCTCAGTTTAAACTATTTAAATTGAAGAAATTGTTTAAATCAATTGAATTCCTTTTGGTTTATTTTATGACCTAATTTTCCTAGAAAACATTTATTAATATTACTATCCTTATTAGCATTAACAAGTAGCTTAATAATACTTTTTTTTTTTGCTTGGATGGACCTGGCAACTTGAGTAGGGTGGTGGATCGATTGTGTTTTTGAGTGCCCTCTCTTTTTGCACCAGTTTTCGATGAAACTCTTCCAAGTTACTGGTTATTTGTATTGAAACCAATGTTACCGCAGAAGGGATGTGACTTCTAAGAGATTCATCTTATATTTAACAATCAGTGGGGCTAAAACCAATCTGCTCATAAACTAGAGCAGTAGAAGAAAAGCCTGATGATGTCATTGAAAGAGCGCCAGTCAAACACAGATGATTTTGTAAAAATAATAATAATAATAATGTCTCTTAATAAAAATGTCTGTTTTGTGTCTGTGTTATGGTGCAGACTGTTCGTCGTCACCAGTGTTTGAGATGATTTATGAGCAAAACCCTGCAAGGTGCAAGTTTGAGAGAAGACTGGAAGTGAACACGAGTCCTTTGAACATCATCTACAACCCACAAGCCATCAAAAAAGTTACTGAGTTTTTCTATAAAGGAAAAGTACACACCTCAGGTAAATGCTGTAACACTTCATATGCATGTGCTGGTTGCACACTGTAGTGTGATAGTAAAATAATATGATCCAAATGTATATTGGTCTCCTATAAGCCTTGCTTTCATTTTATTTTCTTAGCCACTGGGTGGGGAATTGCCCAAAAAAGACTTCATTTATGGCACAAAAGAAAAGTTTTTCCATATCCTAACAATGATGAGACTATCGTTCTTCATGGTTTCTTGCTACTGTTGTGTTTTTAATGAAAATGACTCAACAACAATATACCTGGAACTACAGGGGACAGAAATTGTCTGTTACCTTGTTGAAGAAGTGACTCCATTATTCAAAAGTACAAGACCACTAAGCAATAATACAAATGAAGAACATGTATCAAGCATGCCACTAAACATTTCTTGAGTTTAGATTATTCTGTTTTTAAATACAGTTCTTGATCTGCAGGTTTTGGCTATCAGTCAGAGCTCGAGCTCCGAGTGGCAGAGGCTGCACGGAGACAGTACAACAAGCTGAAGATGCAGACAAAGGCAGAGATTCGACAGACCATTGACCAGCTACTTGTGGGAGAGTTCATTGTAAGAGAATCCCTTGATGGTGAAGAGAAATATTTGTAAGTTAATACATTTCTAAATACAACTGCTTTATTTGTTTTGTAGGAAAACAGCAAGCGGTGGACAGTGAAAATGGACATCTGTGCACCTCAGGTCATTTTCCCTGATGACTTCTTGTCAGGGGATCCAATGTTAGTAGTTGTTGATTTAGGCAGGATTCTCCTCACAAACTCTCAAGGTAAAAACAATCAAACAATTTTGTCCAAGATATACAACATTTCCAAACACATTATTATTTTGCCTAATGCCATTTCTATCTACGCACAAATGTACTTCTGCTAATTTTCTTTGTAGATGATTACAAGGCCAGCTCTAAAGCTGCGCAGCTTGAACTGGATGACATGAGTGATGATGAGTACCAGACGCCCCTTGCCACACCACCAGAGTCTCCTCCACCTGAATTTGATATACCTTTGACAGCACTTAAATGTCCCGAACTCCCCAGCCTCAGATCTCCAGAAAGTGCGCAGGCCTACAGCAGAAAGCTTTATGAAAAATTTTGTTTGTCATTTAAGGACCTCCAGATAATGGTTGGCCGCTATAAGGACAGCTGGAAACACCTTCAAGAGAGTGAGGTAGGCCCCACTCATGTGGTTGAGAAGTTCAATGTACTGCTGCAGCTTGAGCAGAGACTGAGATATACATCAGACCCCCAGCTCCCTGGGGCTGTGCTGTCAGGAACGCTACCAGACCTCAAAGTTCATATTAACCTTGAGAAGATGACTGCCCTCAGGAGTTGTTTGGCCAGGCTAAGGAGCCCGGCTGTGAGTGAAGAGGCCAAAGGCCAAGAGAGAGGCCCAAATTTAAGGTCTCCTGAGTCTCTTACCCTTCGTCATGACAAGATCTTTCAGCGGGAGGACAGTTCCTGGAAGCTGCAGGGTTCAGCAAAGAACCTGACCCAGAGTGTGATGGCGTTAGAGCAGCACACACGGGAAGTCCTGGTAGAGTCCCGTCTCCTGTTAGCTGAATTCAACATTAACTACATGCAGCTTGGTGTTGAAAGTGATGGCCGTTACATATCTGTTCTGAAGGTATTTGGCACGAATGCCCATTTTGTCAAGCGACCTTATGATGCTGAAGTTTCCCTGACTGTCCATGGGCTTCTGCTTGTGGACACGTTGCAAACTTATGGTTCAGACTTTGATCTCCTTGTAGCATCTCATAAACATCTCAGCTTTGACTTACCCACAGGCAGCCTCCGAGAAAGCCAACCTTCAACCCCTCTATCATCCCCTGACTGCAGGTCTCCTGAACATCAGGGCCACCACACTGAGTCATCTTCTGCTATGCCCATGGATGGAACCTCTCCTTTCAGTTCCCTTTTCAAGGACCAGGAGGCCCTAATTAAACTTGAGTACCAGTTTGTGAGCTCAGACTGTCCCTCCATGAATCTGGACAGCTCCCTTCAGGTAACAAGCATTCAGGTCAATAATCTGGACATCATTCTCAACCCAGAGACTATGGTGGAACTGCTCAAGTTTCTCCAGAAGTCTTTTCCCAAAGAGGAGAGCTCCTGGACATCATCAACCCTTCAAAATTCAACTCAGCCCTACAGTGCAGAAGAGGAGGTGAACTTTCAGGCCACATATGACCAGAATAAAGAGTTGACTGTAGAGATCCACCGTCTTAATCTGCTCCTCCTTCGGACTGTTTCCACTGGCAGTGTCCTTGTTGCAGAGAAGAAAGGGCTTAAGATTGCTACTGCAAGCATCACTGGCACCAAGGTCAACGTGTCTATGGGCAGTCGGTTAGACATTAATGGTTCACTTGGGTCCCTGCAGTTGGTGGACTTGTCCCAGGAAGGAGGCCGAAGCCAGTTTGTTGTCAGCATTGGTAATGTTGAGGACAGTTCCTCAAGTCTTGGCGGACTGACATTCCTTGGTCATTCAGGAGATTCTCCTTCAGGAGCTTTATATTTTCACTTTATGGAGAAAACCCAAGGGGAGTGTTCCTTACAGCTTCAAATGGCATCATTGCACTATAACCACAGTGCAAAGTTCTTGAAGGAGCTAAGCCTTTCTGCTAATGAAGTTGAAGACAATTTCCGCTCAATGTTGAAAAGTGCTGCCAGTAAAGTGTCAACAGTTCTCGCCACTAAGACAGCTGAGTATAGTGGTATGGTTTCACTTTTTGAGACTCCCTTACGGAGAAGTCGAACTCAGAGTCAAAGCTGGGTTGATCCATTTGAGGATGAGGAAGATTTTCCCACAGAGGAAACTGAATCCACCTTGAACAACCTCCTGGTGAAGCTTAACCTTAATATCAGCATTGACTCACCAGTCGTGTCTATTCCTCGTAAGCCTGGACACCCTGAGCTTTTAGTTGGTCATCTAGGACGCATAACAATCCAGAATTTTATTCCTGGGCAAGGCTCTGATGGTGAGAAGTTACAGGTTTTTGTCAAGGATATTCGCCTGTATTCACTCAACATGAGTCATTTGGTTTTGAAACGGCCAACCAGAGGGGATAATGCTGGCACCATGTTACCATCCTGCAATGGGAGCATCAGTCAGGATGAACCACAGTTGACACGTCATGACTTCTTTGAATCTCTCAGTCGGGGAAAAGGTGAGAGTACAGTCCATGTACATATTTATATGCAGCTTGAAACACAAGTTAACATAATTTATTTTCTTTGTCAGCCTTCCATATATTGAAAGACACCACCATACAGTTCACCATGGAGAAAGTTCCTATTGATGAAGGCACCCAGTTTACCTTCCCTATCACAGAGGAACCATGCAGGAGCACGGGGTTGCTAAGAATTGAGGGCAAATTTGTTAATGCTGTTCAGGTATTTACTAAATAAATACTGCATATTCCCAAAGATGCCTACACTACACTACAAGATATTACTTAACAAAAGAAAGACAAGTCCCCAAAAAGCCCTGTCCCAAATATAGAGGTAGTACACTAACTAACAATCAACTGTAACTCATCACTTTTTCTGTCAGACAATGTGCAATTAGATATTTGTGTTGCTGTATAATCAAGCTTTTATATATATCGGGTGCATTTTTTTTTTAAAATCTGACAATGTTGCAAATATTTTGTTTGCATCAGCATTAATTCTGGGAAAAGTTTGAAACAAATTACACGTTTGTTTTAGAACAGTTTAACCATGTGGCTGAAGTAAATAAATACCTCAGAGAATAACTAATATCTACATTGCAAACCAAAGTACATAATGTATGCTAAGACATTGATCAGAGGTCTAATTAGCGTATAAAAACCTTGAAAAAGCACTATGGGTGTCAGTAATTTCGTTCATTAATTGTATTAATATTTGACTCTTTTGTAATAGGTGTTCCTGTGCAAGTCTGTGTATGAACAAGTTCTTCAGACCCTGGACAATTTGTCCCTGATTGAGGAGCAACGTGTCACTCCCAGCCAACCACCCACACCCCCACCACCAACTCCTTCCTCCACCAGACCTCACCGTTTTCCTGACCCACAGGGGGGGCTGTTTGCGAGGGACCCTCCCCATGCCAGTTTCTCCCACTCATCACTTTCCTCTCCTTTGCCTCTACAGTCTTGCAAACCCGGTCTTCAATCACCCACATTCACTCAGCTAAAAGTAACTTTACATGTGTCAGAATTGCAGGTTCAGCTCAGTGCTGATCTGACCCAGGGTTCGCAGGACTTAGTCAGTCTCCGCTTCCAAGATCTGGAAGGAGACTTTACCAAAGATCATCCTCACTTATTGTCAATCCAGTTGGCACTGCGCTCGCTACTGATGGAAGACCTCTTGGAACAGAACCCTGAGTCAAAGTACAAACATTTGATGGTGTCTCGTGGCGCACCAAAGCCCTCCACCTTCAGTCCAAAGGAATACCTTTCCCAAAGTTGTCCATCATCATCCAATGCCCTTTACCCAGACATGCCTCGTTCATTGCCTGCCCACATGGAAGAAGCCCAGAATGTCTTTCAGCTCTACCAGAGGCATCCCTGCACCCCTTCAGCCACCAGTCACAAATCCAAGAAGGACCCAGAATGTCCAAGCACTCCACCCCCGTCCCCTACCCATCGTACTCCCCATTCTCAGCCACCACCAAATTTTGATGACTCATTAGTTCATATCAATGTGCTGCTGGTGGACCAGAACCACCCCGAGTTCAGAACTCGCTATGGCAGTGTGGGACGTAGTGTGGACATTGATTTCAACTGCCTGGATGTTTTGATCACACTGCAGACCTGGGTGGTGATCCTGGACTTCTTTGGTATTGGCTCCACAGCCAATAACCATGCAGTGAAGGTATACCCTATGTCTCCTCATCCTCTGTATGAGCCAGACATCAGTGAAGAGGAGACAACAGAGATTGTCAATACTAAAGTGGACCTAAAGGTAGGTCACTGTACCAGTTGGAATGAATGACCTTCTAAATAATAAGAATCACATTGATCGGCTGCATCGCCCATGTATACAAATATATAACATTTTCATAGTGGGGTTGTTGATTAGGGTTGCAAATTTAATGCATATTCCTTATCTGTTACTTGAATGAGTTAATAAACAATACTAAGTTAATTGTTAACAATAAATTACTGAAGCCCTCGTTTTTTTTTAAAGTTTAAGTTTTTAAAATGTAAACACTAGTTGTACATTAGAAGCACATATGGGAAAGCCCACCTACTGGAAAGGGAACTTGGTTTTCAACTGGAGGGTTGCCAGTTTGGGGCACCAATGAAGAAGGTGCCCAATCCAAACTGCTACCCATTGATTTGGCTAATTGGACACTAGATATTGACCCTGGCTATCTGGGGCTGCATACATTGTACTCCTAGTGCCTTACACAAGCTTGGATAATGGGAGGGCATCTCCCTTCTCCCTCTCAAGGCAGTGACCAAAAGAAAAAACAGAAGAAAATAAAAAAACATTAGCAGCAAATAAGTTATGTTTACCTGTTAAAACAGTAAGGCTGGTTCTGTCATTAGTCAGGCTGCAGAGGAACACTTAGATGGACATGATCCACAAACAATAGCATGTTAGCAGGTTAATTAATTCATTTTTAATAGCAGGTTAAGATTAAGGTTAAGGTCACTTTATCAGCTCCTGTGGGAAATTTTACTTGTAATTGAGGACAAAATTATTAGCCCTATGAAAATTTCATTTCCCAAGTATTGTTAAACAGAGAAAATGAATTTTAACAGCTTTTTCAAACATCCTAGTTTTATTTGGATGCTTCAATTATTTGACTTTGCACACAGAAATGAAATTATTTCACAAAAACCAAAAACTACCAGGGTAAAAAATGTTATCCCTTTGATGCTAGTAGTCAGTTCTGCCTCCTTTTTGCTGGATAACAGCCTGCAGTGGTTTGTTGTAGTTTTCAACAAGTCTCTGACACGTATCCCGAGGAATCCCAGCCCAATCTTCTTTGACAAATCTCTCAAGCTCCTCCAGATTTGATGTCCTTCTGGCATGGACCTTCGTCTTCAGTTCACCCCAATGATTTTCAATGAGATTTAAGTCAGGACTTTGTGCAGGCCAGTCAATAACGTTTATTTTGGTCTTCTGGAGACAAAGAGACGACCCAGACCCAGTTTTGTTGCTGACTGCTTCAGGTTTTCTTTCAGTATCTTCACATATCCTTCTTTCTTTATGATTCCTTCCACCTTGATGAGATTCCCAGTTCCAGACTCACTGAAGCATCCCCACAGCATAATACTGAAGGAAGTCTCTTCCTTCTTTCTCCAAGCATAAGCAATTTCCCTCTGGCGAAAGAGCTCTAGTTTCATCTCATCTAACCAAAGGACATGCTTCCAGTATGCATAATCTGTTAGAAATCCTTTGCTGTTTTTAACAGACAATGGCAAATCCCTGTAAAACAATGACAGTGTCACAAAGGGGGGCTAATAATTTCATCCTCAACTGTATCTCAGCATGGGTAAAATTAGCACCTCTGCCTTTTACCCATCCTCTACTAGGAACCTTCCTGGAACTAGTAGCAGTGGGCAACCACTGAGCAGTGCCTGGGCACCAAATCCTGATTGTCTGATTGACCCACATGACTTAATTATGTCCATGTTTTCTTTTTTTAGGTTCATTCTTTGTCTCTTGTATTAAACAAGAAACTCAATGAACTTGCCAGAGCAAGTGTGTCTAAGTTATCTACTCATCTGGACATGTTGGGTGTGTATGGAAAAAAACACATGTTCATCTCAAAAACGCATCATTTTCTTTTAGGTTCATTTATGAAGATAATTTGATGTTAATTTTGCAACTTCTTTATTTTAGATGGTGACCTGGCATTACAAGGAAGTTTAGGAAGTTTGTCCCTTAGTGACCTTACTCCACATGGTGATCTCTATCGAGAGCGCTTCACTACACAAGGAGGGGAGGCCCTCAACTTCAACATTCACAAGTATTCATCACATTTCACCATACAATATTAATGCAGTTAAAAGAACATTTTTTATGTTTTCTGCTGTCCGTTTGCTTTCAGCTTAGTCTTTCTTGTGTTCTGGTTCATTCAGGTATGGCCATCCTGATCCCTACCTGGAGCGGGAATGTGATATCAAGGTGTCTTTACAGATGGCCTCAGTGCAGTATGTCCACACCCAGCGCTTCCAAGCTGAAGTGGTGGCTTTCATTCAACACTTCACACAGTTACAGGATGTCCTAGGCAGGCAGAGAGCTGCAATGGAGGGCCAGGCTGTGAGTAATAACTGCTGGAGCTCTTTATTGTCACATAAGAATAACTGGGCTCCAGTTCTCCCCAAGATAGTTTCATCAGCTTGTCCGTCTATGCAGGTCCGTGATCATCCTCAGCGGGCATCCAGGGTTTTGCTGGATATTGAGGCTGGTGCCCCAGTGCTTGTCATCCCAGAGAGCTCACGATCAACAAGGGTCATTGTAGCCAACCTTGGCCAGCTAAAGGTGCAGAACTGCTTTCTGCCTGCAGGAGCTCATGGAACTTTTTCCCTCAGAGACAAGGTAGAGAAACTCACCATGGCACATGCCTTTTTCCCTTCACTGGTGAGTCACACTCCAGGTTAATGCATGCATGCAGAGCTTGGTTGTGCAAATGTACTGACAACAAACAACCCTATTGCTTTTTTTTAAATGAAATGTTTTGTTTATGTTGCGCTACATGAGATGAAAAAGTTTTAGAATAAATCTGATTGTGTGTTAGGTAATTTAAAGCTGGAAAACTACTAAGAAGGCCAACATGAACCAGTACTGAAGTATCAGTTATTTGTCAGATTTTTGGCCTCTTGATTTGGTATTAGATTGAGAGAGGAAACCAGTGAAGAGAGAAAGGGAATGATATTTTAGCTAAATACTTTATACATTTTAGCAATTATTCAAATATTCAAAAACTGGAATTACATTTATTTTGCTTATAGAACTCATAGTCTCCTCTTCCTTAATGCTATTTTTGACACACTTGGGAAAGTTCTTGGCACTCAACTTAAATCTAAGTCAAAGACATTCCCAAGTGGAAAAAAGTGTATTAACTTAAAATAAAAAAATCACGTATATAATTGAACTTCAAAAATCGTTTTTATAACCCAACTAACAGTGAACAACATACAGTTGGTAGATTAAAACTATAATTACATTTTCAAGGTAACAGTCTCAAAATGGGAGCCTTAACATATTTTTCTTTGTTTAGAATGTTAGTGTATTTAGGAAGGAGAATCTGGATTAAATGTTTTATTAGTCTTTAATATGCATTTTGTGTTTTTTATCAAGAATTTTATACTGCATGCATATTCATACATGGATCCATCCATTTACAAGGTACAATTGCATGGTTTTACTCTGATGTGGAAAAGGTTGTTACACTGCACATTAGTTTGACTGCTCTAATTTCATTCTTAACCACTTTTCAAAGAAGCAGAAACTATCCAGTAAGACAATATTTACAGCTGATGTATGACAGTGTACTCCATGTCAAGGTTGTCTACATTTTGTTAACCCCTGGTTTGCAGTTGATGATTTTATGAACTAAGCTTTCTGTGTTGCACTTGTAATTTAAAGGAATACACCAACTTTCCAAGCTCCTGATCGTTGATTTTTTTCTTTGGTGTTCTGATGGGAAATCTGTGCTTTAATTGTTTTGATTTAATTGAATTTTACTTTCTGATAAGAAGGTCAAAACAGCTAATATAGCTAACGCATACAACTGATATTATCTACTGGTGGTTGGTCCCTGTCATCTGCTAATTGTTGGCAACCAACATCTGACGAAGTGTGGAGAAGCTTTAGGAGATAGTTACCATCTTGTCCCGTGTTTTAAAACGAATATCCAACCCATCATAGGTATTTAAAAGGGAGTATGATGAAAATGTTGCAAGGGAGTTTATCTGGATATCTTTATTGTGATATAGGTTGATCAAATATTGAAACAATTTCGAAAGAAAATACTTGGCACTGGTAAAGCTGGTGCAGTTAGCTTAGATTATATAGAGGGTGATCATCTGCATATAATGAAAGTTTGTGAATGGTGTAAGGATTTCTGAATTATTAATGATTAATATTGGTTAGAAATTATGGATCAGACTCACTTCATTTCACTGGTAAAGGGGGAAACTTTTTTTAACTCCTGGAGAATTACTGACTGACAAACCTCACACACGGTGATGTCAATGCCAGATGACCTCCAACAATCCAACTTCATTCATATACTCTATACAGATCAGAGAACTTACTGGAAAAATGTTGGTGTATTCGGTGTATTATTTGGATATGCTTAAAGCTTGAAATTAACACATTTTTTTGGATTTTATTTTCCATTCATTGAGCATTTCCCACAATATTTTAAAGCGCAACGTACTGTCATTTCCCCACATTTTGTTTTTTCTGACTTGGGAGATAATGGCACTGTATCTTTGACAAGCACAATGTTGGAAGAAATGCCTGTGCTCAACCTCTAATTGCCCCAGCCCCCACTTCGAAGAAATTAATTATTTCTGCCAATAGGGAACATTCATTTTAACGGAATCATTTAGTAAACCACCTCAAAACCTATTGGTATATTTAAGAATTAGTTATCTGTTTCAGTTTGCATGTCTTGGGTCGTATTGCTAAATGGACTCTGTAATTGAATGTCTTTTTCTTTTTCTTCCTTTTAAAAAGGAGCGTGTGTGGAGTGCAGCAGCAAACACTAGTCAGCAGGAGAAAAGTAGAAGCTTCTCCTCCTCCACAGGTTTTTCACTTGGCAGACCCCAGGCCCCAGCCACTGGGAGAGTCCCTGAAGAGAATGACCCTGAGAGCATAGGTTTGTGCTGCTGCAAAAACTGGAACAAACACATACAGTGCACCTTTAAGCATTATAAATACATGTGTCGACATTTACTTTGAAGATCTTCAAGCTGTTTACAAACACTGAACTGTTGTTAACAAATTCACTTCAGATATTTTCAGGAACATCTCCTGCCAGCCCCCTAGTCAATTGTCTGCATAGTGCTAGAGTCAGCCAGTTAAAGAACACACTTAATTCACCATGAGATCATGAAAGGTTGAGATAACAAATGTAAACCCAATACAAAAGCAGACCTTACTGATATTATTTTCTATTAATAGCTAGAACCTTGTGCCAATACTTTCTTTCTCCACTCTGTGCTCATTTAAAAAATGAACAAAAAAACAAAACAAAAAAAACTGTATTCTTCTCCCATTAGAGGACCATGTGTGCCTTTTGGACTGCATTGCACTGGACCTACAAGAGATGGATGTCTTTGCAGCCGAGCGTCTGCCCTGTCAATCACAAGACTGTGCCAGTAAATCTCCCGACATGTCTGACCTCATCTTTCCTTCATATTCTATTCGTCGCATTGGAGAAAACCTGCTGAAAGACTGCTGCCGCCTCAAGCTGAAATTAGAACGTAACCTGGACAAGTATGCCCTCCTTTTTATTATTTTATTGAAGGTAAAAGTTATGATCATTTTACAGCAAAATGAAAGTAATGTGGTACATCTTTCTCATATAGAGACATTGCTGTGCAGACAATCCCACTTGATATTCTTGGTGGATAAATGTGTGGCACAGGAGAAAGTGTCCAACTTCTCAATTTTGTCCTGTTTTCTAAAAAGCATTCTGTATTACCTTTAGTTAGTTTTTTTTTCTTCACACAATGTTACTCCATGCACAGTACACAGCCATCGGAAAAGTGGGTTCCATTCTACTAAAATGTTGAAGCACATACAAAAAAAAAGAGTGAAAGAGAGAAAAAGAATCAATTTAACAAAGAATATGCTGTAGAATATAGTACTCAGTACTCGTGCTTGTATGCAGGGAGATGAGCCACGCAGTACCGGACATGTCCATCCACGGCAGCCTGTCTTCAGTCCACTGCTGCCTGGACCTGGAGCACTATCAGCTGATCAGAGGGCTGCTGGAGAACAACTTGGGCGAACCGGTGGAGGAATTCCTCCGACCCTACAATCTGCAGGACCCCAGCATCTATGTAAAAAAAAATCACACACATACATACACTCTGTCAAACATATTGTCGTTTGTGCAGTACATCAACTCATGCTGCTATTTCTGTGATTAAATCCTCATGGCTCACACCACTACTAAAAATGTATAATTGTGAGACCTCTAGTGGAGAGTACCTGCACACCTGGTCAGAATATATATTTTTTAACTTTTTGTTTTCAAATGGCAAACCTGACAGAATTCACAGACACCTGTTTTCAACATCTGTTAAACCCAAAGTACAGAAATTGCTTAGTTTTTGTTTAATTTCTATACTGAGTTCATATTTCTGTTTATTTTATTTAAAAATGTTTTCTTCATTTACATAAACACATTTATGAACTGATATATCGCTCTTCAGACTGTGTTAAGTGGAGATGTCTATACCACCTTGTCCTTCTTGGTGGACATGATGGACGTCAGCCTGGAGCTCTTTGACAGGCCGAGACCTGCAGAAAACAAACGCTCACTGGCGAGGTGAGCCCCCACTTTCTGCACCTATACATTTCTTTTAACAGTTCTACAACCTGTACTCTAGATGCACATGTGGTTTAGCTGTTAGGCAGCGTAACATTCCTCACTGCTCACTATTACTTCATCTTAAACCTTTAATGGACTTTGTATTGATTGAATACACAAAAGTGTCAAAGGTCTTTTTATATCGCATTCATAATTTTCCTGTAATTCAGTTCATGTATGTTCCTCTTGCAAAGGTTTGACTTCATGAAGTCCAAGGTGCTCTTTGAGAGTTTCTCCAATGGATCCAAGTCTGTCAACTTGGTATCTCACTCCCTGCTAGCGTATGACACTCGCTACACCGGACTGAATAAAAGAAGTGGTAGAGCTGATGGGGCAAAGCACAACATCTACGACTGCATCCTTCAGCCTTCAAAAACAGGCACTAACCGGGCATCTCTACAGCTGGAACTCCATTACAGGTATCGCTGGAATATTTTCAATATTTTTAATGGAATTTTTCTTCATGTATAGATGCAGAGAAATTGAGTGTTAAAGGGTAAAGATGGTAAAGAGGTGGTCCACCTTCTTGCAGGTCCACACGTGATGCTTCCTGCTTCACAGTGGTTCTCAACAACCTGAGGGTCTTTCTCATATTTGACTGGCTCCAGCTGGTGCGAGACTTCCTGCGGATGCCAGTGGAGAAGGTGACGGGTGGTGCTGAAGGTCGTCAGCGATGGCCCAGTAACACCAGTACTGACTCGGGCACTTCTGCCACTGGCACCACCGGGGCTGTCATGCCAAAGACTGTCAAGAGTGGTGTTGTCACCAAGAGGTCCACAGTGCCAGTCACCCAGGACCACTGTCTGGAGGTCAAGATCAACGTCACAGGTCAGAGAAAGATAATTGGTCTCCGAGAAGATAATAATAATCCCTGAATACCTTGTGCTGTATAATTACGAGCGGAGTCTCCTAGTCAATATTGATGCTTACCATGATAAATGTCAGATAACTAAGATTTTTGATTCTGATTAAAAGCTTAAGAAACCATTTAATTTTGCTTATTAAAAGTTAAACTTCATCACTTCTCAGGTCAAAATATTCAAATGAATTAGATGATTATGATATAGCTTCAGCTCTTGTTATATTCCTCATGATGAAAATTGTGTTTTAATAATTATTCCTATGGAATTATTGCCTAGCCCCATTTCCTTATAAAAATCTGCAGGTTTCTATCTCTCAAGTTTAAAAAGGCATTTGAAAAAAATATTATAATGATTTGTTTAAAGTACACAATATATTAAATGTGACTCATAAGAGCAGTGTTTCATGTTTGTTGAATCTTTGTCTGCTACTGCTGACAGACTACTCCAAAACGCTTGCCACTTAGTTACAGCTTTTGGCTGATTCAACTCTTTGTGTGAACTTCTAAATCGCTATTTGAAATGTAAATAACTTGGCCTGTGTATTTAAACGCATTGTCTTTTTGGTATTCAGGCACAGAGTTTGTGGTTGTGGAAGACTCATCCTCTCCAGACACAAATGCCGTAATTCTGAAAGGCACCACTGTCCTCACCTACAAACCCCGTCTTTTGGACAGACCCTTCTCTGGCAGCCTCGCAGGAATAGAGGTGAGGTCTCCCACTGTCAAAGCAACAGACCACAGTTAAACATTACTGCTGAAGTAATGCTTACTAAGTCACTGCTAATATTCGCCAGATTCTACCGGTTCCCAGTCTCAAAAAATTAAAGTATATACTAAAATGACCCCTTCTATAGCTATTATTTTAGCTACTTACAGACATGAACTGATTGTAAATACCCCTAAAATTGTCCAGAGGGGTGGTATGTGAAGCTCTTGTCTGGATAATTCACAGCAAGTGATTGGATGATTGTCATATATCCACTGTGTTCAAGGTTCCAGGCTTCACCACTCACCTGGATGTTCTGGACATTTCTGCTGGTGTGAACATGCCAGACCTAATCTGTCACTGTGTTTTTCATGGTAGAATGGAGAACTCTGGACGCAAGTCTCTAGACATTTTTGTCAGTTCATGTCTGAAAACAGTGTACTATTGCTCCACAAGAAACTAGACTACATCGTAATTCAGTGTCTTTTCGATGCCAGGTGTTCTCGTGTCGGCTTGGCAATGAGCAGGAGACGGCACTGTCCATCATTGACCCAGTCAACATTCAGGTGGAGCTGTGTGGGAGTCCCACATACCAGAGTAGCTCAGGTCTACTGGATGCTTTCAATGTGGAGGACATCCCGCCACTGCTAGAGGTAAGGAGTTAGCAATTAACCAAAATAAGATACGTAATGTGATTAGTGATCATTATAGAGGGCAGCTATAGCTTAGGATCCCAAAAATTGCTGCATATGAAGTAGATGCATTGTATGAATGTACATGTGAATGGGTGAATGGAGTGTTACATGGTTTTAGGTGGTCAAGAAGACTGAATGAGTGGATAAATTCAAACACTTAACAGAGCATTTGTCACTGCTACCTCACAGCTGTGATTCTGTTCCAGTATGCCAACAACTATTGGTAGGACAATTTGGTTTCATTAATTAAAAGGAAATGCGATGTAAATATAATAGAAATTAAATTAAATGTAACTAAATTCATGATATATTCATATATTGTACCACCAACTGCCCTCAGTTCAGTCCAAATATACAACACATCTTGACGTAAAGCCTCTATTCTGCCTGTGTGAGGACTGTGTGTTGTGTAGTATCAGTGTTTTTATATTTAGACTACAATTACACTTTCCACAACATCATTATGTCACTAACTTTATAAATGTTTGATAAATTAATAAGGAACGGTCTTAGTCCCAACTTCTATGCAGTGTTTTTACTGTTGATAAGAGTGTGACCAAACATATTCACTGTAATTGCACATGGACAATACAGGACTAGTTACTTTGACTCACATTTTATTGTGTTAGTAAAACAAGGTAAAAAAAACAAAACAAAAAAAAAACGGATGATGATATAATTTTTTTTTACATTATTTCTAATGATGTGACATGTGCTTATTATCTGCCAGATTCAGTTTCCTGCTCTTGACATCCGTCTGTCCTACAATGACATTCAGCTCTTCTTGGCCATCGCCAAGTCCATCCCAACTGCTAGCACACCACCACCATCGAATTCTGACGAGGTGTCAAAGATGGCACTCAGCAGTGACTCCGCTGTCACGGCCAAAGAGAGCTTCAGGCAAAAGACTGAGGCCCTCATAGGTTTGTCAACAGTCTTTAAATTTTAGCAACTGGATGAGTATTTTTATTTCTCTGTCTTAAGCATTTTTCCATCAGATTTCACTCTCTTGTTTTTTGTCCCTCCTGTAGGACCTCACATTAGCTTAGTGTTTATAATTAATTTGTCTTTGTAAGTCATGGTACGCCTTGACTTGTTCTCCTTTTTATAATTTAACTTACCCTCAGAACTCAGAGCATTTAGGCTGCTTTTTTCCTGTATGTTAAAGCGTATGTACAGACACTACAAGAATGTGCAACATGGAGTGTCTTTTTCTGCAAATCCCAGGCAACCTGATGAAATTATTATTATTATTATTATTATTATTATTATTATTATTATTATTATTATTATTATTATTTTCACCAAGTATATAAACATACTTGAGCAAAAAGTACTAAAAATTTTAAAAATTAGATATAATTTGTGAAATTTGGAAACGCGTCACACAGTTCAGAGTTCGCTTGGCTCATTAATCCCATTTTTTAAAGAATTATATGCTATATAAAATTAATAATGAGAATGAGCACTAAGGGTTAAACTGCTCAGCCAAAGTAATGGCATACTGTTATTGCACTGCTTCTTTATGAAGTTATTTATTTTTTCCTCCACAGAGGGCCAACTCACACGCTTACAAGACCTGGGCTTCAGGAAAGAAGACTGCAAAAGAGCTTTAATCCTCTGTAAAGGTGAGTGAGGCCTCTGACACATTTTTCCACTCCAGCCCTACAGAGTCTAAAATATGACGACAATAATTTGTGTGCTCTTCAGGCCAGCTGGATCAGGCAGCCACATGGCTCCTGGAGAATGCTGAGAACATGGCAGGTCATCCCAGAGCCAGGTCAGACTCTGGCTCCAGCAGCCACTCTGCTCCTCTGTCTGGAGTGGAGGTGAAGGCTGAGAGTGTCTGCATCTGTTTCATCGATGACTGTCTGGACTGTGACATACCACTGGCTGAGTTCACCTTTTCTAGTAGGTCTTTCTTATCTACCATTCAGTACAACCGTGTGATGATGGCTGTTGTTGTTGCGATGAAAGACTAAAGTTTCAATGGTTATGTTTGTTGATTTCTGTTTGTGATTGCCTTTGTCTCTTTAAACATGGAATAGTCCACTGGTTATTATAATATGATAATACTAAAGTTTAAACATTAGTAAATACATATTACAGTATTTGCTGTTAATTCATGTTTTAACAATTTAATTAGGTTATGTACAGTAAGTATTAATTATTAAAGGGTTTATAATTAATAAATAAATGTTAAATGTTTATGTTAGTACTGAATAAGCATTACTTTTTTTATTACTTTTTTTAAGCATTTATTAACTATGTTAACTTGTATTAATGATCCTCATGGCCTTTAAAGCGGGTCATCTGTCATCTAACAGACACTTCACAAATGCATAAGATAAATAGGCCTACGTGAGCAAAATGTACTTTGTATTAACCATTGTTCATCTTTATTTATGCTCCTTGTGAGCCTTAAATAACCACACAGATAAGGGTCACAAGGAGAATTAATCAAGGTTGATAATGGTTAATAAATATTGAACAATGAAACAAATATTGCATTTGATTAAGTCAAGTAGACAAAACAAAACATGGTTTTATATGTAAAAAGATGTAACAACACTAATAAAAGCCATATAAACACCAAAAATAAAAATACACCATTTAATAAAAGTGAATTGTATCATATTTAAAAGAGATTTAAAACATAGAGATGGATGGATGATAACAAGTTTGCCTGCCTGGTTACAACACACCTGTAGGCCAGGTCTGTCCTTTTGAGGTCTGATCACAAGTGGATATCTCAAAGTTTGTCTGTTCACACCTGGCCTTAACATGCATTCCACGTACATATGTACATATGATCAGATCTCACTTCCCCTCTGAATGTAAATACATAGATGTAATTTCTGTTGGAGAAACTAGATTATGTTACTTCAGAATAAATCATTCATGAAAAATAACTTAATTAAAGCTTGTATACTCGGGAACAATAGTAGATTTGAGCCTGTTGTTTATTAGAGTTCCATCTCTTGCTGCAGGGCTTTATGTGCTGCAGCGCATCGGGTCCACACAGGAAGGCAAAGCCAGCTTCATTTTATCTGGAGACTACTACAACAGAGAGTTGTCAGGTAGTATGATCTACGTTTTTGCACACACTTGTACAGACAAGCATTTACAACAGCAACAACAGGTTAAGAAACATAGTGAGAGGTATACATGCAGTGCAACTACTAGTATGTATTTAAGAAGTTATTACCTCATTAAAATACCATCACCTCTTTTCTATTCATTAAAATATTTACAGGGGAATTTGTACTAGTTGTGTTTTTTTTAATATTGTGTGTTATATTTTGTTGGGAAAAACTCTTTCCAAATTAACAAGCACCTATAAAGAATCTGAGTAAGATTAATGTTTGAGGTTGAAGAGCAGCACAGTGTGAACACACAACACAGCATGTTGTTTTATTCATAAATCAAATGCATAATAATGTTGTTGTAAACATTATTTCTCAAACTATGATGTATAAAATATTGGCATGAATGAATGACTCACAGGATTAAAGAGCTGAAGTGAAGTTTACAGATTAATTGTTAATAACTGCTGCCTTTTTATGGCTTTGAGGATTTAACTACTCGAAGGAGAAGCTTTTGATAATATGGAAAACTGCTTTGCCATAATCTAATAAGCCTATGTCATAAATAATTGCTAAATAATGCCATTAAAGTCCCTGTAAAGCAAATGAATTCTCCTCTTCACACATTATATACATTAATTATAGACTAAAAACCTCAAACACTGTAATGATTGTTCCTAGAATGTGTCTTACCTCGATGCAAAACCACACAAAAAAGCTCTGCCTCTTTATTTAAAATTCCTTAAGATGAGGAAATGATTTAGAGAAGAAAAGCAGCCTCTGTGTTTGTGTAGAGTACGTTGTTAAACTGTGACCAAAATGGTGAAGATGTTGCTTCTCTACTTGTTATACAAGTTTAATTCAGTGCATTTCTATTAGTATTCTGTACAAACAGTAAAAAAATAGTGATGTTTGCAGACTTTGGGCCCCACTAAAGCGAGTAGGTCTGTATGTGTTTGTGAGTGTGTGTTCAGCTCCTCCAGCAGACACTGTATACATGCTTCAGGTGGGACCAAAGCAGGTAAATGTCACTTCTCTACATGATGTTGAACAGGAAGTTTTTGATACTGGTGTGTGACAAAAAGTGACTTTCGCAGACTGTCATTCAAATTTGGCAAGGTTGTTGGTAACATATTTTGTGAGGCGATAGAAGAGATATTTTTATCACTTTTCTACGACTATAATAACAGGTACTTTTATTATGGTTAAATTAATAATGATTTCTGTGTGCATTTCAGGCTGGGAGCCTTTCATCGAGTCCTGGCCCTGCTCCTTGTCCTGGCAGCAGCAGGCCGCCGGCCGTCTCCACCCTCCACGACTCAAGATGGCGATTCAAGCCAAACAAAGACTGGACATCAACATCACCTCTGTTCTGTTGGGTAAGTCTTGGACAGAGCAAGCTCTCACATGATATGCTAGTTTAATCTTTACTCCAAAAAAATTACTTTTTAATTTTGTTGAGTTTGAGTCTGTTACTAGACACCCAACACCCCAGAAATCTCTCCCTACTAATCTGAGACGTGTCACATACCAACCTTTATTATTAAAATCTTTATCTTTGGTCCTGTTTCGACAGGAGTATCTCTTCGTGCCATTGAAAACAAGTTGCTGCAACTAACAATTATTTTCAGTTAGTCAGTTAATCTGTCCTCTATTTCCTCAATCAGTCGATTACTTGCATTGTCCACAAACCAAAAGGATCCATTATTGACTTCTTAATTACTTAAAAAAACACTCCAACTGATTAATGGTTTATCAGAATAGTTGGCAACTGATTTGTTGTTTGATTAATAATCGATTCATTGTTGCAGCCCTTGTGTTTTTTGTTTTAATGGCAGTTTACAAATGCCTTTTTTGGTGCAGTGCCAGTAAAACAACAGAGTATAATTTGATGACAAAATTTTAAATTCTTAAATTTATAAACAGTGACCCAATCCTTGTTATGATCAAATCTCTCTATATTTCTTAACTGTACTAAATGGATCCAACTAGGAATAAAGGCCTAAACGTGTCTTTATGTCGTCCATTCAGAACAATACAACACCACCAAGAGTTCTTGGATCGCTGACTACTGTCGTGAAGAGGAACAGAGTCCTCAGTCTTCACCCCCGATGCCCTGGATGGGATCCTCAGTCGACCCACCCAGCTTCGGACAGAGTGAGTGTTTACCCGCAGAACCACACAGAAACTGTGACTGCGTAGGAGGTCTCAGTATACTGCACTGCTATATTTCTATATTATTATCTGTTGTTTAAATAGTATAAAATACCAACACTGTCAACTGAAATTACAGAGCCTCAGTAATATGTTATAATCATAATATATTTATTATGAGAACCAGGAATCTGTGAGCTTATATCTGAGACAGAAACATGGTAACAAAAAGGGAGATAATTAAAAAGAGATGAATTTGTTGTTAGATATCATTATTTCATGGGATTTGTTGATCGGTCAAAAAATACAGAATCAAATCAGTTATCCATAAGAATTTATTTGTGGACTGGCAAGGTTACCTTGTCTGTTTGCAATCATCCTGGGAGAAACTTGGTTTTTAATTTTAATTTTAATTTCTAATTTGTAGAAGTTTTACCTGTTTTTCTCCAGCATTGTAAATAAAATGTTTGCTAATGATGACAATGGTACGGCATCAGTCAAATCAACACACCACAAAACCCACCCAACTTATCTTAGCCAAGCTCTTCTGATCCTCTAGCTCAGTATCTGGACTCGTTGTGCTGAACAAAAAAAATCATTTGGAGTGAAGCATGATTTGCACTGTTCCTAAAGGTAGTGTGATGATTTGCCAACACGGGAAAGTGAATGAGGATGATGAACGTCTAACCCATGTTGTGTGTGTTCCCTCTGCATGTGTCTCTGTTGTGTTCCCTCTGTCTCTCTGACGTCAGGTGCTCCTCTTGCTCACCTTAGAACTAGGAGCACAGCCAGCTTGACCTGCCTCGAGCAGCACGGTCACTCCAGAGGTACAGTTTAGAGTTTAGTCGCTCAGTCAGAGTGCCGCAGTTCTGATTCAGTCACCATTTTACTGTTTCCCCACGCGTGCTTACAAACCACAATGCAATGTGAGGCAATATAAATATGTAGTAAGGCCATTTACAAAAAAATTTGTATTGTTATTATTTATGGAGCATGAACTAACAAACAGGACTGAATTATACCTATATTCACAATGAGAAAATTAAAGACAATTTAAAATAGCAAATCACTCAAAAAATAATATTTTAGCATAATGATGTACAGTGTACGGTGTATAGGTTTTATATGATTATATTTGTAATAATTATCTAAGCTGTGGAATAAAAATAAGACAAAGGTAAGTAATTCCCAACTACAAAATTGTATAAAAGAGCAAACATTAACTGGCATTAAGAATTTTGATACTTAAATGTTGATGAATTGGAAAATTATGCTGAACAATCTAGAACATTATGGATCCTAAAAAAAAAAAAGAGGCAACATTTCTCTTGTCAGGTGTGTTTGTGTGAGTGTGTGTGAGTGAGAGAGAGAAAGAAAGAATTGTAAGATCTTACCTGTAACATACATACAGCGTAAGATTTGGCTGCATTTGGACCATAATGTTACACCAAACAGTTCTAGTTTATATGAGACTAACAGTTATGAATTGATGCGGTCTTCTGTAGTTGCTCGCAGCAGGAACCTTTTTCAGTTTCGGACTACAATTATTTCTGCTACACAACTTAATGGAGACTGAGCGTTGCCTGATCAATATTGCAGGTTTGAGCAGTGATGCCCAAAATAATGTCACTACGCCTAAGTGTGCCTTGTCCTTCCTTTGTCTTTCAGTGCTTTTATTTTGTGTCAGTCTTGTGTTATGTTTGGATTTTGCCTGAGCAGCATGGGCTTTGTTATTCATTTGTTCTCACTGCATGTCCAGCTCTTGTGAATGCTTATACTCACAATACTTTACATGATACCACACCACAGTACTCCATGGTTTCAGTACTGTCCCCTCCCAAACAAATTTGCCGCATTTTCCCAACCTTTAAATTAACAATAATCTGTATATATTTTAAATAACATACATTAAATGAATCTCTTGGATGAAAATGATATTGTTATTAGGGTCCCCGATGTTTGCCATCTTTAAAAAGTGGGTTCCCATGTGGAGAGTTTTGGAAACAATGGCCTCAAGCATGGGAATACTGGACACAGAGATTAAACTGTTTCCAGTCCCTGTAAACCTTACATTTCTGTTTATGGATACCATACTGCTTATTTGATTATAATTTGAGTTTTGCTTAATCATTCTGGTATATGAAAAGATAAGATTTATTTCTGCCGTATTTTGTAGAAACAGTACAGGATACAGTACTAGACTGTATAAAACAAAATAGTGTATAAGGCAACATTGTGTGCTCAGTGTTTTCATTTCACTTTTTGTGAACAAAATAATGTTTGTGTGGTTTTATTTTATAGTTCATGCCACAGTGTTTGTTGATCTGTTTACTGTGCACTCCTGCAGTGATCACTTTATTAGGAACACCTTTTTATTCATCTGTTATCCGTTCCGCGATTCATATGGCAACTCTGACGTCCTTTTTCTTGAGTATGGGTCATGCCCCACAAAAGTCTTTTCATATTCTAAGTTTATTGCATAGCCTTTCCACTGACTGAGGTAAATTGCTGTGGAAGTAAGTTTTGATCATGTTTCTGATCTGGTTTTCATTTCTGTCTGCAGCAGATGTGAAGCTGTCCAAACGGAGGCAGCCGTTCGTGCCATATGCTCTGCGCAACCACACGGGATGTACCATGTGGTTTGCTACTCTGACTACAACCCCCACAAGGTAACTATAACCATGTACTGCACTGTAATCAGGAGTTACAGTGTATTTTTAGAGATATGAATAGACACCTAGACTCTCAGGCAAACCATTCAGCCATATTCACTCTGGTATTAACATCAGTTCAATTCAACTGAAGACTCAAAGTAAGAGATGGGTATAACGCTATATATTTTTAATCAGATAGATCAGATCTGTCCAGGGTTTCCATAATCTGGATAAATAACAAAAGGAGGTCTTCCTCAGGCTGAATTATTTAGCTCCAAGTTCAGAGTGAATGCACTCAAGTGTGTCCTGAATTGCTCTTCACATCTGACCACATTAACCACATTGGGAGGTTAACTAGGATGCATGTTGCCACATTCTTTTTCATGTGTTAACACAAATAAGTCCTCAGGATGTATAAAAACTGCCACCTGCTGCAGTTTTACAGTGAAATGAAGTACTTTCATACTTGTTTAACTGTTTAACACATTATTTCTTTTTCTGAATACTACATAGTTCTCATTGCTGCTGCATCCATATTGCATTGATTCACAGCTTTATCTCTCTCTCTCTCTCCCTACCTGATGCTTTAATTTCAATGTAAAATCACATCTCTGATGAATGTCTTCAGTTTAACGTGTTCACTTGTTCCCTACAGGGTTGCGCTGTCTCACAGTAGTAGTGCAGACTCCATCTCAGAAGTCCATGGTCCAGGAACTGATGACACTCACAATGTGAGCCAGTGGAGGGAGGTTCAACCTGGAGAGGAGATTCCCTTTGAATTTGAAGCCCGAGAGAAACTCCGTCACCGGTATAGCTCTTGATTTTTACCTTCACTGTACTTGTGGATTTAGTCCATTGAAAAAGTCAGAAAAAATCAGATTTGTTTTTGATTTTTCTTTTACTTTAAAACATAATATTCATAATAATAGTCATTTTCTGTGGGGATTTGTAAAGGGTGCAAGCTCATGTGGTCTCTTACTGATGCTCTACTATGACCCAGGTGATTTTGTAATATTTTATTTTTAGTGGTGTATTCATTATTGTCTTAGTTCTTTAAGAATCCAGATGCTATTTGTTAACGCATCTGTCTGTCAATATTATCTTTGCTGAAAAATAAAACCTTTCCAACCCTGTAGGAGAATAAATTTAATTTTGAATTTAGTTTTTGTGATAATGCGGTGGGAGTTAATTAACACATTCAACTCATTATCATAAATGGTCTAAGTATCAGTGAAATTTAAAACCACTTTAATGTTAATTTTGCCTTTTAAATAAATTACATATCGACACAGTGAGAAAGAAACTTCCCAGTGAAACAAACATGCACACAACTAAGTACAGTGTTTAGACTATAGAGACTTGACATTCACTGTTAAGTTTATAAAGTGTAGTACAAATGGTGGAGAGGTGAAATATATGATATTTTAATTTACAATTAAATTTCATTTTGCACTAATGTATGACTGATCTCTTGCTGTCTCTGCTCTCCAGACACACTCATGAGCTGAAGCTTCACCAGCTGCTGGTTCGGGTGTGTGGATGGGAACAAGTCAAGCCAGTGTCTGTGGACAAAGTGGGTGTTTTTTTCCGCTATGCGGCCCCAGATAGAAATAACTCTTCTAACACTGTAAGTTAAAAACTCCAACCAAAATTCATTGTTCATTTGAAGTAGATCAAATTTAATTTCTTCGCTCTTCAACAGGTTGGCAGTCCTATTAGCAGAACCAACATCATCCACCCACATGTTTATGTAAGTATGGCGAGTCTTGTTTTTGCATCAATTAGCAGCAATTTAAAGAAAGTGTGCAAAATATTCTATTGCCATTTATAGATTAAGTACATACATTTAAAAGTCCTGGTAGCTTGCAGTTTAGTGTGAATGTGTGAATCTCTTTGGCCTCTCAGTTTTCAGCCCTGCCTCCAGTCAGAGTCGTCTTCTCCATCACAATGGAGGGCAGTGCCAGGAAGGTCATCACTGTTCGTTCTGCTCTCATGGTGAAGAACCGCCTGGATGTTCCAATGGAGGTCCGACTGGACAGTCCTTCTGCTCCTGACAGTAAGATGCTCCAATTCTCTTTACATATGATTTATCTGGGATGTTATCCCAAAGTCAGAGCATTACATGACAACTGCTCATCCACATTATTTTCCCATCTTTTCTTTTCATTGACACTGCACTTTATGGGTTCCTCACAAGAACATTAACAAGGTTTGAAGTTGATCAGATGAGCTGTTGTGTTTTATTGTATTTAGTTTTAATCATGATTAAATCTATATTTAAATGTTTTAGGCCTGCATTAACACATTAATTGCAGTTAATTAAGAGCCAAACAATATTTTTTGGAAAAACCAGACAAGGCTACAAAACTGGAACTCATGCAAAGAGCAAATGCTGTTGCATTAACATTTCTGAAATAGACATTGCAGTACTTTGAGCATATTGCACTTCTTAAGATTTGAAATAATCAAATAAATCTAAGAAACAGAAATTTGACTGAACTACATTTTTAATATAATTTAGTTCTTTTAAATGGTTTTTATTTTTATAATTGTTGTTTAATTGTATAAAAATGTCCTGTAACTGTTGTAATGAACAGCTTTCATCTTATTGCATATTGTGTCATTGTAATGAAGTCAGTGTCCCTTTCTATATAGAACCAGTGGTGTTGCCTCCCATACTGCCTGCTCAGGCCTTGGCAGTCCCCCTCCACCTGACATCCTGGCGGCTGCAGGCTCGGCCCAAAGGTTTGGGCCTCTTCTTCTGCAAGGTTCCCATCCACTGGACCAGTGTGGAACGGCACGGAGAAATCAGCAGCAGCAAGAGGGAGTGTCAATCAGCAGACTTTACTGACAACCTCAAGCATAACTTCAGGTAAAAACTGGCTCTGAGAAATGTGTGTGGTTGTCGTCTTCCTATCATTCCCTTCATTCTTCTGTATCTTACAGGTTTTGTGTGGTCATCAAAAAGGAGAACTACCCTGACCAGCAGCCTGCCAAGACCGTTTCTGGCAGTGCCAAACATATCTATCGACAGCCAGGACACACCATCTACCTGCTGCCCACCATGATGCTGGCGAACCTGCTGCCATGTGACCTCAACTTCTACATTAAGGGAACACCCATTAAAGGATCACTGAAGCCAGGGAAAGAGGCTGTACTTCATGCGGCTGACACCTCACAGAACATGGAGCTAGGTCAGGGGGCGAGGTTACTCTCTGGAATTCATCTTCCAAACATCCTGTGTTATTCTCACCCTTGGTGTTAATGTTTTGTCCCTCAGGAGTACTGCTGGAGAACTTCCCTGTGTGCAAAGAGCTGCTGATTCCTCCCGGGACTCAAAACTATGTTGTCCGCATGCGGCTGTATGACACCAACAAACGTCTGCTTTGCCTCACCATTCGCATTGTTCTGCGGGCACAGGGGGCGCTGAAGATTCTTATCTCTGCCCCCTACTGGCTCATCAACAAGACTGGTAATGTGTTCTTTTTTTCCAGTTCAAACAACCCTGCTTAACCCTGGTATTAACATCTGCCCTGAGAGATCTGATGGCGTGTGGGCAGCTCTAAAATGCTTTGAAACTAAAGACGGTCAGCTGAAGAGACATTCTCTAATGCGTCCTGACAACAGATTGCATTCATAAATGCTCAGTGGAGATGGATTATATTGGATTTTTTTGCCAATATATAATGGGAGTGCTTAGTATAACCTTAGAAGTGCAACTATAATCTTACATACATTTTCTTTATAATAGTTGTAGAGGGCAACAGCATAGAAGTCAAGGGGGTAGCAGCCTATTCAGCCTTCTGTGTTGTAGTTAATAGTCATATTGTGCGATGTAGTTGTGTTTGCTGATATCCAGTAATACATTTTAAAGCCAAGATCAGGCCAATACTGATATTGTGCCGGTAATACTATGCATCCCTAAGGAATGCGGCCACATGCACCCTCAAACCACCTTCAGTGTGGTTTTAGTGATCAGATCTGAAGAATTCAGGACGGTTTGGCATCATTCAGACTTGTATCTACAGCTATGCTCATGTGATCAGATCACTCAGGACTCTTGTTAATACTAGATTTGAATGAGGTCTTTAAAGAAGTGCTTCGTGTACTCTGTTATCATTCCTAAAGCTGTTTGTCTTCTACAGGTCTCCCATTAATTTTCCGTCAGGACAACGGCAAAGCTGACGCTGCCGGTCAGTTTGAGGAGCATGAATTAGCTCGAAGCCTCAGCCCGTTACTATTCTGCTACACAGACAAGGAGCAGCCTGCCATGTAAGTGTGTGCCAGAGATCAGATCTCTACAATTTTTTAACTAGACTAATACCCTCTCATTTATTTTAAATCTTCCATCTTGCACATATATTTTCTTCTCTTTTTTTGATATTTTTATCTAGGTGTACTATGAGGATTGGGAAAGGAATCCATACAGAGGGAGTTCCCGGTTGGTGCCAGGGCTTCTCCCTGGATGGAGGGAGTGGAGTCAGGGCAGTGAAGGTCATACAGCATGGGAACAGGCCTGGACTCATCTACAACATAGGCAAGTCTTTACAATCACAATCAGTACAAGGACACAAAGCATGAACTCGTATAGTGTCTGACTATGTTGGATACACATCATCAGCTCTAATCTCAATCCTCAGACTGCATGGTTCAAATGAAAATAATTATTTACTGCACTGGTGTTGCACACACATTGCACTCTAAAGAGTCAGAGGTGTCGGGGAACAGCAAAAGGGAGTTTTTGGAGATTTAAAGATGTATAATTGTGTCTGATCAATGCAGGAATCAGTGTGCGTAAAGGGAAAGGACGCTACAGGGACACTCACATTGTGACCTTTGCCCCACGCTACCTGCTGGACAACCGCTCCACACACAAACTGGCATTCGCTCAGAAAGAGTTTGCGAAAGGGAAGGTGATGACTTTTTTATTGTGGTGTTGTGGTCAAAAAGGTCTTAGAGTCCAGTTGGAGAACAAGTTTTGTTCCATGTTGTTGGTAAATAAATGGTGGTGATAAATCAGTGACAAAGTTATGAAGAAGTTATATGTCTGTCCAAGGGTACGGCCAACCCCGAGGGTTACATATCCACCCTGCCAGGTTCCAGTGTCGTCTTCCATTGGCCACGTAATGACTACGATCAGCTGCTGTGTGTGCGCCTCATGGATACCCCCAACTGTACGTGGTCTGGAGGCTTTGAGGTCAACAAACCAAAGTCCTTCCATGTCAACATGAGGTGAGCTACAGTACGATTACACTTGAGGTTCGGCTGATGGTTGATGTGGAGTCCCCATCATGATGCTACACCATTTTATTCTGCCACACCCACTAATCTAATTTTCCCTGCTGTAACAGAAATATTCAAATTTTTCACCCTGTGTTGATCTCTTCTGCTCCTATTTAGTACCAGGGACTTTGCAACAACCCAAGTTGTTCCATGGCAGTGTTTTACTTTATAGACATTTCAGTGCCATTTACACAAACCTTACTTATACATTATGCATCTCATGTGTTCTTCTCTGTATAAATATAAATCTCTTTCATTCACTCACTCACGTGGGGTCCTGGTCCCTAATCCAGAGTCTCTTTCATTCAGAGAATATAATACACTCTCATATAGTTCATGCAGAGCAAGTAGATAATTTCACCAGTTTAGCGTTATTTATTATGTATTGTTCACCTTTTGTTTTTGTTTTGGGCTTTAGGAGTTGGAATATTATTTCAATCATGAATGTGTCCTCTATGTTGTGCTATTGACATCTAATAGGGCATTTTTCCCTGTGAGTCAAGTATTTGAACTACAGTATTTACAGCACACTGAACATTAACTGTCTTGGTTTTGAACAGGGACACACTTGGAAAGTGTTTCTTCCTGCGGACAGAGATCACTCTGAAGGGAGCCACCTATCAGATCTCCTTCACTGACACTGACCAGCTGCCTCCACCCTTCCGCATCGACAACGTCTCTGAGGTGAGCCACTCTGCTGACAGCTTGCAGTAGCGTGATGCCCTGTTACCAAAGGTTGGACTTCCTTATTCATGAAAATCCAAATCCGGACTCCTTGATTACTTCAGATGTAGTGCGAATGTGATTAGGAGAAGCGGCTTTTACAAGTTGCCCTCTCATCTTAAGCTGTACCAGCACTTTTGGTCCTTGAATTTCCTGAAGTCCTTCAAAAGTTCTTGTATTTGATATAAAAGGTGTGGGAATCATGTGTCAAATAAACATCCATTTTTAGATTAGTTCTTATTTGTTAACTGTTTTATATTTGACATTTAAAAGACAGTTGGGATACTACACTTGTATCTGTAAATATATGTCAGGATCATTTAATTAAAGAGAAAGTAATGTTCTCAGTTGAGTACAGTAGATTTAAATAAGAGTCAACTGACTCTTAACATGTTACTGAATACCTGTTGGTGAATAGAAGGTAGTCAACAATGGACTATCAAAATAAAGGAATACCGACAGCTTATGTTAAACATATTCTACTGTCACACCTCCTTACATCTGTCCAAGTACTGTGTGAAGCAACCACGGTTATTTAATTGCACATTGATGTGTAAATTAACATTAACTGTCAGATGACTCCACATCTCTCTGTGGAGTCATCTGAGTTAATCAAATAGACAATGTTTAGACGTATATGTTTGGACCCTCCAGGTACCGATTCAGTTCTGGCAGCACGGTGTGGCTGATATGCGACTGCACACTGAAGTGAAGGCCGGCTCAGAGCTGGACTATGCCTGTGATGAGCCCACACTGCCTCCCTACCTCACCCTGACTGTGAAAGGAGCTGGATCTTCAGAGGTCACAGCTGACATGAACTACTTCAGAGAGTACAACAAACTCTACTATGAGAACTTTATCTACATCGCTGCCTCACACACTTTCACACAGTATGTCATGACTTTCCCGTTTTGTGTTATAAAATACTTTGTGTCATTAAAAGCATTACTTTCATGAGGGTTATTCCATTGTTGTAGGAATACTGAGAAAAGACCTGTTGGGAATAAGCGCCCGGTGAGCCGTGCCGAACTCGTACTTGATGTGGACACAAATACACTTAGGGTCATCCTGAAAAAGAAGGTACTATTTTATCTATTAAAAGTGTCAAACAATTGCCTCTGGAGTGATAAAGTTTGTTTTAATAGCATTAAAATACAATTAAAGTCATGTTTAGAAGGTAAAAAGTAGAAATGAAAAGATTTGGCCCAACATTTTCTACTTCATGTTTCTACATTCATGCATAAGTTGCATGTTTTTGAATTTATATGATTGTCATAAAGTCACATCTGTGATTGATCAGACAAAATGAGACACAAATATATCATTAATATCTTAGTATTAATAATAAAATATAATTTGAAAAAAACATGCTGGAAATAATAATACTTACAGTAATATGAATAGTTACAACTACTGATAAAATAAAAAGTAGTAACAATGAAAGTATAGTAACATGTGCATTGATTTTTGTCGCAGGAGCCGGGAAAGCGCTCCCAGCTGTGGAGGATGACTGGGTCTGGCATGCTGTGCCATGAAGGCTCATCACCACCGCAGAGCAAACCAGCCCAGCCCCGACCACTGGACTCCTCTTTGGTGCTTGACATCGCCGGACTTGCAGCTGTCAGTGACAACAGGTTTGTACTGTGTGCAACAGTATTATTGTTTCTAGGGCTGGGCATTGCTGCTAATTTCCTGAATCGATTCAGATTTACAAGGTCCCGATTTGATTCCATTTGATATTGATCCATTTAGTGATATTTCAGTTTCTATTCCAATTTTGCTTGGTTGTGAGAGAGATTTTCACAGAACTATGCGGCAAATTGTATACAATTTCGGTCTTTCTAACCAGGCACATCATTCAATTTATTATTAAAGTAGTTACATTTTTGCACTTTTTATTTAATATGACCACACAGTGTAACATCATAAGCAAAGTTGTAGATGATAATTCCAACTATCCTACAAATATCCATCCTACAATTGCCTACAATGAACAAGTTGTCCAGCAGAGGGTGCTGTGAGCGCAGCATGCCCTACATCCATGCCCCCTTTGCTGAGTAGAAGACAACAGTGATGTTATGTTGTTTTGAGGTGACAATTGAGAATTTGTCCTCCTGAGTGGACAGTCACCACAACATGACATCTGAAAAGCAGCATAGCAAAGGATTTCTTGTTCCACACTGTAGATGGTAAAGTTAATTAACAAATCTGCAGGCTCAGATGCATGACGCAACCCAATTTAGAAAGCAAGTGTGTCAGAAAATTGGATGTAAAAAGGAGTGTATGTCCCCCCCCCCCCACCTCTTCTTCTCTTCCAGTTTTGAGCCTTTGATGCTGAGGAGGCCCGACTCCCGCCGCAGCACCACCCAGACGTGGTACTTCAGTGCTGGCATGTTGACCTGTGGCCTCCCACGGCTGGTTGTACAGGTAAAAACACCTACCTACAGTATACAATCTCTTTAGAAAGCATTGAAACTCCTTCATGTTTTGTATATTTTGCTGTAGATTAAAATTTAATCAAAATTTAATCAAATTTTGCTGTGGCTTCTTTGCTATGGCTCCTGTTTTCTTTAATTATAGTCTATAATAACTAGACCTTGAATACAGAGTGTGTAGAACCACCAGGTCTTTGATGTAAGCCACAAAAATGCATCACAAACAGCATTTAATGCGTTTTCTGCTTTGATAAGACCAAAAATGACTTACTGTGGCCGAGTTTCATATTAAAATGTCCCTAGAGTGAAGCATAGAAATTGGCAACACAGAGTGTACTTTGATGGGTAAAAATGCCACTATTTATCCATTTACAGTCAAATCTATAGTGAGCAAAAAGTTGAAAGGCCTATGATTTTTACTTTGATACAGTTTTCTTTAATCTAGTTTTGTTTACATAGTGTGTCTTGTACCATTCAGGTGAAGGGTGGTGTGGCAGGCCTGTATGATGGAGCAGAGGTGGTGCTGGGACCGGACTCTGGGCTCATGGATCCTGGTCCTGAGCAGCAGTTCATCAACCAGAAGATGAGACCTGGTTCTGGGGTGCTGTCAGTCCAGGTGCTGCCAGATGGACCCACTCGTGTCCTGCAGGTGAGAATTAAGATTCAATTCAAAGAAATTTATTTGTCTTGAGGGCCAATTTAAGGCACATAGAACAGTTATACACATTTACAACAGACAAGCAGAATATAACTTTATGTAAGAATAAAATGGTGATTAACCTCTATTAGAAGTGAATCAGTTTCACAAGATCAAAAACTCAGTCAAACCCAATGTTATCTTGATAACTGCAAATCCTGCTTGATAATACAGGCCCATGTACTTACATGTAACACGCAGTTTGATTACTGTTTCCTGATATTGTGCACTGGAAATCAGATAACAGAGCCTCTTACAATGACAACATCTACCAAAAGCTCTCTCTTCTCATTCACAGTGATAGTGAACCTCACATTTTCTTGCCCTTGTTACTTGTCCTTGTTTGTAGATCAGTGACTGCACCCAGAGGAGAGTGACCCGCAGCTCGTCCAGCACAGAACAGGACCGCAAAGAGGATGTGGAGAAGAAAGAGCCTGAGCAGGAACTGGAGGTAATCGCAGCTTTGACTCTCATAAAAGCATTTTGCATTGTGGTATGTCACTGACATTCAAACTCAATAGTTTCTTATAGTGTGATATTATAAACAATTCTACTGTGACATACTGTTTCTCGTGGTATTTATGACAGTATTGACATAATTTACCAAATTATTTGACAACACAAGTGAAAACAGCTGAACTTTTAATAATTTCTGACTCCCTGGCTCACCAAGCCTGCTTAACAACACTTATGCAAAAAGTATTCAGACTGTCTTAATATTAAAAACTAGGGGCTCAGGTGTTACATTTAGTGCACGTATTATCTCTTGTATTCATTTGCAGGTGTTGGTGAACTTGGAAGAAGGTCTGGGTGTATCTCTGGTCAGTAAGGTTCCTGAGGAGCTGGTTTTTACCACACTGTCTGGTATAGATGTCCACTTCACACACACTGCTGCCAGTGAGGTGCTGGAGCTCAGCATTCAAAACATACAGGTGTGCTCACTACAGCTAAGGAAACATTCATATATTCAGATTTAATGTATATTTTTACAGTGCTGTGCAAAAGTCTCAGGGCACCGTCAGTTTTGTTGTTTTTATGTCAAATTCTGTGATCATTGGCATTTGATTTGGAATAATGCCGGAAAGTTGGTCTGAAAGTTGAAAGTTAGCAAACTATCAATGGCTTTAACTCATATAACACGTACCTATGTAATGCTCAATCGTGTCTTGAATAAACCTGGCGTAATAGGCCTTTTTCACAGCTGATATATGTCGACATGAAATAGTAGAACAAGCAAACAGGTTATTGCAGTAACATAAATCAGTCCATTTTCAAGAAAGCCAAGGTTGTGCTATTGTTCAAGTGTAAGGCTAGGTCCAGATGTGTTCCAATAAAGTGATTGAGAAATAATTATACTGTATGGTCAATATAGCATTGTTAAAACAACAAATCTAATGGTGAGACTTTTGCACAATAATATTCATAACCGCATCTTGTAGAAAAGCAACGTGTGTGGCATGCAAATAAAACAGTAACATTGGAGCACTTGCAGTAAGTATACACAGATGATAAAAGTGGAAAAAGAGACAGAAGATGGAGTCAGTGATGGTCAGCCCACCATTATGTGCACTGTCATCCCATTCAGTGTTGATCAGCTGATTGAGAAAGACACATATTTTAAATGCATTTCAGTTCTCAGTCATGTTCTCCCTGTGTGCACGTGGATTTTCTCCGGGTAATGTGATTGTCTCCAACAGTCGAAAAACATGCAGAGGTTAATTGGACACTGTAAATTGACCCTAGGTTTGAATGTGACAGTGAATGATTGTTTGTCTCCATATGTTGACCCTGTGATGGACTGATGACCTAACTGGGATGTGATCCCACCTCTCACCATATGTCAGCTGGGATTGGCTCCAGCTCCCCGCGACCCTCATGTAGAGGATGAAGCAGTAGACGATGAATGAAAGTTTTCAGTCCCATAAATTTAACTCCTACTAAAACATAATCCCTTTTGGAAATTGCATGTCAATGTCATTGACAGTACATATTGCAATTCATACAAAGACAAAATTCTCCTCATATTCATACCTTCATACCTTCATACCTTCATACCTCCCCAGCCTACTTCTTATCTTCACACCTACTCTTACTCTCCAATCTTCCTCCTCATCCTCCTCAAGCTACCTATAGAGCTTTTAGCCATGTAGATCCATCATTTCTGTGACTCTCTCCAGTAGGCCATACATTATTCTGACCCTTTTCCATCCTCAAATCTCGTCTCAAACAGCCGAATCTTTGTTTTTTATTGTTGCTGTATTTGTCAGGTGTCCTTAAAGGTTCCGAAAGGTGCCCATAAATTAAATGTATTACTGTTATTCATATACACTGTGCTGTGATCCAGAAGCTTCTGCCTATAATGTACATAAGACTCACATCCAAGCTCAACAATCCTTGGTCTGTCATGCTTTCTGGTTCAGGTGGACAACCAGCTGCTCGGTACCACCCAGCCCATCGTGCTGTGTGTCACTCCCAGCTCCGGTGACAACAGCGTCAATGACACTGGCCCAGCTCTGCAGATCAATTCTGTCAAGGTTCCCAGCAACCTCATGCTCACTGATCTCTTTAAGGTGAGAGTCACACACCCTTAATCACCGCTGTGTTTAACAATGCCTTACAGGAATCACAAATGTCTTTAATTTTCCAGTTATTCTTGATGGATTTGTGTTGCGTGTGAATGATGCATTAATCATGTGACTAATGTATGTATCTCTAATATGTTACCAGCACCTGATGGTGACAGCCCGACGCTTCACTGTTATCATTGAGGAAAAACTGCTGCTGAAACTGCTCAGCTTCTTTGGATATGGAAAGACAGAAGCGGGTGCGTCATTGCTGTTAATGTCCAAGTGATGCCCTCATTGCATATACTAGTATTGTAACATAAATGGTAATATTTTTGAATGCAGAGCTAGAGAGGTTAGACGACCTCCATGAGAAGCCCAGTGAGGATGTAGGAACTCCCAAACGTTACTACTTTGAGAACCTGAAGATCAGTCTGCCTCAAGTCAAACTGAGCGTCTTCACCTCTCACAAGCTGCCTCCCGACCTCAAGGTAATGGAACATGACCAGTCTTTGTCTATAGATTGGTCTTTTTCCCATATTATGACTGTAGAATGATTTGAACATGCAGATACTGAAATGGTTCATACAACAACCCTTTCTGAATGAAAATGGAACTATCAGCAATAAAAATGTCTAATTTGGCTAATATGTGACATTAGTATGTGATAATCACAAGGCATACCTTTTCTTGATGTTTGCTCTTCATTTCTCACACTTCACGTCCTGAAAAACAGCAAGAAGCACAAAATACAGATGCAGTTACAGGGCAACACAGCCTACAGTTATGTTCCCAAATTATTTTAAAGTAAAATAGAGAAAGCAAACATAATGTATAAATCAGTATTGAGATTTAATAAGGATTCATGAAGCTCTCTACTTGTGGAATAAAAGTGCCCAAGTCCATGTTAGTGTCAGACTATGAAAAAGACTTTGTAGCAGGGGTAGCAGCAGTGTGTGCTCTATGTTACTTTTTAAATAACTGAGAGAAGTAACTAAATATTTTACTAAATACCAAGATTGTGCACTGCAGAATGTGTCCAGCTTAAATCTGCCTATCTCTCCTTATGCAGTCAAATAAAAAGCAGAAAATAAAGACACAAATAAACCTAAATAAAATAACATGTACTACATGTGGGTTTAGTTCAGATCATTTGGCAAGTGTCACCCACGACTTACCGGTGGATTGAAGAAATTTGTTGCGCAGCTTCCTGTTGCCACATAATTTCCTCTTGTACTTCCTGCTCTGCTGTTTAATTCACACTTTTCCTGATGTTTTCTTGACATTGTTTGCTCTAGGCTCTGAAAGGCACCCTGGGCTTTCCACTGGTTCGCTTTGAAGATGCCATCATCAACATGTACCCATTCACTAGAGTTCATCCCTATGAGACCCAGGAGATTATCATCAATGACATCCTCAAGCACTTTAGAGAGGTAAAAGCGACACACACACACACACACACACACACTCTCAACTTAGTTCATTCCCATTTAAAGTCAAACAGAAAAATCTAAAAACTAAATCCTAAGACAAAACTGTAAAGTTAATTTATATCTACTTTCTTTCATTAAAAACTCTTTTAATGTCTGTTCTGCAACAAACTTTGTTTGCATCATTTATTTATGAAGTTGCACAGTGCAGCCGAATATCCCTCACCCCACACTTTCCTTCAGGTTTGTTAGACAAGCACCAAAAATCAGTTAGCATCAAAAGTGCAAAGATGTTTCTCTTTGTCTTAAAGCGACACCATGTAGCATTGCAACTTTTGAATAAAGTCTCCAAATGTTGAACTTATTGTCTACTTATAACAGTTTGAATAGAAACCTTGTACTGGCACTATGTAACTTTTTGGTTCAGGGTCACTCCAAGAACGGAAATTAAACCAACTTCACTGCTTTGACTGTTTACTGAATACGTCACAGCAAAGCTGCTGTAAGTTTGGGAGTGAAAGTTATGCAGGATTTGCTCTTTTATTGGAAATGGAAGAGACAGCACAGATACCAGAGTTTGAACATTTTTTCAGAGGAGTCAAAGAAAAAGTGTGATAGGATAAGATGGTGGACAAGGGTGAATATTGGTTTCACTCGTGAGGGATGTCGTAGTGATAGTGACCTGGCTCTACTGTTGAACTAGTAAGTTGACATTGTTCGCTTACAAACTAAACATAGTGGGTTGGAGCTCGCTGTGTGTCGGGTGGTGTTATTGAAGTCATGTCGTTCCCCGTTCATGTTCAGAAATCAAAGTTATTCACGTAGTTCACCACTTTTTCTTCCTATTGGGCAGCTTTTTCTGACTGGAATCTGTTTGTGTCAAATTAGATATCCCCGATGTTACTCATGCAGTTGTGAGGGAGGGTGTATACTGTATGTACTGTATGCATACATCCCCGTCAATAAATCCACATTCACCTGCATGCATATAGACATGAGTAAGTTTTGGTTTGACTATGTTTCTTTCCCTCTGCCTGACAGACACAAACTGATTACACTCATATCTCTGAACATGTGTAGTCAAGTGTAGACCCAGTGCTCATTTCCTGTTAGTTTTCTCTCTCTCATGAAAAAAAAAAAAACAAATAAAGAAACATCAACCACAGCTCCCTGTTTAATGTGAAATAGATAGTGCTGGGTAAATTATAATAAAGACCTACTGTGTGGTGTTTTCTCTCTGAAGGAGCTGATGAGCCAGGCAGCTCAGATCCTGGGTTCTGTGGACTTCTTGGGAAATCCCATGGGTCTCCTCAATGATGTGACTGAAGGTGTGTCTGAGCTCATCAAGTATGGCAACGTGGGCGGTCTTATACGCAATGTGACACATGGAGTGTCCAACTCAGCTGCCAAGGTATCTCTACTTAAGCTTATGTAATAACAGGTCTTTTGGTCATCATACTCAGCTGGTGTTTCAGAATAAAAGCCGTTTGGTTTGACGTATTGTGTCTTTGTAAATGAGATTTAAAAGCATGTGAAAAAACTCTAATGATGTGTAAAGCCATTGAGTGTAAACCTGGTGTTGTTTTGTGTCAGTTTGCAGGGACTTTGTCAGACGGGTTGGGGAAGACGATGGACAACCGGCACCAAAGTGAACGAGAGTACATCAGATACCATGGAGCCACCAGTGGAGAGCATCTTGTAGCGGGAATTCACGGACTAGCTCATGGTACAGCTTTGAATCATTTCAGTTTTCTAAACTGGCTCCAAATTCTGTTCAGTGGTGTTATCTTTACCTTCCTATAGGTTGCTGCTTTTAGCATTTGCCTCTTTTATGCAGCATTGCATACATTTGGACAAAATTTCTCAATATAGTCCAGCATGTATAAGCACTACACAGAGCCTAATATCTTTTAAAGGAGTCATGTTAAAAAAAAAATATATAAAACTGCAGCCATTAGTGTTTAAAACAGATACAACATTTCCAAATTCAAAATAGTGGACAGTTTTGCCCCCTCCTACTTAGACTCAGGACACGAGTGGGTTTCCTAAAGATAGCTTTTACCACTTTCACCCATTACTCCACTATGTTTATGCACATACTTAACTGTCCCACAACCTTTTTGGTTTATATTTATTTTAGGGCTGAAGTAGACATTGTGTTAACTCAGTTTGTTTCCTGTACTTCATTTGATTTGAAATCATCAAATAAATCTGAAAATCAAGTTCATAAAGCAACTTTCTTTGCTTAAAGGGTAACTAATCCCCCCCTCTTTTGAGGCTAACTCAACCCAATGCATGATTGTGAAAAATACCAACAAGTGGGCTGAGTGAGGGAGAGTGGGGAACAGTGCAGGGGTCGTGGTCTGGCAGTGAAATCGTTTCTGAGTTGCAGCTGTGTGAGAAGCTCAGTGAGACGAGCCTTTCAATCACATACACCTCCAACATTTATAAAGATGGGGAGGATCCTGGGACAACAAGCTTTGTGCTAATTAGACAAGAGGGTGGCAAAAGCATGTACCAGTAAAGCAAGAGTGTACCAAGAAAACCACTGGAAAAAATTTGAATGTAGTAGCTGGTGTTTTACTAGAGTGGCAGTAGATAATGCAGATTTGCACCTGGATCAGCTAATAACATCACTCAATATGTCTTATATACTGGTTTACACCTGAAAAAAGCAGTTTGGGGTTAAGTTACACTTTGAGATACCCTGGTGGGAATGTAGTTGTTAATAAAGACTCTAAAAAATTGTGAATTGCAAGAAAAAAATGTAATTTTATCTGTGATTAAAAATATGCTAAATATTGATATTTGTCAGTGAAGGAGAAAATTACCTACACCACCATACACAAATGTCTCCATTCAAAGTGATTATGGAGAGTATGTATAGGAAGCTCAATCATATTTAGTCAGTACCGATTAAAGTGTAATAAATTCATATAGTACATTATACACAGCTGAAGTACAGTAAACATTCTGTACATGAAATAATCCCCATTGTGTAGGATTCAGTGTGTTCTGCTGGATTTCAGCAACAATTAATACATGCTGTGCTGTGTCAATGGTTAAAGATATTAATCCAAATCTCCCACAGTTCACAATGTGTTCATCCCTGCACTGCATAATCTCACCTCTGATTCAGACAAGCTGATCTCCTCAGAGATAATTTCATTTTTCTGTTCACCTGTTAAGTTTGCGTGTCCTCTAAAATAAACTCTCTGTCTCCCAGGTATCATCGGTGGAATGACGAGCATCATCACCTCTACAGTGGAGGGGGTGAAGACAGAGGGCGGAGTCAGTGGCTTCTTCTCAGGTTTAGGTAAAGGTCTGGTTGGAACTGTAACCAAACCAGTGGCTGGAGCGCTGGACTTTGCATCAGAGACGGCTCAGACAGTGCGGGACATGGCTAGTCTCAGTAACCACAGGTGGGTTGAGTCTGTCATATCATGTAATCTAAAATCTTTTTGCGTTATTCTGTGGTTTTCAGGTCTCTACAGTGCGTCAATGTCATCATGGAAGATTATAATATGCAACTTATTTCTGCTCCAAAGTAGCTAAAAATCAGCTAATACAAGTTTTTCTTATTGTTGAAGAGTTGCCATATCACATATGCTTTACTTTTTACTTTATTATGTCTCTGCACCAGTGACGTGTGGACAGGGGCTATAGCTGGAGCATCATATTTTGTGGCTTCCATCATACACTATCAGTCAAAAGTTTGGACACATCTTATTTTTCTTAATTTTCATGACTATTTACACTGTAGATTCTCACTGAAGGCATCAAAACTTTGAATGAACACAAATGGAATTATTTAGTAAACAAAAAAGTGTGAAGCACTGCAAACCCTTGGCCTTCTCTCAATGGGCTTCATGATGTAGTCACCTGAAATGGTTACCACTTCACAGGTGTGCCTTGTCAGGGTTCATTTGTGAAGTTTTTTGCCTTATTAATGGGGTTGGGACCATCAGTTGTGTTGTGCAGAAGTCAGGTTGATGCACAGCTGACAGTCGTATTTGACAACTGTTAGAATTCATATTATGGCAAGAACCAACTAAGTGAAGAGAAACGACAGTCCATCATTACTTTAAGAACTGAATGTCAGTCAGTCTGGAAAATTGCAAAAACTTTCAAGGGGTGTCCAAACTTTTGACTGGTAGTGTATATTGGTTGGGTAATATGGCTGGATTGTGCTGCCACAAGAACCAAAACCAAAAACCTATGCTTTAACTTGACAATTTATCAGTAAAAACTACTTGTTTTGGACATTGTTACTTCACTGTTGCTCTGGTCTGTCTTTGTCTCTTTCTGTTTTTTCAAGTACAGTTTTCTGTACATCCACACTTAACAGTACATGTGCAGCATCTGTTCATGCAACGCAAGAGTCAGTGCTGAGTCGTCCAAAATCAGCAGAACACAAAGGTTGCTGTTGTTCGACGGTTACTGAATCTGCTCTCAACTGTCCCTGAAAGTGTTGTGTTGTTGCTGTGTTGCTCAGACTCAGTGTGCAGAGGGTCAGGAAGCCTCGCTGCTGTAAAGGACCTCAGGGTCTGCTGCCTCGATATTCTGCTACACAAGCCGATGGTCAGGAGCAGCTCTTCCGCCTCACTGACAACATCCACTCAGAGTTGTGAGTCTCTTTAACTGATTGTAACTAACTGATTGTACCTACACATCCATCACACTCACACTGACTGTCCATTTCCCTCCAAAGCTTCATCGCTGTAGAGCCCATCGACAGCTACTGTGTCCTTATCTCATCCAAAGTGGTCTACTTCCTGAAGCCAGGAGACTTTGTGGACCGAGAGGCCATCTTCCTAGAGGTCAAATATGATGACCTGTACCACTGTCTCGTTTCTAAGGATCATGGGAAGGTGTATGTGCAGCTCACCAAGAAGGCTGAGAGCACCAGCAGTGGTGTGGCCATTCCTGGCCCCTCCCACCAGAAACCCATGGTGAGACACTCTCTCAACATCTCATTCAGACCTGTTATTCACCTTAATGTTTTTTTAAGGGTGATTGTATGAGGTACATTTGACTCTGATTCTCACATGGCTGCCATCAAGGAGCAACAGACTTTACTACACTAAACTCATAATTTTTAGTTCATGGATAAACAGGAGCTGCTGGACTTCCCCGATTGGTACATTTGTGTCACTTAGGTTATTCCAACTTAGGTTTTTAGCCATTTGGCTCCCAAAATACCACATTTGAACTTACTGATTGGATTGAGGCAGCGGTGGATAAACAACTCCCATTTGCTGTGATTTAAAATCAGTGATTTTTTCTGCTGGAGGGCAGTTTACAAAATGAAAAACAAAAGTTGACGTTTCCTGGCTTTAAAGGCTGTCTAACATTGGACAAAGTGGCAAGCACATTATTAAGACAGCATAAGCATAAGATAAATCAGTTTTTCCTTCTGTCCCAATGTCGAAGGTTGGGTCTAGAAGACAGTGGTTGAACTGAATTCACTCACTCACTCATTTTCTACCGCTTTTTCCTCCACTGAGGGTTGCGGGGGGAGCTGGTGCCTAACTCCAGCTAACATAGGGCGAGAGGCAGGGTACACCCAACCTACGGGCAATTTAGAGTGTCCAATTGGCCTAATCCCCAAATCTGTATGTTTTTGGATTGTGGGAGGAAGCCGGAGTACCCGGTGAGAACCCACGCACCACGGGGAGAACATGCAAACTCCATGCAGAAAGGCCCTTGTTCCGACCAGGTCGCGAACCTGGGACCTCTTGCTGCAAAGGCAAGAGTGCTAACCACTACACCTTGAACTGAATTATCCCTTTAAATATTTTATTATTTACATGTGTTACATGGTTAATTTTGCAATAAATAAATCTCTCATTTAGTCACAATAAGTGATAGTAATTCAGTGTGGCTCAGTAGGTAGTTAGCATTGTCTTCTAACCAGAGAGTGGGCAGTTTGCTCCATTACAATCCCCAGAATAGTGTATGATAGAAAATAGTACTTTCATACAGTAGGTGGACTGTGACAATGGGTGTGTATGAGTGATCATCAAAACTTGGGGGAAAAAAAAAATGCTGTTTAAATACAGACTGCTTGCCATTACATGAGTATGTTAGTCTTAGGATTTCATTGGCCCAACATCCTGTGTTATGATATAAGATTATTGACTCAGTTCTGGTCTTGGTGTGAAACTTGTTCTACATCTGTCCCTCTGCTAAAGATAATCATGTGACAATCCCTTCCACAGGTCCACGTGAAGAGTGAGAGTCTCGCCATCAAAATCTCTCAAGAAATCAACTATGCCAAAAGTCTGTACTACGAGCAGCAGCTTATGCTGCCCGCCACCGAGAATGAGGACTATTTACTGCTCGAGTCCTGATCACGTGCCTTTTCAAAGACACGTGTTTAAGGCGTTACTAACTTTTTCTGAAGTCCTGTAAACTGGTAACAGGTTTTTATTTATTTTGTAGAGGACAAAATAATGTTTTTAAAGTGTTCGACAATATGCAATTAAGAGACTAGATGCTTTGTCTAATCACGTGACTTGATGTACATGTACATGGAGAAACACTCATGCAAACAGCGCGTTAGTTTGACTGTATGTATAGAAAACAACTCTAGCAAGGTGTTTGGCTGCTGGCGTACTGAGCAGGTGTACACATCCTTAATTGTTCTATATGTTTGTGAATAGACAGAAATGTAAATAGAGTCACACGGCAACACTATAAAGCAGTGTATATAGTGTATTAATTAAGAAGTATATGGAATAATGACAGAAGCTAAAATGTGAAATGTAACAAAACTGCCTTTACTACTCTATTTTGTGTATGAGAGTAAATGGGGATGGGTGGGGTTGGGGGGTGAATTTCACTGACACTGACGAGCAGGGGTTGGGACCTGCAGCTGACTGCCTCACATGATCTGGAGCTGTCCGTCACCGTCTCTCGCTGCCTTTTTACAGTCGCACGCCTCATGGTCTGAGAGTCTCTGCTTTTATTTAGCAGCCCTTTTTTTAAAAAAGTGTTAGTAGTCAAGCTTCACTCTTAATGCTTTTGGTTTTGGGTTTTGGTGTCGGATGAGATATTTCAGTTTAAAAATGTTTGCTTGAAAGAAAGTAGGAGGAGTGGAGTTGAGGACGGACCTCAGTCTGTGGTTCTGTAGAGTAACAGCCACACGGGCACTTGCTTTAAAATAAACCAACACAACTGCAGCAACACACTGTGTGGGACGCGTTATTCCCAAAACATAACTAGAACAGATATATACAGATATAAGAATTTAAGTACGTTAGTGATTTCACTTGTACCATTGTCTTTTCACCAGCAGCAACAAAGTGAAAAAGTTTTTATAATTAGCTAATAGAATAGTCTTTGACACCATCAAATATTATTGTTTTCTAATGCAAATGTGAGAACTTGAAAATTAACTAGTGTTCATTTAATTAGCATAAAATATTTTATGCCACAACAAAAAATATTGAGTAATATTTTATTTTTTTACATATAAATACTGTTGTAAGCAAACGTTTAAAACTGCAAATCTATGCTGAATTCAAACAGTAAAAATAGGTTAAAGCTTTCCAGTCACATTTTTTAGATTTCCAAATTAGAGCTCCATCATTTAAAGCAGGAAACATGTGATCAACACAGCTTCACAGTGCAGCAGTAAAGGGAAACAAATATCTGCTTCAGTTTTATAGACATTATTTTGTTCCCAAAGGGAAGAGAAGGAATTATTATAAGCAGTGCTGTCTTTTGGAGTTTGTGAAGAAGAACAGCCAAAATAAAGGCCAGAACAAACCTGAACTATAACTTTGAGCATGGCCTCAGATTTGGACCGGACTTTGGTCCCAGTGAGGCCTTCTTCTGGTCCTGACATGGTCAGTATTTTTGAAGACAAAACTTGTGTACAAATGCACTCTACATCCAGGACTTTCTACTCAGAGTGTAACCAGTGATCAAAGTTGCTCAGTTTAGAAACATGTTCTACAAGTTCTTTGTGTCTCGTGTTCTAGTCCTACTGTACCCTTTAAATATTCCCGTTGTTGCAAACAGCAGGATGGAAGTACTGTAAGTGGGGGTGGGCCAGTTATTTAAGAGCCGGTGCCACAGGTAGATGTTGGCGGTGCCGAATGGAGAAGCAGCGGCAGCAGAGTCTTGAGTCACGTCAGCTCACTGACGAAGCGCAGCAGTAGCAGCGTGGACGTTAACGGTAAGGAGCACTGACTAATTGCCATGTCAGTAGCTGCACGAAAAGAAACAGAGATTGTAAATTATACCATAACTGACATGGCAACCAAAATATTGATATAAATAACAGCGGCATAGACCTACCAATTACTTGTTTCTTCAATCTTGGGTTGTCTGCAAAAAACACACAAAATGAATACAGTATCTACTGGGAGCAAAGAGGACCAGTGATAAATGACGAGATCAAATCCTTCCTCAAACAGACCCACCGAACAAAATGAGGCGGGTGTGAGTGTCCGTGGAGCCCAGAGGATTCTGGGCCATGCAGCGGAACATGGAGCCGTTGAGATCAGCAGGGACTCTGTCCAGGACGAGCTCCCTGCCGTGATGTTCCTCTCGACCGTCCAGCAGACGTCCGCCGACCATGGTCCAGGTGAAGATGGGCTCGGGGAAGACCTCGCTCTGCAGAAGAAAACGGAGTCAGATCGCAGAGACACAGAACTGTGAGTGATCCCTGGAACCCAAAAGGAAGAGTCTTGTAAGACAGACTGTACCTATACATGTGGCGCTCACATAGAGTGGAGCTCTGCAAAATTACTACAAAACCATCAGGTACATGGTGTTAGGCAGAATCAAAATAAATAAAGTGCAAGTCAGAATGAGAAACAGCTTTTCCATAAAGTAGCACTGAGGTATAAAATAAAACTACTGACAAAAACTGAAAGCTCTCCTGAGTTTAAAGGAGAGCATTTGCTCACATTTTGGCCATGTCTGCATCAACAATAATGTTTCACCACAATTTTATAAATCGCAACTGCCAAACTTTGAACGTCAGTGTTGACTGAAAGAAGACTTGCACTGCATGTTAAATGTCTTCAACACACAGTTTCCTTGAAAAGGCCTGTTTGCTTGCAATAGCTTCATGATACCGCCACAAAACGGCTCAAACTGCGGTAAGCAGAGTACCTTAACAAATCTTGGGCGTGACATTTTGTTAAACTTCACAGAACTGTTCTGTTCCAAGAGCCAGTCTGTGTGAAACTCACTGCAGAAGGTCCCAGCTGAAAGTCCTGGACAGTGATGTGCACTGTGTCTCCCACCTTGGCCTTACTGGGGCTCATGTATAGTTTTGGTCCTCTGGGAGCAGCTGCTTGAGAAACACACAAGGCACATTGGACTGTTGTTGTACAGTAAGGCAACTCGTACAACGTAAAAACAGAAAAGTTATAATAGTGCATGGTTGTTCATGCTTGACGGTTCTGGCCACCTGCTTTGAAAGGTTCTCTACATGTCCACCGCCTCTTCATGTAACTATAAAGCAGCTGAAGGCTCGGTCTGAGCCTGTTGTAACCTTGAACTTTCAGCTGCAGTCTTTTCTTTAACTGGGCCTTTTTTAATGAGCCATTTAGTATGTCTAGTGCCTGTCTGGCTGCTGAATTGTGAATTACGATGGCAAAAACCAACTGCTTTCTGACATGCATATCGGCGTGCTGAGAGAAAATGGGGGAAAAAAAGGACAAGCTCTACATCTCTCTTCAAATCATGAACAGTTGCCTTTTAACAAACCAGAGAGCTGTTAAGGTTGTTAAATCAAGTATATGTGCCCTGACTTTCTTGAGAATTTAAATTGTCTTTAAAATCTACTTTTTCTCCTCAGCATTTCAGTTCAGGTTTACCTAGACTCCTGTTTCCTGTGTGTTTTATTATAATATGGTATTTCTATTGTGTGCTGCTGTATTCTTTTATGTTTTTGCTATTTTCTTGAGGTGATTATTGTTGTGTAAACATGCATATGAACTAGCCTTCTCATGTGGGTCACAATTATACGTCGCATATAAGTCTTGACATATGAAACTATTCCATATATTTGGCAGAATGACTCACCCAGTGTGACCTCAGCCTGCATGGGCATGGACAATGCAGGGTGGCTGACCTCACAGCTGAACAGAGCATCGTTGTCCAGCTGTGGGTTGAGTCTCCAGGTCAGCGTGGCTCGCACCTCCATGGTGCCATCACCTGCTGGCTGCTGCTGGTGCTGAAAGTAGTAGAGTGGCTCGCTGCTCTGGACCCAGCGAGGAAACTCTCGGCTCACCACCGTCTCAGGGATCGCCTCGGTGGTTGGCTCAGGGTCAGACTCTGACCCCTGCTCCTGAGCCTGTTCAGAGCCAACATCGGGGCCATCTTGGCCCAACTGAGCCAGTTTTGATTCTTCTTTCAGCAGGGACATGGACTTATGGAGTTTTGTGTCATCAAGGTCTTGAATGGTGGGAACCTCCGAAATCCAGTTCCCCATCTGGCGTCGACCTTGTCTCTTTTCTTGACCTGGGTTCTTGCTTTGGACTTCCACTGAAGGGGAATTCTGGGAAGATGGCATCACATCTATAAGCTCACCGTCCCTTTTAAAGTGCACCTGAAAGTTAAAGACAATAACAAAAAAGTTCAACAAGGACAGTGGAAGAACTCTGACAAAAGTCTTTGTTTGTGGACTCACAGGTATGCATCATCGTAACACTTTGAATACTGTTGTTAGAGGCACCTTTCGGAGGTTATCACATTAAATGTCTACCATGGCTGACTTTATAGCAAAAGTAGTTGACTCTGCTAAAGCGATGTCAACTTTGTGTCGTGTTGTTGTTGGGTGTTTGGACACATGGAGCCAGTCTTCTCTGGATTTTGTATGCAGGCATATGCATATATGGCTGTCATCCCTTCATATTAATTCCTAATACATTATGATAAAAGGTCATGGGGGGCACTGATCAAAGCTCTATATAGCTTTTTTTTCCAGACTTGAGTCTGCAGCAAGTATCAGTTGAAGACATTGGATTTTTGTCTCACTGTACCAGGATTATCAAAATTTGTTAGGTATTTTAATGACATTAAGGGAACAGCAAAAAGGTCCCTGGTTTGAATCCCGGTTTGACCGAAGACCATTCTGTGTGGCATTTGCATGTGTGGGTTTTCTCTGGGTTCTCCAGTTTCCTCCCATGGTCCAGTCCAGACCACAGGTGTGAATGATACCAAGAATGGTTGCTCCTTTTCTCTCCCAAAAGAGCAATGAGTACAATTTGATAGCAGAGACATAGAGTTGTTGAAGGCAGACAAAGAATAACAGGCTGTGTCTCACCATGGGAGCTGGCTTTGCTCCAGTAACTACGCAAACCAGGGTGAAGTTCTGGGCCTCGTAGCGGCTGAAAGGAGCTGGAGCGTTGGCTGCTACCAGAGAGATTGAGTTGGGAGGTACTGCAGAAAAGAAACAACAAAAGAGACTCCTGAAAATTACAGTGTGCATCCATGATTCGTAGCTTTAGAATCGTAACCTTAAAAGCATATGAGACATGCAACGTCTTCTGTGATTTTCTCCTCTCGCATGGCCAGAGCAGTTGATCACAAAAAGAGGAGAAAAGGCTTTTTAAAAAATGTTCTGCAACATTAGCTGGGCTTTTTATTTCATATATTTTCTCTATATGTGTATAAAGGGTTATATACTCTGAACGTGTCTGACAATGAGACATGATCAAGCAACAACGTGTCAGAAATATTTGTGCAGATTTGAAGGAAGGATCAGCAGGCCCCAACAGCAGTTCTTAGGCCAGGACTAGAGACTGTATGAACAATTTAAATACAGGACCTTTACGTGGAGCGTACTTTTACAAGTTGGAACTGATGATAGTTGAGTTCACAAAACCTATACACTGCGAGACCTTGAAATCTATACTTTCAAAATTTCTTCCTCATCCAACCCTAGAATGCATACCAATGACAGTTAGGGTGATGCTGCCAGAGGCTAGAAATACTCTGTCTCTGGAGGTTTTGTCATAGATCCCGACGTGGCACTCATACAGTCCGTCATCCTCCATTTGGACCTCGGGAACCCTGTCCAGGGCACAGAACAGAGCAGATTTGTCTAATGTTGACCAATGTCAGCTGGAATTGGCTCCAGCCAAACTTTGACCCTCAAGGAATTAAGTGATAAATGGATAGTAGCGTCTCGTCTTACCGCACAGTTGACTGGTAGAGCAGGTCTTCCTCTCTGCGGTTGTCCTCCATGTGGGGGTGGCTTGTGTTGTAAATGGCATCATAGGTGAATATCTTCTGCTTGACGCTGCCTCCTTCCATCACCTGTGACGGTGAGATTTAACTGATGTTAGCATCACATCGTAGCGCCGTCGTTCATTGTAAGAATGGTAATGGCAGCACTGTGGGGTATAAAAAGTCAATGTGGTGATAATGTGATGTTGACTCTGTACGCTGGAACAGGAAATGATTTTTTTTTTCTTTTTTTGTCAAGACAGATGGAGGCCACATCAGCGGGGTGCTAGTAAAGTGAGACGGCTGCAAACGACTTAAAACACCAAGTGCCCGGCAAAAGTTTGACAAGTCATTTCAAAGGCTCCTTGTTCCAATCCCGCCCACAAACACTCCCTCAGTCGGGTGTGATAGTATTGCTTGACAGAGTCTGTTTTCAGATGAAGGACACAGCAGACAAAAAACATTTTATCATTTCTGTGTATGAAGACCGTCACAGAATAATAACAACAATAAATCAACAAATGATTCACTATAGCTTTGAGTTTCCACCGAGAAGTACACAAACTGTTCCAACACAAGACTAAATTTTTTTTTAAAAAAAAAACAAGACATGTTTAAGAATGAGGGAGTTTTCTTTATCTCCTGTTTAAAAGTGGACCGTTTTGCTCACCTGAAACCACACAATCTCTCTGAGTTTGCCATCAGTTTGAAAGTTGCATTTGAGAGTGACTGTGTCTCCAATGATGACGGGAGGAAGAGGTTCAGTGGAAACAGTTAAATAACCTGCCAAAAAAAGAAAAAAATAGAAATAGGAAGATATTATTATTCTTTTTTAATTCTGCCATTTGCCTCGGTAGTTAACTCATCCTGTTTTCACAAAGCGATGCAGTGTGAACGCGATCCTGAACTTGATTTGCAGAAGCTCAACAGCTTGACACATGCTCCGCTCTGTTCACACTGAAGCTTAGTCAAAATAATATCATTGGATACACAAGTTTATTTATGCAAGTCAAAATGTTTTTAACAAGTGATCTGGAGCATTGATTTTCAAAGTGTGGGCCGTGGCCACCTAGTGGGCTGTGACGGTACTGCAGTTAGTCTATAAAAGGTCATTAAATATACAACCCCATTTCCAAAAAAGTTGGGACACTGTAAAATGAAAATAAAAACAGAACATAGAACATAAACAACATATCAGATGTGAACTGAACTGAGACACTTTACCATTTCATAAAAAATATTAGCTCATTTTGAGTTTGATGGCAGCAACACATCTCAGAAAAGTTGCAACAGAGGCAACAAAAGGCTGGAAGAATAAATGGCACAAATCAAGAACCACTGTAGGAGCATTTGACAACTAAGTAGGTTAATTGGCAACAGCCAGTAACATGACTGGGTATAAAATGAGCATTTCAAAGAAGCAAGGCCTCTCAGATGTAAAGATGGGCAGAGGTTCACCAATCTGCAACAAACTGTGTCTAAAAAGTGTGCAACAATTTCAGAAAAAATTTCCTCAACATAAAATTGCGAAGACTTTGAAGATCCCACTTCTACAGTGCATGATATCATCAACAGATTCAGAGAATCAGGAGGAATCTCTGTGTGCAGGAGACAAAGCTGAAGCACAAAAACTGGATGTTCATGATCTCAGGCACTGCATTAAAAACAGACATGATTCTCTACTGGAAATCACTGCATGGGCTCAGGAACACTTCCAGAAATCACTGCCTGTGAACACAGTTCACCATGTAATCCACAAATGTAAGTTAAAGCTGTATCATGCAAAGAAGAAGCCATATGTGAACATGATCCAGAAACACTGCTGTCTTCTCTGGACCAAAGCTCATTTAAAATGGTCTGAGGCAAAATGGAAAACTGTTCTGTGGTCAGATGAATCAAAATTTGCAATTCTTTTTGGAAATCATGGATGTCGTGTCCTGTGGACTAAAGAGGGGAGGGACTGTCCACTGATAACCATCTGTTATCAGTGGACAGTTCAAAAGCCTGCATCTCTGATGATATGGAGTTGTATTAGTGCCTATGGCGTGGGCAGCTTACACATCTGGAAAGACACCATCAATGCTGAAAAGTACATAGAGGTTTTAGAGCAACATATGCTCCATCTAGACAACGTCTCTTTCAGGGAAGACATGTATATTTCAGCAAGACAATATTAAACCACATACTGCATCCATCACAACAGCATGGCTTCACAGGAGAAGAGTCCAGGTGCTGAACTGTCCCGTCTGCAGTCCAGACCTTTCACCAATAGAAAACATTTGGTGCATCATGAAATGGAAAAATCCGGCAACAAAGGACTGAATGAATCAAAGCAGCCAAAATTCTGCATCAGACAAGAATGGGACAACATTCCTTTCCTAAAACTCCGTCATCTGGTTTCCTCACTTCCCAAGCCTTTACAGAAAGTTGTTAAAAAAAAGAGGATATGCTACAAAATGGTAAACATCACCCTGTTCCAACTTTTTCAGAAGTGTCACTGCCATCAAATTCAAAATGAGCTAATATTTTTGATAAAATGGTAAAATGTCTGTTTCAACATCTGATATGTTGTTTATGTTCTATTTGAAATAAAATATGGTTTTATGAGATTTGCAAATCATTGCATTCTGTTTTTATTTGCATTTTGCACTGGGATTGTAAATAATTAAGTATATATTTTTTTAATTTTAGTTTCATAATTAAGTGTTAAATTGCTGTAAAATATGTTTACATACCAGTAATGGGGTTTGGGTGCCAGCGTAGAGGCCTAACGTTTCAGTATTTGCACTCGATGTTAATTTGGTCTTTTTTATTTTGTAAATTGTTATTAATGCTGATGGATGGAATAGCCGATATGGAGGATTCCTCACGCAGTGAAGTGAGGGAAAATTTAGAATCAGCTGTTGTTACAAACCCTCAAGGATAAACGGTGTGGATAACAGATGCGTTTAAATGACATTCACTTTCACTGCACATTGTGTATCCAAAATGTTCCAGTTTTACAATACGCTGGGAACATAAAGTAGAACCTGCTACTTCAGCCTCACAAGCTTAGGATTTGGTTTTGGTGTACGTACACACATTTTAAAGGTGACTGAGCTGCATTCTGCAGACTCTGGTGATGATGATGTCATTTTATTTTCCAGGAAAATGAGGATCTGAACAGCTGCACCTTGCGGCAAAGGGAGACAGGTTTTTGTTATTGTTGCAGGGTTTTTTTTTTTTTTTTTTTTTTAGACATGTCTCAGAGCAAAGTACAACATAACCCGAACAGAGGTTAGAAGCACAGGGAAAAGTGGGAACAAAAATCACTGGAAACATTCAGAAATTTACAGGAGCAGATTGCACCTGTGAATGTACTGGGTTAAATTCAAATATTTATGATGGAACGGCACAGGCATACAGTAGAACTTAGGTCCCTAACAAAGCTACATCAAATGGTACACGATGCATATCATTTTGTCAGTAGAATAAAATGACTTAGAGACCTTGAAATAATACAAGACGAAATAAAAACGAGGATTAACTTTTGAATCATGTTGGTTAAAGCATGCTCCAGACACATTTTTAATATGGACTTTACCGCTAAAAGCTAACCCTAACCCTCACGCACAGGCAACTCACAGCTTTCTGCTCGCTTATTCTAATCCCCATATGCAACAGTATTTACACCAGGCTGAGATTTACACGTCAGTGTGCTGTGACCACCAGGAATCAACGGGTTCATGTCATTTACAAGCGTTCAAGTGCGCACACGTGTGACGACTGACCCACAGTAAACAAAAAGCACACGCGAGAACATGCAGGAGCCCTCGACGTGTTCAGAAATGTATAAATGTAGTTAGTTACTAAGCAACATTGAGCACTTAACGTGATGAATTCACACAGAGGCATGTGCAGTTCAGACATGTCACATGTGGATGTGAATAGAGAATGAAATGCAAGGCCTAAATTATATTTTGGTAAAATAGTGACTAAAAATATTGTATGTGCTGCTTTCGCGATCTTGTTAGCAATTATGTAAAAATAAATACTTTTTCCTGATACAAAATAAATGTAATTTCCTGATGACATACTACTTACGGTAAAGAAACTATATTGTAATAATGACGTAATATTATGCTAATTTCATGTTGTTTCTTTAGTGATATCCCCAGCAGGAAGGGAAAAATGAGCATAATTTTATTTTATAATAAAATTATGCTCCACTGATTATTAAAACATTTTCAAGTGAAGGTTATTATGTTGATGGTAGCATATAGTCATTCTCATCACCAAGTTATTACTGTGATATCTCTTTTTAACCGCACTGTTAACATTGTTTTTACTAAATTGGAAATTGCATTAGAAATAAAATTGTATTATCCTAATATTACCTCTTTTTAACTAACTTAATTATCACCATTACATTGCTATGTATTACCATGTTGTTAACTGTTAACTGGGTCTAGTCACATGCTCGTTGGGAAATGCACATGTCAGTAATTATGTGATTTTCAGGTACCTTGTTTATGAAATGGCAGATTTTACATGTGGTATCATTTCATACACTGTAGGTTCACATGTAGGTGAAAGTGGTGTTTGGACATTTAAAACTGGGACATTTTATGTACATCCATGTACATGTGCATGTGCAGTGCCACATTAAAGGGACTGAAACATATATCTGCATATAAGTATAGTGGGACCTAAATCTGTTAACACAGTCACGTTATGGGGACTTGTCCTCCATCACGGGGACAAAAATCAAGTCCGCATGAAGTAGATGACTCCATTTTAAGGCAAAGACGTGTTTTAAAGTTAGGCTGAGGTTAGAGTTAGGTTAAGGTTAGTGAATTGGCTAATCCTTTGTATCTCTCTTTACCCTGCAGATGCTCAGGTGGAGAGTTACCGACACACGTTTTAATAAGCACGCGCAGAGACAACGCTCATCCAACGTTGCTGTTTATTGACTTTCCATAATCATAAAACAAAATTACACGAGTAACTTAATACGCAAGGTCCGAACCAGTTGTGTGCGAGTGTGTGGTCGGAAAACTTTCACGCTCCGCCTCCTAACCACCACAAACGTTCATTCATAAAAATTAAATAGCCACCTGTCCGCGGGAGGCGCGCCACATACGTCACCATCAAACTGAAATAAAATAAGCCTCTTTAAGGACCTTTATACATTTTAGTCTAGGATGACTCCAGATCTAGATGATCTCCTTAATAATAATTTCTTCTATAAATAAAATACCATAATTTACTGAAAACAAGTCTACGTATTTTCTAATTATATCTTAAGATTCAATATGGCTCCAACATACCGGCCCCTAGTTGTAGACCGCCATAGCAAAACATTTACAAGAATAATACTCAAATGGAGTATTATTATTAGTACAAGTATCTATGAAACATACCAACACAACTGACAACTTGCATTTAACACCTCACATCTTTCCTTCATCATTTCAACATACATTTGATGAATATATCATTCCATTTTCATAAGCCCCACATAACCCCCCAAGTCCATTTTGCCCAAGTGTCCATGGTGGCATATTTGCTCTATACAGTCCATTGAGTAGGAAAGTCCAAAGAATGCAAATGCAGTGCAGAATGTTGCAGAGCTGCCTGGATCTAGGGAGGCATAGGTTAAGAGAGACTTGTCACCTTTTGCAACCTTAACTTGAACTGGAACAATTGCTAGTGCACATTCCTTACTGGCCCCTGTTAGTTTATCAGCTGAAACTAGTGCACTATTGATGGATGTTTCCTTTGGTTCCATAGGAATGAGATTTTGTGGAGCCTCCTGTTTTAAACTCCTACCATCAATGTGCAGCAGTGTGGGGTGTTTTCGTTGACATATTTGGCAATATCAGTTTTCTTTTGCAGCCTTTGCTCATGTGACCTTTCTTTAAGCATCCAAAGCAATAACCATTCCTTTTGAGACATGCAACCTTTTTTTCCCTGTGACTCTGAGAGCATGTTTGCCTTGACAGAAACTACATATGGCTGAAAAACCAACATGGGTGTCTGATTGTTGCTGCTCTTTAACCGTTTGTGGTTTGGTATTGCGTTCTTCAGCTGCTTTTACCGTGGTAACAAAACTACTGCCCCTTTTGGTGTTCTGACGTTTGAGATTAGTTTGTTAGTGGGAGTTGGCTCTTTAATATCTCCAAACACCGGGTGTAATCCACAAGATGCTTGAATCGTGCTTGTGCGTTTGTTTTTTGAAATGCTTCATAGGCTGTGGTCTGCCATCTTTCTCTGAGCTTGTATGGAAGCTTGGATACCGTTAGTTTTAAGTTAGATGTGACATCCAATTCGTCCATGTATTCCAAGTCTTGCATGACATTGCAACATTCTTTTAGGTATGGAGCATATGCATGTAGTGATTTCCCATCGTCTGCTTCAATGACAGTCCAATTCAGCGCCTTATCCAGGTAAGCATTTGCAATTTTCATTTCATGACCAAAATGTTCTTTTAAGAGTTGCATGGCTTCTGAATATCCTCTACGTGCATCCATATGCAAACAGCTTTGACCCAAATCTTTGGCCTGACCTGATGTGAACTGTTCAAGAGAGTAAACTCTAACCTGGCAGCTACTAGTCTCATCCTATTAAAAGTTTAAATGCATGCATGAAAGATTGATAAGATAGGGGATTTCCATCATACACTGGTACTTCTCTTTTTGGTAACAAGGATAGATTTTGTTGCATGATCACAAGATCGGCAATTTCTTTTTGTGTTTGCACCAGAGTGCCAAGGTTATCATGAGAGGTGCTTGTTTCATGAATTTCCAGTTGTGGACTAGATGCTTTGGTGGCCCTCTGAGAGCTACTATGGAAGGTCCCAACTGCCCTCTGAAGTGGAGTTTTAGCTACTTGAATAAATTCAAAAGCAGTGGTCTCAGGGAATGCGGGCTCCACTGGCTTGCTCGCTTCCTCACAATATTCATTCAGAGCATCCACATATGGTTCAGCCTCCTCATGACTTAGGAGTACTTTGATTTTTATTTCTGCTATTTCTGCATCCAGTTCCACCTTTTCCATCTTTGATCTTATGATAGTTTCCTCCAGCTGTAAAGCATGTTTGTCCTTTAAAGCAGCAAGATCGGGCCTCCAGAGCTGCCTTCTCAGCAGTTGCTGATTTAGCAGCAGAAGAGGCCTTGGATGATATTGATGGTGATTTTGACCTTTTTGAAACATTAGAAATGCTGTCCAGTGGGTCAACTCTTTCCCATGTTTCAACCTCCTTGCGAAAGTAATTGAAATTCATCATCCTGGGCTCGTACCAATCCACATGGTCATCCAATTGTTTATCCTCTGACAAAGGTTTTTGCACAGATTGATGCGCCTTTGTAACAGCTTGTTTAAATACGTCAACATGATCCCCATTTCCTTCCTCCACAAGCAAAGCCTTTATTTCAGTCGGCCTTTTCGTACACGCTCTGCGTCATGCAAGCAGCGACTTTAAAAGACCTTCAGCCTCAACAGCAGTCTCAGGCTGTCGGCCCATTTGATTTGTCGTTAGCTTTATTGAATGTTCGTGGTTTTTAATCACACATATGCACCAAATATTTTACATCCATTCTTTGATAACCGTGCGCGAAGTCGTGCGCAATGGCGCTTCCACTTGCAGTTTCATTCGTTAATTTACAAGCACGTTCATTCACTCCTTTGTTTACTCACGGCACCATCCGCGTCCGCGTCCTTCCTCACGTGCAGCGTCACTTTTTAAATCCCTTATGAGGTTGTTCAACCTTCCGTCAGTCCGTTGAGAAGTTTTCCGACAATGTCTTGGCTAATCCTTTGTGTATCTCCTTTTGCTCAGGTGGAGAGTTACCGACACGCGCGGAGACAACGCTCATCCAACGTTGCTGTTTATTGACTTTCCATAATCCTAAAACACAATTACACGAGTGACTTAATACGCAAGGTCCGAACCAGTTGTGTGCGAGTGTGTGGTCGGAAAACTTTCACGCTCCGCCTCCTAACCACCACAAACGTTCATTCATAAAAATTAAATAGCCACCTGTCCGCGGGAGGCGCGCCGCATACGTCACCATCAAACTGAAATAAAATAAGCCTCTTTAAGGACCTTTATACATTTTAATCTAGGATGACTCCAGATCTAGATGATCTCCTTAATGATAATTTCTTCTATAAATAAAATACCATAATTTACTGAAAACAAGCCTACGTATTTTCTAATTATATCTTAAGATTCAATGTGGCTCCAACAGTTAGAGTGAGTCTACAAGAAATGAAAAAAGACAAGTCAATGCAATGTCCTCTGAAGTCATGGAAACCTGTGTGTGTGTGTGTGTGTATTTGGTTTATAATGTCCAGGAGCTGACTGACTGAACCACTGTGCTTCCCTCCACTGTGCTCAGCCTGACCTTCTCTGTACTGGCCTGTGCTGCAGGGCATCAGATTATTTCCCCCCCATGTTTTTCCCTCCTAATCCCCCCTCCAGCTTATTCATTCACAGAGCAAACCCATTTGCCAAGCTCTGTTCTTTCCACGCACATACACACAGATTAACACATATCGGAATAACCATGAAGTCCACTTGCTTCATTATGACCTGCCTGTTGTCGAAAACAGGCAGCAATGGTTGGACTGAAGGAAAGCACGTTTTGGAATGAGATTAAGGTTAATAGCTTTGTACGCTATGGACTGTGCATTCAATTTACTTGTTTGACTTGTTTGACCAACAGAAAGGACAATTCAACAGCTTAGCCTTTTAGAGAGGGCTATATATAATCAGTTACATAATCAGTTCATCACTCTATAATCAATTTTGGATTAATCACTTAAACCAGAGGTTCCAAACTCGAGGCCCGTGGCCCAAAAATCAAATACAGCCCACCACTTAATAATTCATTTATAATTAAAATATGGCATACTGTAGACAGAATATAATATTAACTATATAAAATAGCAAAATGTTGACAAAAACCATATTAATATTATAAAATATAATCTAATAGAAATAATATACTTTTATTATATAGTGTAAACATATATGATTGTGGGTTTTTTTTTGACTCTTTTGACCAGTTTTCCATTTTTTTCCTGTCTCCTTTTGATATTTATTTTGAATTGTTTTTGCATCACAAATGTGATTTAATTGTGTACAAATGTATTTATGCAAAATAGATGCAAAATAAATCAAAAACCATATTAATATTATAAAATATAATCTAATAGAAATAATATACTTTTATTATATAGTGTAAACATATATGATTGTGGGGTTTTTTTTGACTCTTTTGACCAGTTTTCCATTTTTTTCCTGTCTCCTTTTGATATTTATTTTGAATTATTTTTGCATCACAAATGTGATTTAATTGTGTACAAATGTATTTATGCAAAATAGATGCAAAATAAATCTATGAATATTAAAATGTGCTAATTGTTTTGTTAATAATTATAGATTTATTTTGGATCATAAATATGTTGTTTTTTTTTCCATGTCATGACAAACACTTTTTCTTTGATTGATGAATATCTTTACTGAGATATGATGATGATGATGGACTCTTTTTAAACTGCCCACCCACTTCTGAACAGTTGTTGCCATCTTTTCTCTCTAGACTGACCCCTTCTTGACCAGACTGGACACTCATTTGGAGACAGACCTTTCTGACGGTTTTCTGTGGAGTTTTTCCTCCCTCGATGTGAGGGTCTAAGGATAGAGGGTGTCACTTGCTGTTCAGACTGTAAAGCCCTTTGAGGCAAATTGTGTTTGTGATGCTGGGCTATGTAAATAAAGTTGACTTGACTCGACTCATTGGCCTCCAGGTCATTTGAGTCTGAGACCCCTGACTTAAGACTTAGTGATACTAATGTAAAATGAAACAGAAGGGAGCTCTGATGTTATGATGTTATGACAAATAACAATATTAAACACTTTCATGTTTTTTTTTTCTTTGGTCATAAGAGGCTGGTCTATCTGAGTGATGAGCATGTTTCCCCTTGAATACTTCCACTGCTGACTCTACTCACTATAAGTGGAAAGGCCCGCGGCGACTGCTGCTTCAGATCTATGTTTCGTAGCGTTCATAATCTAAAATCTAGACAGGAGCTCCCAAGATCATAGATGCAACATCTGTGATTTCAGCTTTGGGATTAACATCCCTGCACTTTGTGGTGCACGGACGAGCGTTTAATCATTTTAAAGAACAGATTACCTTGAGCAGGGGTTAAAAGTCAGACAGTGTTTTTGTTTTTCCTCCTCCCCAAGGTGAAACAGCATTAGGTAACTTGCTGTTCTCCGCTGATGATGCCAGGCATTTAATAAAACTAGGTTTCTAAGGGTTCCAGGGAGGTCAGTGGTTTATGTGCTCACATTGAATGCTCAGAATTTATTGCTGTCACTTTTTTAAAGAACTGTACAATTTAATTTGGCAAATACGCAAATGGTTTTGGTTAGGAAACCAAAACAAAGGTTTACTCTTCTGTTTGAGTTATGGATTAGCAACGAGCAATAACGTAAATATAAAAATATAAAATAAAATAAAAATATTCACTGGAGACAGACGCGATGTACATTTATCAACATTGTCACTGACCACTTGGCACATAATGAACCTTGTGCCGTTGGTAGCATCTGGATATAAAGGTTTTAAGCTGTTGTCCTTGTGTAGTTAAAACCATTATATGCAGTTTGAATTGAAGGGTCTTAAACCTTCTTCAGTTACATAATTTATCCCAGTTTTTGTTTTTACCATGACACAGTGTTTTGGAAAGTCTCTACAGTCTCTATACAGCACTGGTGCAGAACAAAAAAACTATATTGTTGATGATATTGATGATTTGGAAGAAATTAGAAACTAAACTGAAATGCTTTTTAGCCACATCCCAGTCTATATCAGTGGATAGAATATTGTTGTGACAGAGCTTTAGTATAGACGTTCAAACCTGTATCATGACTCCTTATACTGGGTGTAAGTACAATTTAAAATGAAGATCCTTTGCAGGACATTACATTTGCTTGGACGACATAGAAAGAGAGTTGAAGGTTATCACAGATTTACATTTGACAACGTTTTTTTTGACGTACTAAAAAAAAAATTAAGGAAGTGAGGAAAAAAAGACGAATGAGTTTGCCTTGACAAATAACTGAGCAATATACAGTACAACACTTTTCTATAGAGCAGTGATTACCAAAGACTGATGGGTTGTGGGAGATGTGTTTTGAGTCCCCAAATTTTTAGATTGGATACTTAAATGTTTGAAATAACACTAGCACTTGTCAGAGTTTATTTTTTATTGGGGTCACAGGAGTTTGCCATCTCGTGGGTCCCCATGAACAACGGTGATACCGAGCAGTGGTTTGTGCCTCGTTAGAGTCATAATCACCACCTCACAAACAAACGCTGAATCCTGACCCGAGCCCACAGTGTCGCTTCTCAACAAAACCCCTCTGTGCCACTGTTCCATGACTGTTCCCTCGCTGACCTTTCCTCCCTGCCCTGCCCTTCGCTTCATTCACACAGCATGGATCATCATGAGTGGGTGGTGGAACACTCACCGGCTGTTGGACTGAGAGTGGGAGCAGAAAGGAGGAGGCAGCAGAGGGTGAGAAGTGCTGTCATCTTGATGGAACCTGCTGCTCACATCTTCATCACAGCAGAGGGCGACAGCAGCGTTTCCCTGACCATCCTTCACGCCGACACTACCTCACTCTGCTGCTCGGGTTAAAGGATTACAGCAGCAGGGTTTACCCCCTCTCTCTCTCCCTCTCTCTCTCTCTCTCTCTCTCTCTGTGCAACCATCTGACTTATATCTCTCTTTTCAGGCCATTGCTGCTGGGGGCGGGGATTGAAGTTGAACATGTTATTTTCTGCATAACTGATGCAACTTGGGAGAAGCCATTGAGAGGTCAGCAGCTGTTTATTAAGAACATTAAGTACACATGTTTAGCTGATGATGAGATTCTTCATCGGGTCTGGTGAGCCTGAGCCATCTGTGGAATCAAGATCTTTGGCTGCAGGCCTTTTATATTTTTATCTCCCTTTCCCTTGGTCAATTTAGAAATAGTTTTATACAACTCTACTCTGGGTTGCTGCACACTGTTTATTTCAGTCCATAAAAACAATGTTAACTAGCACCAGACAGCATAATAAAATATTAAACTTATTTGTTATACATCATTATAGTGCTGTAAGAGAGTGAATAGCAAAAATAGTCAGTTGTCCACTTATACAATTTTTAGTTACGGTATGTACCAATAGAGATTATAAGTGCTTTTATACAGTATAGTATTCCGTATATGAAGAAGGGAATAGGGTCCTTTTGAATCCTTGGAGTGGTCATTAATACTAGAAAAGAATGATATAATTTAAGTCACCTTACCGTAGGGCTTAAACCATTAGGTTTTGTATTAGAGTATTTACTTTTAGTGAAAGTTATTTAAAAAAAAAAAAAATCAATATAGGGCATTTATTTTTGGATGATATACATATTTGATTTGGTAAGGGTTTTTACACAAGATGTCCTTCCTGAGGCAACCTTCCCCTTTATCCAGGCTGTGGACTGGTACGTGGAATTCACTGGTTGTGCCCTTCCCCCATGGCTAGGGTTAATTTAAAGTGTCCAATTAACAATGAACAATGGGGATTGGGTAGCTTGATGGGGGGTACCCCAGCCCTTGACGTGGCAGGGACTTGAACCAGCAAAACCTTTGGTTGATAGCCAAGATTATTAATGTTTATTTAAAATAATGACTGGTTTCTTTCTTCAAATTTCCCAGACGCACATAGTTAGAGCAGCCTATAGAATGTATACGGGAATAAATTACATGAAAGTGCCCAAAATGAAGTCAAAGCATGTCTGACTTCCCTTTTTTTTATTTCTTTGTTTTTTTATGTAGTATACTTCATTCACTATATGTGTGGCTGAGATGGGTCAAACTTTTTATTATTCGCATAATGCTATAAAAACACAGTGAAACAACAGACACAGAACAAATTGGACCGACCTTGCTTGTGCAAGATGGCAACACTTGTATCCAGATCATTTTCCCTTCATTTTAGTACAGTGGAAGATAGTGGAGACGCATCAGCCATCTTTATATACAGTCTATGGTTGGGAGCGATTCTACTTTTTAGCTTATATATACAGTCTTTGGGTAAAGTGTACAGAAATGTCTGTTGTTACACATATGACACTCAACTGTATTTATCTGTGAAGTTTGCACTTGTAAAAGAGGTACACAGGCTTGGTATGTCTAGAGTTAGAGCTTGGTTTGATGAAATAGACAGCAAGTTCATTTGTGAAACGTCAATAACATTCAATTTTATGGTGTAGTATCACATGTAAAAAAAAGTAAAAAAAAACCAAAAAAAGCTGTTGGGCTTTATTCTTCCTACCGGGTCCTTGGCTCCTTTGACTTTAGACAAATCTGGTAGAATTTTTGGAAGCTGGTGCTATATTTCACTCAGTTGGATTGGGACATCTTCTATCACTGGCTGAAAGTTAACGGGAGTTGCCACACCAGCAGTGTGTTTTCACTAGAGTCTGAGCAAGTGTCTGCCGAGGCTGTCACTCCTAGCCTGCGGTATCCTCTGCCGCCAGAGAAGATGGCTGTTGAGGTGCCTCTGCTGTGCCTGACCTCCCCTTCCCCTCCCCCCTCCACAGGCTGACCCCTGACCCACACACCGGGGTCCTCGCTCACTTGATAGATGGAGCTGTCCTCCAGGCTGTGCTCGAGCGACTCTGGTGGTGTTTTCGAGATCTCCTGTTCAGACTGAGCTGTCAGCAGCTTGCCAGGGAGCTGGCAGGTGGAGTGAAGGCTGTACTGCAGCAAGAGTTGCTTTGGCTTCTGTTCCTGCAGCGGACGGTCTTCTGAGTCCAGGAGGTAACTGCTGTCCCTCGGGCTATGCCCTCCTCCATCTTCTCCCACATGACTTTTAACTTGTCTTTCTCCCCCTCCATCTCCGTTCACACCCACCTCACTGCTGCTGAGGGTCAAGTCTTGTCTGGGCAAGTCAGAGAGCAGTGTGCTGGACGCTGACACCAGGAAGTCAACTGGACCACAGTGGGCATTCACAGACGTCATGCCTTTACCTGGAGGACAGAATCGTAACATGGTCACACAGTAAAATCTTAACAGTATCAGATCAGCTAGCAGGTCTCCAAGAGCCAAAACCTGAATGAGTCTGAATGACCTGAATTAGACATGTACCAATGCTGGCTTCTCTTCAAGATTCTCTCTTAAAACCAGAAGATCAAGTAAGAACGCAACACCAGTTTCATTGCTACTTGATCTTTGCCTTTAGTTGCCATAACACTTTGTTCTGGATTGTTTAGCCTATTAGGTTTGCCACTTTATATTCCAAAATGCAAGTTTTACTTCATTTTGTTTTGTTAGTATCAGTGTAAGTGAGCTGAAAGCTTTGGAGATAAAGTAGGAGAGGCAAAGTTGAGATGGTTTGGTCACATGCAGAGGAGAGCTAGTGATTATATTGGACAAAGGATGTTGGGGGACGGGGCTGCTGCGCAGGAGGAAAAGAGGAAGACCACAGAGAGGGTTGATGCAGGCCTTGAAGGAGGACAGCTGGTGTCACATAGGAGGACACATGGGAGAGGGTGAGATGGAGGCAGATGATCAGTTGTGGCGACCCCTACAGGGATGAAGAAGAAGTGTCAGTGTACGGTACTGTACGTGGTACTCTACCGTTGATCTTAGGGATTCCCTCCAGGGTGGATACAGGGAAGGTTATGATGATGCCCTGACTGGTGCCCACCCACAGCAGGCCCTTGCAGATCAGTAAGCTGGTGACACAAACTTGACCTGAGACACACAGAGGCAACCAGTCATTACAGCTGACACAGGCTAATTATTACCTTAATTCACAGCTACCAATGAGTGCACTTAATTACTACTTTGCTATATCAAATAATTTATTAAGAGAACCTTATTTTACAATTTCAGATACAGTGGAAGGGCATCTGGCATTCAAACTTTGCCAAATCAAATTTGCAGATCACTAAAAAGAAGATACTGGAGGCAGATGATCTGCTGCGGTGACCCATAAAGGGAAAAGCCGAAAGAAGAAGACACTTACTGTATGTATGTATGTATGTGGAAAGTGTCTGATTGAAGGTGGCATCATCTTACTCAATAGTCAGGCAGATGTTAGAGTCTACTAAGCAAACACAACTGTTTCAAAATTAATTTATTCCTGTCCAGTAATATTCTCAACACCACCTAAGCATTTGTAGTTGCTTTATTGATTTATTGTGTTTTGCTGTTTTATTCCTGTATTATGTTATGTCTGAATGCACATTCCAATGGGACAATAAAGTCTATAGACTTTACGATAACATAGGGAGAAAATCAGAATAGAATCAATGTTAACCATTTTTAAGCATCTGACTCTGTGTTAATATCTTGTCTGGACACACAGTACCTGGTGGTAGGTGTGCAGTGCGTGTGGAGATGTTGACTTCTTGCAGTGGCTCTAAAGTCTCTATGTGGAACAGGTGAATGGAGGAGCTTTGGGTGAAGGCCATCCAGACGCCTCCACCTAAACGAGCCATGTGGTTAACACGGCAGCCTGGGTCGGAGTGGGCTTCAAAACTCTGTGGTAGAGTGAGAGGCAGAGCCGCTGTCAGCAGAGAGTTCTGTTGATGTCATACATGTGTCACATGGGCAAGGCTGATGTATTAGTAACGCACATTTCACTTTGGTCATATGAGCTCATTGCCACTATTTAATGGGAAGATGGGAGCAAAATTTGTAAAGTAAGCTCCAAGATTAACTTGTTTGAATTTAATTTGTGCTTAGTAGTTTGTAGTTCTACAAATGTTTTATGACTTTCTAATTCCTGAAGCATTTGCGTAAGAATACCTGTGTGTGTAGGGAGGAAGCTTCAATGGCGGTGACTCGGTTGCCGCAGCTGGCCCATACAGTGTGTTCAACTGACAGCAGACAGCAGACCGGTTCAGATCCCAGAGGCACTAGCCTGCACGGGTCCAGGTCCCAAAGTCTCTCTGTGAAGAACAACAGTTCATGTTTTAGCACCAGGCCAGGACTCTTTGTTTATAGTCCAGTGTGAAACAACTGTGAGACTGATGCATCAGGTGTTTTAAGTGAAAGTAATCACTCACCTCCAGGCTTTCTCTGGTACACAGCTACTTGGCCACTGTGGAGTCCAGCAAAGAGCATGGACAGTAGAGGTTTAAGGCAGAGGACTGGAGAGCTGTCGGGGTTCACCAAGGTGAGCTGGCACTGAACTGCCGTATCCAGGCTGCTGTACACTTTAATGCTGCAGCGAAAACGGAGACACAGAACACTGAAAGGCTCAACACTTCCAATAGTAAAATGTTCAGAGAGATCTCAGTCTTAGATCTGTGTGTTGAGTGCAGAGTTGGGCCTAGATGTGGTCAGCCTAGCTTTTAAAAAACTGGAGTAAAAGGCTAGTGTCACTGATGTATTTGTAGTTAAATATAAACAACTAACTGACTAGACCAAAAAAACCTAATAACTTTGGCCCAAAATTCTGATGTTAGTTAACATCCAATGTCCCTTTCAAATTACTGGCAAGAAGAGCATCTGGCATAAAAGATGTCAATATTAAATATGCCCTTTATTTCCCTGAAATGGCAAGTGATCCACTGTGGTGATCCCTAGAGAGGGAGAAGCCGAAAGGAAAAAAAAAAGCCATACAGTACTTACAATTTAAATATTTATATTATTCATCATGTCTCTGCCATAAGGACCTTGTTTAAATGGTGTCACTGAATTTGTTGACTCCCTCACATTCACACAGGAACATACAATATCTCCTGTTATTGAACGGGGACCATTCATTACTGTATGTGCTCGGTCAGCCACGATGGAGCGGTGGGTTTAGGAAAACTGAAATTATGTGTGTGCTCAAATCTTGCCACAACATTCTGAAGATTGGGAATGGCTAAAACAATCTCAATAATAAAAAAAAACAAACAAACTTTATTTTGTTTCCATAGGCAAAGTTACTGAGTTATTTCTTATAAAAATGATTTACCTGCCGTCCTGCAGGCCGGCACAAATAATGTTTCCTATCTTGGCAGAACTCTGGGACTTGTCAGCCTCTACCTCTGTGTTGAGAACTGGCTCCCTCACATACTCCAGACACAAGACTGAGGTCCTCAGTGGGATGGTCTTGACCAGACGAGGAGTGACTCTGTTCAGAGAGAAGATCTCCACATGGCCATGGTTGGATCCTCCACCAGCTACCTGAACACCAAGGGAACAACAGAGGTGACACAGCTTATCTCACACCACAGAGACGACAATATGGACGATAAATATGGCTAATCTACAAGTATTATCAGATTTGTTCTATCAGTACATTCAATAAAAACCTCTCACCCAGAGATAACCCTGTGGTAACGTTGTAGTGGCCGTGCAGAAACCAAGCAGACTGGACTGAAATGGACTATGAAGAGCTGCATTCAGCTACACAAACAGAAATCTCATGTTAGAATTATTTTTATTTGCACACACACCAATTAGTGATAATAAAGTTGACCTGGACCAAGCTGACCCATGGGGGATTGGGTGTCTTGCTCAGGGGCACCCCAGCCCTTGACCAATCGTTTTCCTCCTGGCCAATGAGAACATGCAACCTCCAACTAGAAAGGCCCTCAGTCAGACCAGGTTGTGAATGAACCCAGGTCTTTTTGCTGTAAGGCAACAGTGCTAGCCACTATTCCACTGTGTAGCTCAAACATGTACGGACATTGTAGTACAAATAGTACAGGAGAAGGTCATTTTAATGCATTAACTCATGTGTATTAATGTATCAAAGAAATGAAAACACTATTATTTTTTAAATAAATATTAAATGGAAAAAAAGACATCCTGCATTTCCCCACAGAAGCCCATAGATATTCTCCATATTCTGCCTTCTTAAGAAATATTTACAATATACTGAGCAGGAGCAGGTCTCACCTTCCTTGTGTGTACTTTGGAGGAGAGACCAGGAAGTTTGCATGTCAGCAGTGGAAAAGTAAATGGAGCTTTTGTCTTCCCATCTTCCTCAGCACCCTTCCACCCTGGATTGTTTTCCTGTCCTGGGCACATGCACACAAAAAATGTAGTCAGATTTAATCACATGTTGTGAAATGTGTCCTCTACAGTATGTCCTGTGATGAGGAGCCGATCCTCATTCATTGGGAACAATCACTTTTCTGCCGTGCTCGCATGGTTCGATAACAGTACTTGATGCAATACGTGCATGAATTCACAATATCTTTAACAAGTGCTCTTGACATTCAGAAAAACGTGTGCTACATTTGCAGAAGAGCTGAACTTACTCTGAGCTATCTTAGCGAGGTGAAGCCGGTTGACCCACAAGATCTTACTTAGAGGGCTGGGAGTGTTGAAGACCACCATGACTCTCACTGGATGACCAGACCTAGACAAAACATAATTAACTCTGCAATCAAAAAAAAAAGTGTATTTCTGCCCAGTAAAACGAACACTGTGCTTGTTTTGAGCTTTGTAGTGGCTTCGATTAACCTCCAGACTCCCACCTGTCAGGTTTGCCTGGTAGAGACAGACGCAGGCGAGACTTGTTGGCGTTCTGGATCTCCTCCTCCTTCAGACGGATAAGTCTATGCAGAGCCAGACACCAGTCCTGTGATACAGTGGTGTTCAGATTCTACCAGAGACACAGGAAGAGAGAGACAGCACCAGCAGGTAAGAGTCTTGCTTTCTTTAACATCTTCTGGGAAAGACAGAAAACAAAATTCGAGTTTTAACTAACCAGTAAAATGGTAAATAATGGATATGTATCAAATAGTTAATCATGTGCTGAAATCCATGCTATTAGAAATAGTAATAATTCTTGTTTCACAGGTGTAAAACCAAATACGGCAAAATATGAGTACCATTATATGCAGACGATATGACAACTTTTTGCACCCTTGGAAATCCTCATCCAATAACATCTGGATTAAACCATGATAAATGCGCTGTTGTTTGACATAATGCAGTACCAGTTAAGTGGAGCAGTGCTTCTGTACATTTTAGGAATTTATGTTCCAGATAAAGTGAAATGATCAAACCCCACTCTATTACTCGGTTTAACCGTATGTGAAAATGACAGGGTTTTTTGCTCATCAGGTCAACGGCTACTGTCTGTGCCCAGGTCAAGAACAGTGGTGTGTCCATTCCTGACCTCTGACACAGGTCACTCCCTAATTTGTGTACTATCATGACCTGGGAGTTTTTAAAAGTAAACATATTTATTTAGAATGGTTTTTAATATCCAGTAGCACAGTTGGCACTTCCCCTCGCTTCTCAATTATACATTTTCTAATTTTATTGATTCTTACTGTTTTATTGTGTATTTTATTCCTGCTAATTTACTGAGTGTATTTTCTCTTTTTCTATCTGAAACACTTTGAGCACCTTGCAGATATTGTAAAGTGCAATATAAATAAACTTTGATGGATTGATTAATTGATTTATTGATGTAAATGTTGTTAAGTGAACTGCAAAAAACAGCCCGACTATAAATAAGTCAGTATTCGTTAAGTGATTGATCATAAGAAAAGGAATCTGCCAATGCAAATGTGGCTTGGTAAGAATACTTAAAACGAACCACTTTCAGACCGTAATGTGAAGAAAAACCGGCCAAACTTTGAGCAAAGAAATTCTGTCACGTAAGAAATTAATTCTTAAAATGACTTTTTTTTTTCTCATGCAAAACTAGCTTGACAAGATTTTAACTTTAGGCATAAAATAAGATTTCCTTTCCAGAAATGAAGCCCTTTTACTTTCATGAAGATCGAATTTTGCAGTGTGTTGTTACCTGGTAGGTTCCACTGAGGGTTCCCACCAGCAGAGAGACTTCCTCCACCACAGATAGATCATGCTGCAGCTCCTCCAGCTCTTGGAAGAGTCTGCGAGGACCCAGGAACATGTTATCTGAAACACAGAGTGTCACATCTCACTTGTCATCTGAATATAATCCACCCAATCATGCAGATATATCAGATATATATTTATTTAATGTCTAACATTCAACACAAACGTAATATTAATTTATCCATGAGAAAGACTGAATTAAATACAGCCTAGTTTTTATTTAAAATGTATTATTAATTAATGCTTTTCATGCACCATAATAATTGCTTTGGCATCCACTATAATCTCAGAATAAACAAACAGAATAAACTGTAAATGTGTGTGTTTGTGTTTTGTGGAAGAGGCAGGGTGTTTAAGGCGCAGATGTGAGCTGTGGATGTACCGTTGGTGCTGGAGGTGGTGTTGTGGCGCCTGGCTGTGACGTCTCTGTCCCCGTCATGCAGGCTGTCATGTCCCACTTCCACTACCTGTGTCTCCATCAGAGGGACACACCACTTCACTGAGTACTTGGGACCAACTTGGACCAGGCTGCCGATGTCAGGGGGACCTCTGCTGGACAAAAATATCATTTATAAAAGTTGTGAGCTTTTAAAGAGGACGTTCACTGGAAAATCAAATGTCTGATGTTTTTTGGTGTGTCCCCGTGTCCTTCCCGTATCTAAACATCACTAAAGTGTCACAATAAACATTTCAGCCACTTCTGAGAAAGAAGGGCTTCTCCGTTTACCTGCACTTGAGCAAGCGGTTTTGAAAACCCTCCCCCAAGGCGTTAACATTCAACCTGAAGAAGAAGAAGAAGCACTGCAGAGCAGTCAGTCCGCTCGTAGCTGGCCAATCACAAGAGACTCAGTGTTCTTGGGGGGCGGGCATTAGCTCAGAAGAAGAGAGCCTGTTCAAATGCTGTCAGAGAGCAGCAATAAACTGCCTTAATCTGAAGAGATTATGAGGTTTTTGACCATAAATATTATTTAATTTATCTAAGTAGTTTGTTCTGATATTTATTATCCCATCTACCTACCCAGGTGGAAAATAGCTGTTTTGCTAAAAGCTGGTACAATTGCTTTAAAACAGAATTCATTTTTTTTATCAAGTATAGTCATATTACAAAATTAATGTTTTGTCCTTGGATTGAAAACTGGAAATTCACTGAGAACTAGTGTCACTGCTCATATTTACTGTGCACAAGGGATATTTCAAATACCTGAGTATGTACTTAAGGTACAGAAGTTTCTATATTTATACAAATCATGTACTTAACACAGCTTTGGAGTTAAGAAGAAGCAAAATGGTGAGACACTTGCTCCTCGCTTCTACTACCTGTGCTAAGCTAGGCTAACCATACTTGACACGACTGTACAGGTGTAAGGTCACAAGGTCACTATCTTCCATTGATAAAAAGCTGACCAAAAGTCCTCAAACTAGTCTTTAAATCAGTGAGAACATCATATTCTGAATCTAGGATTTCTTTATTGTGGTACTACGTTGAAGTAATTTTTAAATTAGTTATTTTTATATCGTTTACCACAGTAGAATGTGGCGAAGGTTTTCACAATATCAAAATATGGATACCGCCAAACCCTAGTGAGGATTTATTTCATGCAAGATGGACTGACAGCAGATGCCTCACACCGAAGCAGTTCCAATCATTACAAGAGAGAGTTTAGTGTGAATGCGGAGGAAAAAGCTCACTTCAGGTTGATGTTGGCACAGATCAGGGTGTCACTGAGCAGAAAGAGCTTTCGCTCCTTTGATTTCAGGACTTGGCCTTTATCTCCATAAACGGTTTCAGTCAACAGCTCACAGTGAATCAACTGCCTGTGCTCCGGGTTCAGCAGCTGCAAACACAAAGCAGTTCAGCTTCACAATCAGACGACTTCACAGCTTCAAACAGTCCATGAAGACACACAGTAATTATGTTACATGTCGCTAAATGAGCTTAAGAGAACCCGTTCAGAGGAAAGAACAAACTCATGGTTTGTTGCTAAATGGCAAAATGGCTCCAACCCATTTAAGTTATTAGGTTACATTTCCTCATTTATTCTCTAGTAGTATCACCGAAAATAGTTCCATCATCCAAATTTACTGAAATGGTTTAAGGAGGGAAAAATTCAAATTTATGATGCGCTGTTTCTTTTTTTTTTTTGAGTGAATAATTTCTTTTTCTTTTATTTATTTTTTTTACATTGGAATCTGCTTCTTAAAGATGACAAACTATTACCACCCAAGTCAACCTATAGACAAACTAAGACAAAGAGAGAACATTTGTGTTGACTCATTTTTTGACTTCTAATATTATTCTGAATAGGTAAAACCAGCCATTATTGAAAGACCTGTGTTTTATATTTATATTTTTTTCTAGACTTGACGACCTCTCAAAGCTGCTTTACACTACATTTTTTTTTACCATTCACCCATTCACTCACACATTCATACAGTGCACCACACATCTTTCATACCCATTCACATGTTAGGAGCAACATAGGGTTAAGTGTCTTGCCCCTGAAGACTAATTGAGTTAAGAGTCAAACCCTTGACATTTTATTTGAATGACAACTCACTCTACCACTGTACCACTGCCACAACTTCATTTTAAGTATATTTTAATTGATAAATCATCAGTAAAAGGCTGGAAAATAAATCTTTTCCCAATGTTTTAATTATTACTTTTATTATTTTTAAAAATAATTCGTTCAATTTGGTAATCGATAAATAATCCATTAATTGTTGCAGCTGCATTTAATTTTTCCACTTTTTATAGCCTTTTCTTAATTACAACAGTCAACAGTTCTGACTCAGTTCTTGTTGTCTGTTTTATCTGATAACAAGAATATTGTTATCAGATAAAACTGACATTAACAGTTTTTTTTAATTAACTGTTTGCTATTAAATCTGCAGGAGTTGCACATTTTCATTTCAACTTCCTTTCTTCCAGTTATCAGCTGATAATTCATGGGGTTCCGTATCATCGTGCGTCCCTACAGATTCATGACCTATGTAATGACCTTGGTGAAGTTGCGTTCTCCAACACTGAGAGCCAGCTGCTGGATCTCAGCCTCCTGATCAGCCAGACGCTTCTGGTCGTTGAGCTTCTCGGCCAGAGTCTCCAGCTCAGTGAGAGCGAGCTGCAGGGGCAAACGGTCAGCGTGGGAAATGGGCGTGTTCTTCAACATGTCCTGAAGGAGACCGAGAGTGGAGATGGTTTTTACAGAGAGTTTAGAGGACGGGGGGGGGGGGGGGGGGGGGGGGGGGGGGGGGGGAGGGGGGGGGGTGGGCGGGGGGGGGGGGGGGGGGGGGGGGGGGTCGATGTGGTGCATCAGTGACGTACTGTACCTGCAGGAGCAGAATGAACTGAGGAAAGCGCTGGATGGGTTTCACCATAAGACCATACAATGTGATTCTGTCTGAACTGGATGCCTGCTTCTTCTGAACGTCACGTGGAAAGTAGATGGACAGTGAGTTATACAGTAATTCTCTGCTTTGAAACATATTCGGGGATATCTCAGCCCCATCGACTACTTTTATTAACTGAATGATCCCATATTTTGGATTGATAAGAAACCCACTGTTTTTTTCCCCACATGGATTGGGAGAGAGGTAACCAACCAGGGATTCATGACCTTCAAAAAATACCAGACTACTGCCACTTCCAGTAGATCCAATAACGAAAGGTCATAAGGACAAAAAATACCTTTTACTGATTTTATCAACCACAGTCTTCTCCTTTACTCACATTTACAAATACCATTAACAAACGCTGAGCTTCAGTTTTTTACATTCAAATTGCTTGTCATGAAGACAGTGGGGAAGACAGTGCTTTTTGTCATGTCAGTAGAACATTCTGGATATCAGTATTTAACAATAATAAAATAATCTTTAATTTTCTTAATATGTCTACTTTAAAATTCTTGACATGAACAATGGGGTGGGGAGGGGGGAAAAGAATCCAGTGAATTTTTTTTGTCACATATCAAGGATTTCATAAAAAAAAAAAACTAAAAAAAAAAACTATTACATTACAATAGGAAATGATCAATGACATTATGAAACACTGAGCTGAATTATTCTTTACTTTTCCCCATATTTCTACAGTAGAATGGCTTGAAACTTGACATAAAGGCAACGGGCCATGTGGGCCATGCTGGTTTATCATAAGGGGCTGGGTGAGTGCAGGTAATAATAATAATAATTAAAAAAAAACAACCTCGTAGATTACTACTGACTACATAGCTTAAAAATAATAAAATGTAAGCACCTTAAGAAAGTCCAGAAAAGCAGGTTTAGACATACAGGCTCTCTTAATCAGTGCCATGGCGTTGGTGAAGTTGTTGATGTAGTCGCTGTACACGTTCAGCACCATAGACTTTGAAAACTGGGGGAGGAAAAGGCTGTGATTGGTTAACTCAGTCATTTGTTTCACATCTGACACACACACTCACACACACTCACTGTTGTAGGAGATTTCATATGAAAATAACAACGCTTCAAGCTGCTGCTGAACCTCAACAGTCAAGCGCTGAAATTGTCTAGAACACTAAGACGCATAAACTGTGGCAACACAGTCCTCGACCGACTGAACAACTGAAGTCATATCGAGCAAGAAAGGAGAAGAAATTATGCCCAAATGTGGTGTAGGCATCATTTACATAGCAAGTTTATACGTACTCCATTAAATAATGACTATATCCTCAGTTTGAACATGAAATATTTTGTCTTTGTACTGAATTTGGGAGACAATTAACATTGTTCAGTGAAGACATACAACCACTGACTAATAACTCAATCTTTTGCAGTTTTTTAGAAAATTGCGGGGGGTAGGGATGAACTCCTGTATCCCAGAACGTTCTGATCCGTTCAGATCTATTCTAAAATGGAATAGGTCCTTTCTGGGCACATAACCCACCCTCCCATCAAGTTTCGCTGAATTTGGTTCTGTAGTCTATACATGATTGTGCTTACAAATGTCCTAAAAAACATAACTTTATTGGCACAGGAAGAAGCGACTGAATCCTTTATAATCATAGCAAAAGAAAAACAACAAAGCGGAACAGAAAAGAATACGCAAAAGTCCACTTAGGACATACTGTAGGCCTGTCAGAGGGAAAGAAACAATACATGCAAAATGCAGAAACAAAAGATGTAAATATATAAGATTAATGATGAAAAAGAGAATTGTGAGTAACTCAGGCTGAATGAAAGGCACCAAAAAGGGTTAGGGCAATTTCTGAGCTTGAGAACAGCACTAGAGAAAAGCTTTTAAGATAATACTGGGGATTGAAAGTTGTTTGAGATTGTTCATGGGATATTGTTGGAATCACGAGGCAAATGTCTTTTTATGCTCGATTGTCCCATGGCACTGACATGTTCTTATATTTCCGTGTTAATCCACACATAGCATACTACTGTGCTGGAATAATCCTCATTCATTGCAGACAGTCGCTCAAGAACTGTCCAAAGACCAAAGACCACAAACTCCCATTGTGAAGCCTCAATTTGACTGTAGCCATCAGTCAGTTTTTGAAATTGTAAGCTGACAGACATCACCTGTGGCCACACTCATGGCACAAACTGGACATCCTGTGCTCTGAAGAAGAGAAGAAGCTACTCTTTTAGACCAAATGTGTATTGACTTTATACATCAAGGGAGAAGTAAAAGCTAATTCCCCACAGACTTCTATTCGAACACACAGTTCTGGTAGACCATTCATTTTAAATATATTATCTGTAGTTCATGACAGAATAAAAACTGACCGAGGCAACAAACAGGTCTCCAATCTTCTCGCTGTGGTCCCACTCAGCCATGCGGGACGCCAGGGCGATCTGGAACATTGAGTGACACTGGTGGATCTCCTGCACACGGTAAAAGATCTGACGTACCTTCTTGATGTTTAGGACACAGTTCTTTGGCTCTAGTAGGGGTTTCTGATACTCCTGCCAAACAAGAACAGGTCACTTTTATGTGCTGAAGTTAATATTGCTTGGCATTAGAGGTATAAAAAGGTCCAGGTATGTATCTGATCCAGATCAGGGCTGCAACCAATCATTATTTCCATAATTACTGGATTTGTTGGTGACTTTGTTGATGTCATGTGTCTTCAAATATTCATCTCTTATTGGTCCCCAGGTCAACAGTCTTTCTGTTTGTCTGCACCAAGTTGTTTGGGCCATAAAATGTCAGAAGATGGTGAAAAATGTTCATCAATGACCTCAAATGTCCAACTAAAGATACTCACGTTATTAACAGATGAATGGTTGCAGACCTAGTCCAGATCAAATTGTGTGTTTGGATGCTCAAAGTGTGGGACTATGAATTATCTGACACCACAGAAGAACATCCTCACCACTGAGGTTGATGATGATTATTATTATTCATTTTAGGAGCTAGATTGAGCTAGATAGATTGTCATGTAATTAAAGTGAGATGAGCTCCCCCTTGTGGGTGCTAGGGTACCAGCAGATATTTTCACTGATCTGCAGTAATGCTGTATGTTATATACATGTTATATTCTGTGTTTTGGAAAATATACACCTGTTAACTATTACCAAATTATTATTATTTTTTTTTAAAAATTTTGTCACAATTTTGTAATAATTTATGTGATAATTTAAGCATGTACTGTAAATAAGTTGCTGTCTTGTATATATTACTCACATGAGAGCACTGTATTTTTTATAGTTTTAGTGATTTTACAGTAATTTCATTTAATAGTATTTATTTGTCCATTTGATGTCCTGGAATTATTGCTGTTTTGCATTCATGTATGTGTATTGTTGAAGACAAGAAAATGTCAACACTTTGTTCTTTATATTTTGTTTTTTAGTTTCGCACAAAGCCGGGATCTCATGAGACAAGAAAGGTGCAAAAATAAGGATTGATTAAGGCTCAAGTCTTCACTGGATCCTAATTGGATGTTAGACACAGACATGAACGTTTCACCTCATCTCATCTTTCTACTTAAGAAGCAATCTCTCACCTGTTGCAGTGATGGTCCTGTTACCTGAGAGGAGATGTGACTCACCTGAAGAATTCTCTTGAGAGAGTCCAGGTAGTTGCTCTCACTTTGTACGATGGAGCTGAGGATGAGACGTCTGACAACCTGAGGGAGGCAGAGGAAAAACCAACAAGGAAATCAGTCATCATCATCAGATGCCTACATCAGTCCCTACTGTAAGTGTAGTCTCATGTTTCTACTATATTTTTGTGTGTCACACTAATAATAGAAAATATTGTCTGATTGAGTCAAAAAAGACAAATTCTTCACATTTTTTTCCTTATCTCTGGCAGTTCACAGCTAACCTTTGTACCATTTAAATTCAAATAACATCCAATGAAAGTTACTTACAAAAAGTAGTGAAAAATTATTCACTAAACTAAGTTAGATGGTAAATTCAGCAAACCAGCTTCTATTTTGTCTTCTCTTAAATTTTCATTTTACATTTTCTTACTCTCTCTGAAACCCCCCAACATATGTTAACTTTAGAAAAACAGCTTGTACTAAATCAGTTTCAGCTCAAGTTTAAGGAGTGTTGGAGTTTTGATGCACAAAAGCACTTCCTCTGCTGTTACCTGGTCCATTTATGATGAAAGCATGTGCACAAATGTAATGCACTCTCATCCACACACTGGTTTCCATGACTTCAGAGGACATTGCATTGACTTCCATTCATTTCCTGGAGACTCACTCTAACCTAAACCATAATTACTATTGCCCTAACCCTAACCCTAACCCTGACCCTAACCTTAACCTAACATTAAAACATGTGGTCACCTTAAAATGTAGTCATTTACATCATGGGGACTTGGTTTTTGTCCCCATAATGAAGACAAGTCCCCATAATGTGAGTGTGTAAATAGATTTAGGTCCCCACAACATAAGGAATACCAGGTACACACACACACACACACACACCTGCTGGCTGCTCAGTCCCTCTGGCATAGGGCAGAGTTGAGCTGGAGGGTGTTTTATCTCACACACAGCTACATCCACATACCCTGCATCATCCGTTCCTTCACCTGTGGAATTAAACACAACCACGTCACTCACACAGCCAAAGAAACCTTGTTATTGCCACATTACTTCATGTTGTTGTTTTATTCAATTCATTTTATTCCATTGTGTGATGACAAATACTGGATTTGAGTTAATTTTATCCAAACAGCTCTAAATACGCGCTTGTTAGGAAATTTGACTCATATGCTGTATATTATGGCTGGGTAATATAGGGGAAAAAAATATTATCACAATATACTTCACAATATAATATTGTTTATGGTCTGTGTTGCATGCTTAGAATGCAATTATTACCTTTAATTTCATAGAATATCTGGTTTATTTCTTTGGCTTTTTAATGTTAAATGAAGCATATTTACGTGTGTTACAATATGGTCAAATTCTGCTATAACATAAATAATTGGGCTTAAGAAGTGTTATTCTTAGTGAATTTCTTTTTATCAATATATGATATTCAATTTATTATAACTTATTCGGTATAATAAATGACTATCAGTGCAACAGCCTTTAACACTTGGAAAAGTCATTACAGATACAGTATCCTGACATGACAATATACTTCTTATTATACAATATTCTTATTCTTATTCACTAGTAAGCTTTTATTTTATTTCTTTTCTTTTTCTTTTTGTTGGGCAGGTCTACTATAATATAAACATACAGACTTCTGTCAGTGTTTTTTATTCATAAAAGATAATTTAGACTCACTTTTTTCAGTTTTATTTCGACTTTCAGCTGTACATTTTCGTTTTAATTCCTTTTCCTAAACTTGTTTCTTTGCCATCACTTGGCTTCATATGGGCTTTTTCGCCTCTCCCTCCAATGTAACTTTGTGTATGTTTACATATATGTATTTGTGCAAAAAACACAACAGACAATATCTTGTCTCAGGTCAAGATATGGATTAAATATTGATATATTGCCCCTCCCCACTGTATATGTTCCAGAATTAATTTAGAGACAATTTGCAGAAGCCTTGTTCAAAGTGTTTGAGTTTTTAATACATGTACACTTGAGGATGAAATTATTAGCCTCCCTATGAAAATTTCCCACGTGTTGTTAAGCAGAGCAAAGAATTTTTAACACAGCCTTTTTTCACACAGCCTAGTTTTATTTTGGATGCTTCCGTCATTTGACTTTGCACACAGAATTGAAATTATTCCGCAAAACCCAAAACACAGAACACAAAAGTCAAATAATGGAAGCATCCAAAATAGAATATAAATAATAAAAAAAAGCTGAAAAAGCTGTGTTAAAAATTCTTTGCTCTCTTTAACAGAAAGTGGGAGATACTTATAAAACTATACATGGCAGGGTCATCTGGGGGCTGAGAGCAAAAACAGAAATTCCTGAATCATAAATGCGGCCGGTAAAAACCACTGGTGAGAGAGAGGAATCAGTTTGTATAAAATGCAAGTGAAACAAAAAGCCAGATAAACTGTGTGTGTAATCATATTCATCCTCTTTCAACAAAAATTGTGAAACTGCCCTTGTGAAGCCCTACAGGAACAGTCTGAATAATCGGAACTGTGCATTGTAATCTTCTAGTCTTGACATTTTACAGCACATTTATGTTGTGTGTTATTAATTTTTTTTATTCTATCACACATCATTTAAACAATTGTTGAATGCTAAATGCTCCCAGGAGACTTCAGCATGCAGGCAAAGGGAATCATGGCCCCAGCTGACCTCCTGGTTAACGGATGACCTGCTTTCACTGTTAAACCACACACACACTCGTTTCTAAATGTCTGTGAGTTCTGTAATGTGTGCGTAAGAACAAGTAACTGCTGCAGCCTGTGTGGTGACAGGCAGCAGTGAAAGTTTACAGGTTTGTTTCCTAGTTCCACTTCCTGTACCTGGGACGTGTTTCCTCTGCAGGAGCGATACTTTGCGAATCATGGCCAGTTTTGTCTTTTCTAGACCATCCTTTGTGCCGATCCTTGCTGCGTTCACGATCTGCTGCACCTGGAAAACACAGCACAGTCTCAGTTTGATGATTACAGCCTTGCACATTACTCGCATCGCAAATGAATTGCCAAATGAGTTCACACACAGTGGTGATGAAGCCTATCATCACCCCTGTCATCAGCTCCCCACCGCCGCTCCCACCTTGTTGTCGCAGCTCTGTCTGATGTAAGAAACATGATGATGTGGACTTAAATGCAGCGCCAGCTCCTTCCTGGTGACAGCACAGCGCTGCTTCAACTTCAGCACGTGTGCAGGCAGCTGTCGGAGCAACACCAGACGTTATTATTATCTTACCTGCCCAAATATCAAGTCCACACAGCTGATCTGGAAAACCTGGTCTGGAAACTGTGTTAATAATAAGCATGGTAAATCAAACCTGGTTGCATTTAAAATGACAAATAAATATTGCAAAAACCCGAAATTCATGTGAACCTTTTACATACTGCATGTTTTCAAAGCAACTTACAACATTACAAATGGTCCCATTTTGTGTCTATAGCAATGAATCTCCTCTTTAAAATCAAGTCTTTTAGGTGTACTTGAAGTTGCTATATTATTACTTGTGCCACTTATTTATCCACTTATTTATCCCAATATATTTATTGTCCAATGCTTGTATTTACTGTACTTTCAAACTAATCAAGTTTTAAAGTTTCTAGATCTGACATCACTCTATTTTTTAATTATTACTTCATTTTTAACTTGTTAACTAATTTAAACGTAGCCTTATAAGAAAGAATAGATAGATAGATAGATAGATAGATAGATAGATAGATAGATAGATACAGTAAATACTGTAAAATGTAAACAAACGTCAACAAAACTAGTGAAATAAAGTTTGTATGTATTAAAACAAACAT
>JAFBJR010000150.1:4087357-4347888 GCA_016785285.1 Brachirus orientalis
GACATATAAAAGAAAAACCCACAATACAGTTGTGAGCAGCAGATATAGTGCAAAAGACACCTACCTCATATTTAAAGCTAAATCACTTTCACACACGTTTCCCTTTAAAGTCCTCATGAAAACACGCATCAAAGTCTTCTGTATTGTATATTCCTATTGCTCTGTAATAACTCCATAACATCTACACCCGTTTACCGCGTATTTTGTACAAATGTTACAACAGAAGCTGTTGGGGAAGTCCGACCACAGGAGCACATGGTGAAGCAGAAGACAGAAGTGCTGACTGGACGAGAGACTACCCAAAATAATCCACTTCCTCTTTTCATCAAATCAGGTTTCATTCACTGTATATGTCGCCCAGAAACTTACTGTGGTTATCCCCCCAACATAGTGGAATTTTTCAGGTCAATACCACACAACTTTACTTTCTTCTTCTTTTGTTCAGTCAGTATATTAATTAAGTTATATTCAGTAATATAACTGGAAAAAAATGTTTTGTTTTTGTTTTGTTTTTGTTGATTTTACAGACTTGCAATTTACTTAACTTTCTTTTTAAAGTTAAGTAATTTAGGAACTGCAACTAAACCAGGAAAAGTCTGACTGGAAAACAAAGCCGTTATATCAGCCAACCTTTTCAGCGTTGTCAGATCCCCAGTAGGGCTGCAACTAATGATTTATTTTTATAATCGACCGATCTGTCAGATTTTTTCTCAATTCTATTTGGTCTATAAAATGTCACAAAATGATTAAATGTGTTTTCCAAAATCTCAACATTCAAATGCCACCTTTTGTCCATCAAGTAAAGAAATTCTGTTTTTCAGAATCTGGAACAAGTGAATAACTCATTTTAATTAGAAATAAGAAATTGATTTAGTAATCAATTCATGTCACAGCCGTTTTATTGACAGCACATACTATTGAAGGCTTTTGAAGAACAGACAGTCACTATAGCCTCCATCTAAAAGTTGTTATTCTAAGGACGACCTCTGACCTTGTTGCTGCTGCTGCTGTGAGCTGGATGAACAGTCTCACTGTCAGACACGTCATCATAGCTGTCAAACTCGCTGGAGCTCCAGCCGTTGGACCCGTGGTCATCAGGTCTCTGGACGTCCTCATAAATGTCATCTACACCTACACATGAAGTCCAGCAGAAAAAGAAAAGGCAGACACAGTTCAGTACTGGGTTTGAAAGCTGTGTTTCCTTAGTTTTACCATAAAACTGCTTAGTACATAGTGTTAAATACATACAGCTAATTTTGCCAGGTGGGCCAGTTCTCTGTGAATGTTCCTTGTACATACTAAGAACTGCTGACCAACAGTATACGAGTAACACTAGAGTGCAACAAACGGAGCTCACCCCTCCCTTCCTCAAGTGCATCAGGGATCACTGTTGGTGACACAATTGAAAGCATTTGCAGCAGATTACATTTTTTATGTAAGAAGTAATCTAGCAAGGGCCACACGGTGAAGCGATGGTCAGTGCTGCGGCCCTGCAGCAAAAAAGACAAGGGCCTTTCTGTATGGAGTTTGCAGGTTCTCCCTGTGTTTTGTGCCTGGGTTTTCTCCGGGTTCTCCAGTGTCCTTCCACAGTACAAAAACATGCAGAGTTTAATTGGACAGGTGACCTGTTCGGGGTGTACCCCACCTTTTGCCTTTTTTCAGCTAGGAGGTGTCCTACTGGCTGCCATTCATTCCTGGCCTCTAATGCAAAATATACATTTTAAAAGATGGATTGTTTCTAAAGGAGTGTCTTTCTAGTGGAGAGAAGTCGTGCAGCGCCCTGTAAGATGCCCTTGAAACTTTGTTTCCTATTCGTGTCTGTGAAGATTCTCAGTCATCCAGGTCATGGTATCCAAAGTGTAGTAAAAAAAAAAGGCAACTGGACTTAGTTGAATTTCTTGAAGACGTTTCGCCTCTCATCCAAGAGGCTTCTTCAGTTCTGTATGACTGGTGGAGAGTCTGGGACTTATAAACTCTGTCAGGTTCTTGGTCCATGGGGTGTGGTTTGGATAGGAAAGGGGTTGTGAGTTGTTAACTAAAAGGTTAGATGAGTCGTTAGGTCGTCAAAGGGTCGTTAGATATTGGCTATTGTCTGTTTTAGTTTCACCTGAGTCGTTAGTTATTGCACCTACATTCCTACTGCACCTACATGACCTGACATGTCCCAAATTGTATCATTAGAGGAAATGATATTCAGTGCTGTACAGAAAATGCAATTAATCATTGTGAGAGAACAAAAGTGTGGCACTGCTGCGCTAAATTCTATAATTCATCACTAAGCACCAACGGTAGAACATCTCTGCATTGTTGGCTGACAGCTTAGTGGAAATAGTCAGACTGGCCTATTGAAAACCATACATGCATTAGACAAGGCAAGGCAAATTTATTTATATAGAACATTTCAACAACAAGGTATTTTAAAGTGCTTTACAATGAAAAAAGAGAAATACAGCAGCAGCATTACATACTGTATATAAAAGGCATAGTAAGCCATTTAAAAGATTTAAATAGAGGCAAAAGAAAGACAAAAGAGCTTAAAAGACTAAAAGTTGCAGCTGCGGCTGAGATGCAGCAGATATGATGATTACATTTCTATTTAGATGGCAAACAGGTAGGTTTTTAAGGCTAGATTTAAAAGAATGAATTGATGTAGCAGATCTGCACCCTTCTGGGAGTTTGGTCCAGATACTTGGGGCATAAAAGCTGAAAGCAGCTTCCCCATGTTTGGTCCTGGTTCTGGGGACACGGAGCAAACCTGACCCAGATGACCTTATTATAATCAATGTAATCTATTACTTTTTAGTACTTTTTATAATTTTCTTCTGTACACTTTTTGCCACAAGAAAACAAAATTTGGCACAATTTTCCTCCATACTCTTTTGAGACAGACAGATACCTGTCTATGTGCTGCTGTTGTATCACCGTGTGTGTTGCAGCTCAGTCGGGGAGATGGCAACTCAAAACTCACCCATTCACACCCATGCATGTGCAGCACATCTTTAATGCCCATTCACATGCTACCAGGCGCCAAATTGGGTTAAGTATCTTGCCAAATGACACATTAGCACATAGAATAGAACCAGGAATTGAACCCTCAGCCTTCCCGTTGAAAGATGACTCCCTCTACCACTGACCCACCAGTGTCCGGGAGTTCGATGCTACTGACTGCAGCATTCTCCACTGCTGAGACAACATCTGTCTCTCTGCTGCAAAGCCTTTGATCAAGGTGTTGTTGAGATGTCACGTTCACAAGAACACCTACATTTTACAGAGTGCTGTCGAGTCTCAGCAGGAACATCATCGTAGACGACCCCTGGGTCAGTGGGTGCTTTATCCGGGAAACAGGTCCCTGTGCTCTGGACGTCATTCTGTGGACTGACTGAAGAGGGCGATCTATCCTCACTAGACTGCTGAGGTTTTGTGGAACCACTGACTCCACTGCTGGACTCTGGGTCACACTCTGGCATTAGAGATTTCCCTAAAACGAGGAAAACACTGGTGTAATCGCCATTTAGTTTTGTAAAAATCACATACAGTATACTGTCTAAAGAAATAATAATTGTTATAATAAATATTTTAAATGATAAACTAAATGTTTAGGGTTCTAGATAGCAACAGGTGAAGAGGGAAATGTTCACCTATTTCTATTTCCATTTTGACCCGATTTGGTTCATTTTTAACATGCCTAACATCTCTAAAACATTTGTCGTGTTACAAGGATGAATGTTTTCTTTTATGTATTTATAACTGACCGTCTGTCTGAGCCTGTTCAGTCACTACTTATATGTTCATTAGTCTGTTTCAACTGTCAGTGTTGATGTCTGAACATTTTTGTCCTCTGCACTTTCTGCACTTCCACCAATGCATGTTCTCTTTTTTAAACATGCTGCTTGGTTTTAACTGTGTTTAATTAGGTTTTATGTAACATCCATTATGCTCTTATCTGTTATTATCAGTTGAATAATTTATTATATATTTATTTTCTGCTGGAGCTGAGTGACAATTTTCAGTCTCCGGGTTTTTAACATGATGAATCACAAAAAAGTGAACATTGAATCTTGAACCTTGAATAATGCACTGCACTGTACTGTGCATAAGTCTTAGACATAAGCCTTTTAGCAATGCTATAATGACCATCCTGTACAATTATTTCTCAGTCATTTTATTGGAACACATCCTGAAAATATGGAGAAACACATATGCAGTTTGAAAATAACATCTTTTTCAGAAACAACAAACAACAAAAATGCTTCTATNNNNCACTTGAACAATAACACAACCATGGCTCTTTAAAACCTGGAATGGAACCCTAATGTTATTGGTCAAACCTGTGTTTCTCCTACTATTTCATGCCAACAAATAGCTGCTGCTGTGAAAAAGGTCTATTGTTGGAGCATTACATACACATGTTGCACAAGTTCAACTCACTGACAGGTTGATCATATAGTATAAGACTGACTTTTAGTCACGTCTTTTCAATCTAAACGCCAGTGATCACAAAACTGACACAAAAACAACAAAGCTGGTGGTGGCCTAAGACTTATGCACAGTACTGTATATATCAAAAATTCCATGGCAATGTTTCTTGAAAACAAGATTTGTGGTTCTCTAGGAGAGAACGTAAAAGACAATTTGGTCTGAGGAGGTTTTTTATGTCCATTATTATGAAAGCAAGCAAACACAGATACTGCATCATTTGATTATTATTATTATTATTATTATTATTATTTTATTAGGTTTCCCAGTAGATTTAGAATTTTGGCTCCAAGAAGCTTTTGGAGACTTTGAGACCAAATTCCATACACCGATATGTTTTGTTTATTAGAAAAACATCATTTTCCAAATAAATAAATAAATAAAATAAAATACAGTAACAGTCTAATGACCACATTGCTTTTCAGATTCTGAAAATCAAAGAATACACACAAAAACTGAAAGTGAAGTTCACAGAAACTATTTAAAGACATAATAATCTTAGGTACAGTATGAGTAATGTTTACAGCTGAGCAAAATGTAAAGGTTCAGTGGGCAGGATATTCATGTCATTATTAATCTCCACGCTCTCTTTACAGCAGGAGTGTCAAACTCAAATGACCTCAAACATGCAATATGAGATTAAAATTACATCACAATATTCCATTGATATTGCAGTAACAATATGTGTGGCAATATTTCACAGACTTTTAAAGTAAAAGTGTTTGCAGTATCCGTAAATATCAAAAACAGACATTTTAACATTTTAGGTTAAGTGGAGGGCCACGTGAAATAGACTGGGGGCTGTGTACGGCCTGCGAGCCACAAGTTTGAGACCTCTGGTTTACGGCCTTGTGACTGGAGACTTTGACCAATCACAGGGAAGTTCAGAGACAGAGAGAGAGAGATCCTATTGGCTGTTGTACTGTCATTAACTTAAAACATATCAACAATGCCACAATCCCATAATGTAAGTATTTTAATGTCATTAACAACCACCCGTTTCTCTACTGACCCTGCCTACTGCAGCTTTCACTGCAACTCGTTTCCAATGCGACAACGATTTCAACTCTGCTCTACAAGTTACCTCCGACCACAGCAACAGACATGTACCTTCATTTATCCGCAGTGTGAGCTCTGAAACCACACTGAACCACTCTTTGGCTCGATGTGATGTCTGTCCTGTCCAAAAATGAGAGCAAACACAGACACAGGTCTCAGAGCTGGACGTGAGGCGAGACGAGACCCGTCAGACTGTCAGGCGTCTGTGTCCTACCTTCATATACACTGCTGGCTTTCCAGAGACTCTCTAACCCTCCAGTCTGTCCCGTGTCAGACGAGGGAGAACATCTACAATTTAATGCAAAGGACATTTAAAGAATACTGCATTGTATATACACACCAGCATAAGTTAAGAACTATAATGGAAATAATACAAATACATTGGGAAACATGCTTAGAAATTAATCAAAAGAGAAAAGCACAATTTAATAAAGTATAATTAAGAGCAGGTGTGTATTGTAATCCACAAGACAACCAATTCCTTATTTTGGAGAGAATTTTCTTGGAATTGTTTTTTTTTTTTCTTTCCCTGATCAACTCAAAGCTGAAATAAAACCAGTGATGTTGTGGATGAAAATTAAATGTAAAGACATAAATTGATTGGTGACTGCTTTACCCACTATCTAAAACAACTAATATCAAAACATACGCAGATAAAGACAGCAAAAATCACTGCTGACTCATGAAAGGTTCTTCCATCAAATTGTACGGCATGTAAACAAATGACAAAATCTGGAAAAATCCCAACCCGACAGAATAATCAAATGATTAAAAAAAACAAAAAACAAATATAAATTACAGAGGACATTCCCTCACAAAATAAGGAATTTGGAAGATGAGTTAACTTGATTTACCGTATATTTAATTGTATTCCATTTTAAGTTTTGTTTCTTTAGAAGAACCGGGAGTGCTGGTAATGTGAATGTGTATGAAATTTTAAAGAAAACATCTAATTCAGAGTGAAACTGGCCCTTTTATACCTTTAACACTATATATATTATTAATGTGGTGGAGAAAAAATGTTTTAATAGAAAAGTAGATTTGACCTTTGTAGTCACAGATGCATTCAAAAACATTTTTCATTCAAAATGAAATTTCACAGATAATTGGGCTGATCATGGTTTGTTTACAAACTGAATGTGGTTTATTTTCAGTACCTTTATGTGCATAACAGGCTACACTCAATTCATCTTAACTTACCCCTCTGGTGACTTTCTGACTTCCATATCTGTAAAGAAAACTAAACAAAAATAAACTCATAAATATAACAACATGAAAATTAAAACAAAAATGACTTTGAATATCTTCATAACTGTTAATCCTACCTTCAGTATTCATTTTAGGACTATATAATTGCGAGTTAAAAAAAAGTAAATGTAGTTGCACGTATTGTTCAGCTTTGTTGGCAGGTATAAGTATACAGTATATGTGTATGCATATATTATATCTTTGGACAGACTATAGCTTTTGTTGACAGACTAACCTCTGACTCGTGACAACACAAGTCAGATCATTGCAACAACAATCAAATGAACAGCATGGGAAACAGCAGGAGCAGCAGCAGAGTCACTGCTGTTTGTGAGAAGAGATTAACCTCTAAACATATGGCTTTTAATCACCAAACCTCCACCTGTCACTCCTGTAAGAGAGGAAGTGATGGAACGTGTAACACGTAAAGGTATGAAATCAAAGAAAGGCAGTAGAACTTGTGCTCTGATGACATGTGATAACATAAAGGATAGTGAGAAGTGCTGAAATGCATCAGTGGTGCCTTGCTGCTGCATCTGTGGGACATTCGGTACCAAAGGATTCCACTCTACAGTCAGTGAAAAGATGCAGAAGCATCAGATCCAGAACTGTTTAACCATAAAACGTCACATGCACATCAGAACTGTTCCTCCAGTGTTACAATTACTTACTTTATTCTACTGCAGACCTGGGCATTATACGGCCCGTGGGCCAAATGTGGCCCTTCCACCCTCCCTGATTGGCCTGTGTGAGGTTAATTAGAATAATTAACCTAATAATGGTAAATAACAGGGCTCTGGAGTGCACCTAATGTTTCCTGAGTTTCCCATGATTTGTCGGCTCCTTCTATCCACACAACATGTGCAGCTTATATCAAATGACCACACTAAGAACAGTATCAACATGATCTCCCTCCCTGTTTATTATCTTATTATAACCTTAACCCTAACCCTAAAAGCAGAGCTCTATCACTCTTGTATGTAAAGTCGCTAGTCGAAGATATCCACACCGTTAGCGTAAATGTGAGTGTGTGTGAGTATAAGTGCGCAGATGCGTACTGCGTGGGTGGCAGCTGTTGGTGGTGTAAGATAATATACTCACTACATGACACCTCAGTATAGTATAGTAGTATTCATTATTTAGAAGAGTAGTTTCTTATTTTCAATAGTTAGTAATAGTTGAATAAACTCTGCCTTGCCATTAATTTTGTTTATTGTGTGTTTGTATGCCGCCCAGTCTATACCAAAACACATACAATTTACTGCTCTTTAAAAAATACATAAAATTAATACTGAGCAGAATTCAATGTAGCCCATTGGTTTGGCCCTGAACAATATTCAACAATAAGAGTATCTGCTGTGGCCCCTTCGGGAAAATAATTGTCCACCCCTGTTCTATTGTATCACAAGCTTAGTTTATCAGTGCTCCCGTTCATTAAGTTAGATATTTAGTTGTCTGTTTTGCACTGAATTCAAGCACAGTTTTGTTTTTATGTAGACATGACACATATAAGGAAGGGCCAAGAACTAAATGTACAGATGTGCCATAAATTGAGTAAATAGTGTCGTCGCATATGGTATGGTGACAAAATAAAGGGTCAAACAGTGTATATATATATATGCTATTAAATTTCTTGAAAAATTATTATCTACTTATCACCATTACTTCAAAACATACACTGAACAAGACAGCAAAAAAAGCTCATTGTGTTTGTGACTTTGCCCTGAAGCCATAGAGAATTAAAGTTCTAAATAAGTTTAAAATGCCATCACAGATGTAAAAACAGATTATGGACGTACACTGCTCTGTGGCGACGCTGTCGTAGCTGATCACTGTACGATGGTTACTTTGACAAACAAAGTGTACGCACACACTGTACATAATGTAATGTGATGCTGTGATGATAAAAGAAAAGTCTTTTACCTTGTTGAGAACATCAGTGTCGAGCTCTCAGTGTTTTTTTTCCAGTACTGCAGGTGAGATGCTTTGCTGTACTGAGAGGCATCCAGAGTGGACTGTGCCAGCAACACTCCTGGATTCTGCCTTAACAGGATTTGAGTCAGAATTGTGTGAGAAGCAGATGGTCTGCAGATACACACGACTGCAGGGAAGTAGGTCAGTAAAGGCCTTGTCCTGAGGACAGCATGGGATTACTGAGTCGGGACTCACACACTCACACAGTGTCAGGCAGCCCTTGTGAAAAAACATGTTTAATGTTAAGTTGGACTAAATGCGTTGCCACATTAATATTTGACATGACTCTTTTTTTTTAAGTTCTCAGCATCTAATATGTAAACATTTTTCAGTTAGTCATTAGTTTGTGGACAAAACAAGACATTTGAGAACTTTTCTGACATGGTATAACTGATTAATCAAGAAAATAACAGATTAATGACAGAATGACAGATTATTATGAAAAGAATCATTAGTTGCAGCCTATCTTTATTACTTATTTAGTGACCAGACTTTTGTTTTTCAGCTGAGAGGTTGCATTATGTTATTTATATATTATATACTTTTCTAATTATAGCATCAGCATTGGCTGCATAGGTCCCCACTGCTATAAGGCTGCAATGATTAATGTCAAGTATACAGTCAAGTCAATTATGTGTGTAGAAAGAGCAAAGAAAACAACCATTCTTGCAATTTTACAGAAAATAAAAGAGCTACATCGCTCTTTGACAAGCCACGTCGACACTGAAAGCTTTAACTCTTTGGTGGACATATTCATCGTTCAGCCCCAAACAAACCTGCATAAAGTCTGGGGCTGAACGATGAATCGGTTTCAAAGTGAAATTGCAATTTAAAACAATTGCAATGTTTGTTTGAAAAATCACAATTAGATATTTTCTCCCAAATTATACAGCCCTTAATAAAGACACACATCGACTGCACTTCTGTTAGAAAAAGTGAGTTTTTCTTCACCCATGTTGAGTGTTAAGAACAGAGTGTTAATGTCTTTGAGGCAAATGTTGATGAGAGACTAGAGGCTAGACATAAAAACGAAAGAACTGTTGAATGATTGTAGTAATATCATGAAAAAAAAACTGTTTGATGGAGTCAAAGACAAGAGCAAGAGCACCTGTATAACATTCCTTTACAGGCAAATCCAGACATGCATTTTTCCACACAGCTACTGGACACAAAAAAAATGTGAGTTGTTCAGAAGTAAGGAGGAAAACAAAAGTGTGCTGGGGTGAGGATTATTTTATAAACATGGTCATTTTTAACAATCACTCGCTCCAAGAACTTTAAACATGCTGGGTTTGTGAGGACACAAGCAGGTGCACTGCACTGTGAAGAGATGGACATGAGCGGGTGTTAAGACTGCGAGACTGAGAAAACCAAACCGATCCTTTTAATACTGACGATGATGATGATGGGGCGACATCACAAAAACTTTTCATAAATGGGTAAAAGCAGTACATGCTGTATGTGACTGAGAGGCCTGAAATTGAATTGAGAGAGAAACAGAAATCATTTAACAGGCTACTTGTACATAGAAGTTTGCATAATGTGTTTTCTTGAAGGAGAAATAGAGTAAATGTAAAAATATAACCTTTAATTGTTACTGTTTTTTTTTTTGTTTTGTTTTTTTTTAAAAAGGAAATACTCCCAAATGCGGAACAAGAGAAACACAGTGAAAAAGCTACAGATACAGAGCCACATACAGTGTGTCAAATAAAAGAATAAAAAGATATAAAAAGCAATAAAACACTAGATTAAAAAGAAGACAGTTCAGATAGCTTGAAAAATATATATTCTACAGTATATACCATATAGAACATCTGTCACTATTTTTGTGACCATACATGAAAACAAATATAGAAACAAATATGAATCAAACACTATTAATGCATTGGATTTTTTTTTTAAATACTAAGTTTAGTTTGGTTAAGTTGGTAAAGTGTACACTCATTTATAACAAGCTTCTTCAAGTTCTTCAAAGGGCATCGTGTCCTGAAAGGGAGTTATGCTCCAAAAGATGGCGCTCACTGACAAGAAGAAAAAAATAAAGTCTTCTCTGTGTATTTTATTGCTGCAAATGGTGCCATGAAAGAAACAACACTTTACTTTAGCCTTATTTAGATTTGTTTTCAAGATGGAGTTCTGAAAAAGGTGTAGAGTACAGCTGCAGATAAAATGCACAGCTTTTCAGAACCACTGTGTGGTGTTTCACTCACTTAAACACAGTTGTGAGGTGTAGTTTGTGTTGTGGACCTTAGCAGGGTGAAGAGATGATGTGAGGTTTTGAAAATTTGTATTCCCGACTGCATTTCAGTGGTGTTGTAGTCAAGACAGCACTAACCAACACCAGGACTTAGTACACTATAGACCAAGACCATTTCTTTAATGCAGGGTACCCTTCCATTAAAGAAAGAAAACCCTCGCATTTGTCACTGAAATAACTTGAAAATTACAAAAGTAATAATACATAAAAACTGAATGAAGATTAAGTTTTACTTCAAACAAATCTTTTTTTTTTTTTTTTTTTAACTAATGAAACTGGCCTGGACAAAAACGATGCGGCAATCATTTATGAGGCAATCACTGCAATCAAGCAATTCCTGTAACTCTCAGTGAGACCTGGACAGGACCACAGGTATTTTGGCCCACTCCTCATGTCTCAAGTTTAAAGGGTGCCTTCTCCAGACTGCATGTTTCAGCTAATTCCACACATGCTCAATAGGATGTAGATCAGGGCTCATAGAAGATACACTTCAGAGTAGTCCAATGTTTTGTCCTTAGCCATACTTGGCTGTTTTAATCTGTGAGTTTTAGGTCATTATCCTGTTATCCTGGAGGACTAATGACCCGAGCAAGCTTTCTGACACTGGGCAGCACACTTCCTCCAGAATACCTTAATAGTCTTGACATTTTATCACACCATGCACAGATTCAAGTCACCCTTTGCCAAAAGCAGCAAAGCAGGCCCAGATCATACAGTAAGCGAGCCTCCTCCATGTTTCACAGTAGATACTGTGTTCTTTTCTTTATATGCTTCAGTTTTGCGTCTGTGAACATGAAACTGGTGTGGCTTTATGATTTGCTTTCAAGAGTGGCGTCCTCCTTGGTCATCTTCCACAAGTCCACTTTCATTTTTAACCCATCTTAATGAGCAGCGACTCAAAAGCACTAAAGGTATTTTTCCTAGTAGTTTCTCAGCAGGTTACGATCTAAAACGGGGGTGTCAAACTCAAATACCCAGTGGGCCAAAATTCAAAACTCGGATAAAGTCGCGGGCCAACATTGATATTTATTGAAATAATTTTCTTCCAGATATAACAATGAACCTTTTCACACGGACCCAAACAAGTTTTGCTTAACAACTGAATATGGAACAGGCAAAGCTTACTACTATACAACTTAATATTGCACACATGCAAAATTGAAATTCAAATTAAAAAAACACATCACTACTTCATTTCTTAAATAAAAATTAAATAAAAATCGTATGCCTCTTTTTATTTGCAGCCTTCTGAATTAAATTTCAACAGTAATCTTTTTCCACAGACTAATAATAAAAGTAAAAATAAAATAACAATAATAAACCAATTAATTCTTAATTAACAAGCAACAAATTGGTGCATTACCGCCACCAACTGATGTGGAGTGTGGATTTTTGCGCCAAAAACCAGCAGAGCATTCTGGGAATTGTAGTATTAGTGGCACATGCGCTGTAGGCAATAATACAGGTGGGCCAGCTCTAATAGTCATTTGGTATGGCTTCGCAGGCCAAATATAATTACACTGCGGGCCAAATTTGGCCGGCGGGCCAGAGTTTGACACCTATGATCTAAAAGGTCAAAAATAAGCTGCTGGACGTAGAAGCAGACATGCACTGAGCTTAGTGATCGAGATGAACTGTGAGGAAGATATGTCGTTTTCTGCTGCAGCTTTGTGACTTGCACACAGCCTGCGGAGCTTTGTGATCGGACGACTCTGTGTCTGTATTCCAAATGTTTGCTGCCATCTTCCTGTTTTGCTTGACTGGCGTCAGTCGTGACATAAAACACATTGGTTTGCGTGCAGCGAGAGAGTGTCGCCACACACTCAAAGACAAAAACACTGGTATCTATCTATCTATCTATCTATCTATCTATCTATCTATCTATCTATCTATCTATCTATCTATCTATCTATCTATCTATCTATCTATCAGAAACACAGAGCCAGTTGTGTGCAGCTGAGGTTTAATCTGCGTTTTGCGAACTCAGTTGACAATGTTTTAAATCTAATGGGCATTTGTATCTATTTTAAAGTCAGTAAAGTACTACTGCTTTAAAGAATTCTACGGAAAAAATATTCTGTTTTGCATCATGTAATATTAAACCAAAAAAAAGATGCCACATGTCCACAGATATTACACACATTACAGGTACAAGTTATGCCTCCGATCACAGTAACCATTCATACAAATAAATCAGTTGTAAACAAATGTCTGGTATAAAGGTTTTCTTAGAGAACAGTGTTAATGTTTTTTATGTGATCCAAACGTTGTTGAAGATGCGCTCTGTGTAGAGTAGTGGCTTGCATTGTTGCCTCATAGTATGTAGGTCACTGGTTCAAATCGTGTTTCTTTCCATGTGGAGTTTGCTTCTTCTCCCCACGTGTGCGTGTGTTCTTTCTTCCACAGGCCAAAACACATGCAGAGGTTAATTGGACACTCTAAACTGACTGTATGAGTGAATGGTTGTTTGTCTTTGTATGTTGGCCCTGTGATGAGCTGGAGACCTGTACAGTCTGTACCTTGACTTTCACCATATATCAGCTGGGATTGGGTCCAGCGCCCTCTGTGACCCCGATGTGGAGGATGAAGTGGTAGTTAGTGAGTGAATGATGGTGAAATGTTGATTAATGTTGATGGTTATTATATAAAGAACATTGTGTCCAACTTCATGGCTGCTTTTCTTGTTGATATGTCGGATTACTCTCCATGTGAAACTGTGACTGTATATACTGTAATATTAGAAGTGTTAATTTTGATTTAGGATTAGTCATTTGATATGTTTTAATTTTAGTCAAGTTTTAGTCAACTAAATCTACAGATGTAGTCATCCTATTTATTAAGTGTTTATTTATGGTTTGGACTTACAACACAGATAAGACTGTTTTTATATGAAACATTTTTATTTGCCTTGAGAATCAAATCTAATATGATTTTTCTTATTGTTTCATGTTTATTTAAATTTAAAGGCAGTGAAACGTTACACTTGCACTTATTATCTTCAGCATGTAAAGTTGCACTGTACAACTTTCTTCCCAAATTTTCATCTAGTTTTTATTAATTGACATTGACATTGAGGGTCAGTAGATTTCATTAGATAGTTTTTGTCAACTTTATTTTTATTTACTTCATCATCCTGTTTTTGCTGGTGAAAAAGGTTTGGTAACAAGACATTTTTTGTCACAGTTTTCATCAACAAAATTAACACTGGCTGTTAAATGCTATGTGGTCACCTTTGTATGATATTGTTGGTGTCTTGTAAGCCTGTGTGGGCTGGGCATTAGTGAGTACATGCCACTTTTTAATTAATCAGTCATTCAATGTGGTCTTGGCCTGGACTTGATCTAAAATCTTGAATCCTGCACGACTGTGAAAAAGTGGTCCTGACATTAAAAACACCACATTCCACATCAGAGAAGGAGTGGATGCTTTTTATCTACTCTGACAGATCTGGAAAACCAGCTCTGACTTTTCCACATTTGTGTGAACAGGGACCATACCCCGCACTGATAAGGTGTGCGGCCAGCAATCAGGTCAGTCTGCTCCACAGTGGAAACAACCCCCGTCCTTATCGTCACGATCAAACTCCAGCAGCCACCGTGAGCTTCCTGCTCTGTTCTGCCAGTTTCCGAAGACAGACATTATAATGTGGTGTGAAAAACAGAAGCAAGTCCATTTAGGTTGGTTTATCACAGGCTGACCGGTGCCGTCAGGACAGAGCATGTGACGTGTAAACGCACGCTGACATATCCTTCTTGCTGCCTGACAAATGCATTTAGACAACAGTCGGTAATGGATGAATCAGTCATACTTCCTGCAATGACTCACCCCCCCTCTCTCAACCATCTATTTTTACTTGACAGCAATTTAGACGCAACGGATGAAATTAGTCTCCATCCATCCATGTGCTCTACAGGTCAAAGGGAGACTGGAGACTTGACTGGACTTTTAATCCCAATTTGACGCGAGTTTTGATGATAGCATTGGTTCAAATTTAAAAAGAAAATAAAAGATGAACCCATTTAAACTGACATTAAGATTAAGTAAATGGCCTTAAAGGTACAGTATTTCAGATTTAGCAACATGTATTGCTGAAGTTGCCTGTTGCATCTCTTACCTTACCGTTCCTCTCAAAGCATGTTGGGATAACCTACTATATGATAGACTTCAGTTGTTATTAAAACTCAAAAAGTGGCTCATTTTGTTGTAATGAAAACAACAATTCATAGTGATTGTACACTCAAAAAACAAACAAACCAACAAACAAAAAAATCTGTGTAGTTATTTTAAATTCCATTCCTGCCAAATGGAAATAATTTTCCTAAATCTTACACACTGGACCTTTAATGACCATTCAAACTTGCTTTACACACATACATTACATCTGCCTTTATATGCAGAGCTGGTCTCATCACACTTACATAATTTCTTTCTTAAAGTCTTGTAGCTGTGCAATTTAGGGTTTGCTGTCGTGACAATTCGTCTCACAGACCAGATAAACTGAGGATCAAGCTGCTGAACTTTTGGTTACAACCTGACCCACGCAACATCTTGAGCATAAAACTTTCCTGACCTTTAGCCGGAAGCTTTTACTGACCTGAGAGATCAGGACAATACTGAAAAATATCATTATAGTCTTGTGCATAGTAGATTTTACACTTTAAAGTTCCAGTGTGTAACATTTAAGAGGGTTTATTTGAAAAAAAAAAGGGGCAAGAGCCTACTTTATAAAGGCCGCCATCTTCCCATCTTGCCAAGATCAACTTAAGAAAGAACCAACGAAGAAGAAGCTCTCACTGTCCTACGTGACTAAGAGCGTAAGGTTTTTTGAACTAATCGAACAATACAACAAAACATTTGTGTCTATGAGAACCTCAACAGCTGACTGACAACTTGACGCACTTCTTGACAATGACATCCTTTCTGGTATGCAAAGGCCACCGTAGTTTTCTGATGTGCTTGTGAAAGGTAGGGATGAGCACAGGAGTCTTCTGTTTGTTGCAAACTGCAGTCGCGCCTGGCCTGGTCTACGAAATTAGAGCCCTAGATGTCATTTAGCGCAATCTTTTGGCACAAAATTGTCACTGCGCCACGCTGAATCTGTCAACACCTCCCCCTTTGGCACAGCCACACCTATCTCTGCTTGCCTCGGTCTACCAAATTGCCAAATTCGCTGCACACGTTGTTGCGCCAGATGGCCTGGTCTACGAAATTAGAGCCCAAACGCACCTTCAGCGCAATCTTTTGGCACAAAATTGTCACTGCGCCACGCTGAATCTGTCAACACCTCCCCCTTTGGCACAGCCACACCTATCTCTGCTTGCCTCGGTCTACCAAATTGCCAAATTCGCTGCACACGTTGTTGCGCCAGACAAAATTACCACTGCGTGGACTGCACCTCCTTGCGCTGCGCCGTGAAATTAGAGCCCTAGATGTCATTTATTCTTACACACTGGAACTTTAAGGGAGTTCTCACCGAACTGAAGCTATGGAGTAAAACCTGGTCATGTTTTCTACAGGTCACATTTTTTCTCGAGTGTCACCATGATGACACCATATGGATTTTCTCTAACGCCATTATAGTTCATAATGCCATGTTGTACATGTGAATTGTACACATAAATCAGCCGAATTCAGCAAGAATGGATTTTCTGAATCTGTAATCTTCTGTGACAAACAATAGTCTCTAGACTTTCTGCATGTGTAAAAAGGAAAACAATCCATTTTTTTTTTTTATTATTTTATTTTATTTTATATCAGTTTTACATAGAAACACTTTGTGGACAAGAGGGTCAGATTAAAAATCACAGATTTTAATGATGTAGTATGTGTATACACATTAAAAATGGTATTTTATGTGTGTTACATGTTGGGGTTAAGTATGTTTATGTGATGATATGTAGTGTGTATGACACGCACTGATGCTTTTCCACACAAACAAAGCTCTTAATGCAAAAATAAAGATATTTTGATTGAACTGAATGAAACTCTGCACAACAATAGTGAGAGGGGGAAAAAATACAAAATGCACAGGTGGTTGGAGTACAACAGCAGAAACAAACCATTTCAGATTAGACACCGGAGGCTGGACACAGACTCACAAACGCTCGACAGTTGACGACTGGAAAGACGTCGCCTGTCCACCTGAACCTTAAGGCTCCAGTCTACCAAAAGACCCACTCACATTTATATGAAAGAAGAGTTTATTTATGTTTGCAATAGAAACCTACATGCGGCTTTGTAACAATGTTCCTTACAGGTGTTTGAGTTACAGAAAAACACAAATTATACACACTTGCACTGTCACTAATGTAAAATCCTACAAATCCCATTGCTTTGGCTGTGTCTTCAGTTGACGATAAAAATATAATCCGACATGTGTCCCAAGTAAAAGGCAAGTCTACCCTGAAGGGAAAATGACAAAGGACAAACAGAGAAGCAGTGTTATTTTAAATAACCAGTCTTCATTTACACTCAAGGCTATAAAGGGTTTGCATGTTCTCTTTTTGGTTGTACCATCTCCAGAGGCAACAGTGTTTTGTACATCACTAAATTACAAACAGTACAAACAAAATATTCCTTAATTGTTATTTAATAGTGAGGTTAATCAAGGAACGAGTCAACAGCTTTGGGGCAAACTTGTTTTTGCTTCCTGAGATTGAGGTGCTAAATGTCAGGGCATTTTAAGCCCAGCTAATGCACAAAGACTGGAGGTGGGAAGCAACAACTACAATTATTGCCAACTGTGTTGTTTTCACAAAAGGTCTAGTGTGTAAGAATCTTTCCATTTTCTAAAGTGGGTCTATGGCGGCTTTTGCATACCAGAAAGGATGTCATTCTTCGTTGACTGCATTGTAATCTTCCCCTAAAAACATGTCTATGGCTGATTTGTCCATTCACAAACATGGCTGTGCAAGATGGCGACCTCTGTAAAGCAAGGCCCTTACCCAAAGTGCATATAAAAGGTTTATTCTAAGGCAACAAAAACCAAACTGTTTTCATTTTAAAGCAATGATACACATACATAACATTCTTATGGCTAGTATATTCAACTTCTGATTAAACACTCTTCTAAATGACCCACAAAGGATGTTATTTGTCAAAACTATATTAATTTTTTTTTTATTTTAATTAAATTCCTGTTCGATTCAATCCATGACTAATCACCTCTTGATCAAGATCTTTGCTGAAATCACAGACATGGGTTCCTGGTATTAATTTTTAGCACCAAAATAGAGAATTTTTATTTTTGAAGATGTTACACCCACCATGGAACAGCAAATTGACCTGTTAGAGTCAACGTCCCATTTAAATTATTTTCCCCAGTAAAGACACTTTCATACTAAGGTCTCCCCAATCCTTAAAGGTCCAGTGTGTGTTAGGCAAGAACTTTTGTCTACTACACCTAAGTATGTCTGTGGGTAATCTGTTTTTGCAGCCTTAAAAGTCCCTTGCTTTACGTAGGCCTCCATGTTCCTATGGCAGCCCAAAATGGACAAAACAGTCAGTGAGTATTTGAAGGTGAAGCTTACCATAAAAATGAAGACAAAAAAATGTCTTCTCTGGTATGTGAAGACCATTGTATTTTCCAGACCTGTTTGGGTAAGGGAGGGCTGAGCAGAGGAGTCTTCCATTTGTCACAGTTTGCAGTCTCACAGTTAGATTTCACTAATTCTTATACCTTATTTTAGAAGCTTAAACTGCTCAAAAACGTACACAAAGAGAAAGTGGTACCAGCATGTCATCATGATGTGAAGAACATACTATCCTTAATTAAAATAATTATAACCACCTAATGACCATATACCCTCCATTATCATAAGATCTCTTTAAAAGGAACAGCCCAGTTCTGAGTTCTTGTTTTTAATTGATATACAGAGATGAAACTTTGGAGTCTTACCTCTTCCACTATTGCATCCCAGACCACTGGCATTCCCTATTCGATCCATTCGGGCTCCAAAGCAGCTGGAAGCCCGTCTCCTGGTCAACAGCAGGTCTTGCAGACGGCTTCTCTGGCTCGTGGGCCTGCTGCGACCTTCTGCTGCTGGTGGGACTCTATCTGATCTCAGAGGATTCTGGTCCCCCTCTTGGTCCAGACCCCATTGTTGGGTGACCTGACCACGCTCAGGCTCTTGGTTTGTCCCTTCATAATCAGCTTCAGAATCCTCCGGCTGGACAGCATCAGCCAGAGTCTCCTCAAAGCGCTCGAGTAATGACTGATGAGGCGAGAGATGGAGTTGGAGTTCATGCACTGATTCTCAACATTCTCAAGTCACAACTCGATAAGGAAACACAAGCTGGTTAAAAAATGGATTGAAAAAGCCTATTACTAAATGTGCTACAGATAACACAGAATGATCAAACATCAGACCATTGGTTTGGAGTGAGGAAGTCAACTTTATCTCACCCCATCATTCAAAAAATGGAATTTAATGAATGTCATTGAGGAGACACTGTTATCAGTGTTCTGTTCTTGATAAACGGATTAACAAAGTTAGATTTCATGACTTTTATCTTCATCCATAAAATTAATTTTGTTTTATTACTAAACTAATTGACAAACTTTAAACTGGGAATACAAAATTGTATACTACAATTAGTATTATAGTACTATTATTGTACTATAATACATTCATCATTTTTCTTGATCTTGCAAAGTGCATTTTGCAGACAAACAATTGTGTCTAGGTGGTTTCTTACCTTGAGCTGAGCAAGGTCACTGGTGGAAGAGGACCTTCCCAGTACGTGGTTACTAACCAGTTTGAAGTGACACAGCACGGCCAGCAGACCCAACAGGACTGTACTCCTCATGTTATCCTTCTGTGGTTCCTACTGATACTACAGGCTGCACTGTACGATTTTATATCCATATATATATATATACACATACAACACACACACGCAACAGACAATCAGTGTCAGGAGCATCATTTTTCTGACCACCTCAAGAGCATTCTGACACCTTTGTATGATAAGACAGCTGGTCAGATGTCCTGTAAAGTGGTGCTTGGTGGGAAGTGATGTGTGTGTGTGTGTGTGTGTGTGTGTGTGTGTGTGTGTGTGTGTGTGCGTGTATGTATGTGTGTGCTCACGATGATCAGCTAGCAGTGGCATGACCTCAGAAGCCATGTTGGTGCTCTGAGCTCAGACATGGCAGGAATGCAACATTCACCATCCAAATACTTGAAACTGTCTACACTCCAGAGCACAAGAAATGACATAGGAAATAAAATAATAAAAAAAAAAAACTGCTGGGTTTGATGGGATTATTGTTTACATTAGAGGTAGGAAAACTGGTCAGAGGTAATGTTTTCTGCTTCAAGCTCAGGCCTGAAGCTCAGGCCAATGCGGTGTCTTTGCTGTGAACTGTGCACTTCTGGAAAAAGACCTTGTTCCTGGAATCTGCTGGAGCCAGTGATTCTCTGAAATGAGAAAATAAAAGGTGTTGGCGATAACATTTTCTCATTATGTATGTGGCTAGGTAAGGGTATTAAACATTTATATGAGCAGTAGTATGATTTGTTGCATAACTTTTAATCCTGGCATGTAATCAATGATAACAATACTACTATTACTAATAATAACAGGCTCATCACTGGATCTGGATCCTGCAGCCCAGGAATCATGGGTTTCTACAGAATGAGCACAAGAAGTTTATAGCATCAGGCCTGGATCAGCTACAAAATATGATGAGTTTTCCTCCTTCAACCATGTGTTACAGAGTTAAAACACACCTGGAGAGTTTAATAACAAAATTACTGCGGTCTGCTACTCGGTAGATTATTCATTTACATTATTACTCATCACCACCAGTCCCTCCATCCCTGTGTGAGACTGAAAGGATTTTTTTTCTCGAACATCATAAGCCAAGTTCTGAATTTGAATTTTACTACTGTTGACACTGATGTATGTAAACGCAATGATGCTACTTATGATTTTGCAATATGTGTTAATATGTATAGTGTAATTTTAAATAAAAGTATTTTCATTTTCCCGACAGACGTGGAACTTGGAACTATTGGAACTATTTTTGTGGGTGCAGCTACGTATGTGTCTTCTGCGGGATGTTCTGAGCTGTAACTTCCTTATTTACATATTTTATTATATTTTCTTGTCATAAGTAAAGTTTGTTTTTAACATTTATTTTGTTTAGGGGCTCTTTATGCACTTTCTGTCAGAAATCCGTCTATCTACGTCTCATTGATGAGTGGTCCCTCGAATTAAAACAATACATTGTGTCCCTCCCTCTTTACGCAAGTGTCCTGAATGTCTTCATCATGAAGAGATCCTAATTTTCTTCTACAGAAAGCTTGAGCTCATAGCTGAAAGATGATAAACAACAGTTTTGCCATTACAACATTCCATGTCTATTTTTTTAAATTAGCACAGTATTAATTTGTTGGAAGCATGTTAGCTCATTTGGAACACATAGTTGTCTTTTTCACCTTCTATTCTCCAACTTGTCTTTTTTTTCAATCTCCTCCATCACATTTGTATTAGAGCATGTATCCTAGGTTCACACAAAATCCACAAATTATTGTCATGCTTGGGCCAGGAATCATAAATTAAAAAAGGTTGAATACAAATGACTTTAAATGCATCACTGAAAATATGGTGTAAACGTTTAAGAATCTGGTGTATAATGAGTTAAAATAAGTGATGACAATAAGTAGACTGATACGTGACTGACACATCAGACTTTTCTTTTCTCTGCCTCTTCCTACTTGACCATATATTTCGGCTACCTGTCGCTTACAGTTACTGTTATTGAGACGAATATTCTCTCGGGCTTGATTGGGTTTGGACTGAATTAGACCCACACTCTAATTTGTATCACTTGCTGTCCCCTTGTGGGCTCTCCAAATGTTGAAGTTGGGAATGGAGGAAATAAAATGACTCGGTCCCAAAGCATGTTCTAGAAACAGAACATGGTTCCTATAGGAGTGAACCACATTCATTTATGAAGTTAAATTTGGCCTTGTTTTGAGATTAATAATTGCTTATTTGCTTGAAGGTAGCGAATGCATGATCATTTTTTGGCGTGTGTGTCTTTTTCTCGTCAGAAATTAATTTTCATTTGTTGTTTATTTTATTGTATTGTTGCTATATTGTAAGCATGTACATCACTTTGGGCAAACAAGACCGTTAACTTGCAGTCAGAGTGAATCAGAGACTAAACCTTGCATGACAAAGACAGAATGGTTTGCACTGCAGCGTGAGGTGGACCACCTTGCAGGATCTCGACCAGGATCACAGGAACCACCATGACAAGCACCGGAGGATTTATAGTTCACATTTGGACCCAAATTGCTTTGCTTTGAAGACACATTTTAGATCTGATAGCACAATCTTTTTTTTAGCTGCAACACTCTCTCACACACACTGACACAAGCAGAGAAATCCACTGACAAAAGACTCTTCTGTGATACCTGAACTGGCCAAAAACAACACTTAAACCCTGACATGTTTATTTGTTAATCAAGCTGGGAAGTGACATCCAACCACAAGTGGTCAGTGGAGACACGTGAGGCCGAGTGTGAAGTGACACACTTAGAGCTGTCCATCTGTGGTCAGACCTCTGCAAATGGACATTTACCAGGCCTGAACTGACACAGTGAGAGAATAAATACAGTATCAAATGTAAACATTACATTATACACGTGTGTGTCAGTGTACTGAAAGTTCACATACATCATGAGCTGATGTAAACCTTTATTAAAACATTCATAATACAGAACAACCTTAAATACATTTTAAGTACATACATTTAAAAGCCACAAATAATATTCAATAAATATTGATTAATAAATAGCATTCAGATAAAAACATCATTTGTAGAAGTGTTGCCGTTCCAGAATGTAGATGGTAAGACTTCATCTTTACTTTGAATCTGCAAGAGAACAAGATAAAAACGAGAATAAGAAACTCCTTTAAAAAAATATTCACTCAGTCATTTAATTAATGGCAAAAATATCTCTTTATATCTCTAGTAGCGCTTAACAATCAAGTTAATCTGACTTACTGAATCTCCCAACAGTGTTGCAGCCCAGAGAGCTCATGGAGCCTATTCTGTCCATCCGCCGACCGAAGCAGCCAGAGGACCTCTTGGAGGAGTCGTTTCGGACATTTTTCAGGTTCTTGGCTGAGAAAAATTCCCTGATGGCCGCTTCGTCCAGTCCAGTTTGGGGCTGCTGAGCGTCTGCAGCTTCCTGAACGTTCACTCTGTCCAGTTCGTCCTGCTCTGCAGAGAGTCTCTGCTCCACTTCAGTCTGCGCTGCAACAGACTCTTGTAGTCTGTGAAGCAGCACCTGCCGCGTGGACATGAAGCACAAGTTGTTTAAGCCGTTAAAGACCAAAATAATCTTACGGTGTAGGCCATAAACCAACTTTAGCAGCTACCAGTATACAGCAACATCTGTATCCCATCCTTGGGATTATTGAAATAGAATGTGTAAAATGTTTTTTTTTGATCTTTCTTGATATCCAAATATATCCTCAAACTCCCATGAGACACCTGTCCATGGCCAAGTTTCAGAATCAGTCATTTGGAGACTCACCTTTAAGATGTCCATGTCAGTGTCAGTCAAGCCGCTGCTGATGGGAAGTGTGCTGGACAGCTGCAGGTTCAAGATGAGGAGACCACAGAGGGGGACGAGAGACAGATGCATGTTTCTTTGAGTTCCTGCTGGTCAGATCAGTGGATGGATGAATGGATGATTGGCTGAGTGTTTTTTTTTCCCCTCTTCTGGTTGTTGTTTGGATACTGAAGCTCACAGTAGCACCCTTTTATACTTAAGCTTGACACATATAGGAATGTCAGGAATTGTACTGGCATTCCTGACACCTGATTCTGATAACAGGAGCTGTTGGAAACTGCTCCTTTTAAAGTGTTGTCTCTTAGATATAGGGCATTCCTATGACATATCTGCTTCCTTTTGCTACTCTGTTTCTGAAATGTACCCCCCCCCCGCTCATGAGACTCTGTTGTCACTGGGCTACGGGAAGTAGTAAATGGACAGACAGTAGACGGTGTTGCTAAATTGAGCAGCCTACGTGATTGTGGCAGGGTAGACTTCAGATTCAGGCTGCTCAAAGATTGTCCAATTGTGCATTCACTGATCTGTAACCTAAACCTAAATTAAATTAAATAAACAAGAGAGGTCGATTTTTTTTTTAATCGAAACAAACAACGGTGTTTAGATCTCATCGTCCAGTGACATTCCCGCACTGCGCACAGGAAGTGATTTCTTTTAGGGCTTCTACGTGAATTCTACTCCTCAACCAGGGATCAACTCTTCTTGGCCCCACCTGCCCCTGCACTGCTGCTGTATACGCACAAACACTCCCTCGGTCAGGTCTGGTAGTATTGTGTGACAAAAATGGTTTTCAAAAGAAGGAAGATGCACTGCAGCAGCTTTCATTTAATTAACTGTAAAAGATGAAGCATTGATCAATATTTACCTTCACCGACTTTTCAAAACCGCTTGCTCTAGCACAGACAAACAGAGAACACCTTTTTTCTCAAAAGTGGCTGAAGTGTTTATTGTGACGCTTCAGTGATGTTTTGCTTTCATGCCAAGGAATGACCAATTCCTTAACAGTTTTGATAAACCCACTGCAGAAAGACAGTAGCCGGTGAAGACAGTTGTGTCTTTGGTTGTCCTAGATAAGATACTTCAGATGTTACTGGACTTAATAGTCATAGCTTAACCCTAACCATGTTCAGATGTGAGCGAGTTTTCACCACCACAGTTTAATCAGCTTATACTTATACTGTGCTAATACACTTTCTGCCCAAAAATGCAATACAACATTTATTTCCAGTACAGTTTTAATAAGATTCTTTTAAATCTATACAATAGACACTAAAACAAAACCATAAAACACAATTCTGACTACAAAACTAAATTTAAAATGAAACATACATGTACCTAACACAGACAAACAACAACGGAAAAGCAAAAAGGCACACAACCAGATTTAAAGTCCATTTCATGCAAATCAGGCTTGTAAATTTCAGTCCTCTTTCAGTTGCATTTCTTCTTTTTATGTTTGAATACTTTATTTGTATTAATGTAGGTGGTTACATACTCAAAATACTGGTTTTGGACAAAACACCTGCATCATTTGGGACATTCCCCTCGTCTGCCTCTGCTCTGTGTTTGTGTGTGCACGTGTGTGCGTGTGCGCGCGTGTGTGTGTGTGTGTGTGATGCTGCAGGAGATTCTGTTACAGAAAAACAAGAAAAAATATAAAGTTGACTGTCGAGCTATAACAGAAAGTGCTGTGATGTTATATAATGTGCTTTAATATCACATTTACATCACATTCATCACCAAAATTTATGATTCTTTTTTTTTTTTTAATTGTATTGAATGGGTGGAAACCCACCTTATATTTTAATCTATCTTAGACTTTACTGTCACAGAGTCAACTGTTTGGAATCTCTTTTGACATTTCTAAGAACATTAACTCCCTCTAATCAAATTGTGGGTGGCGCTAACATGACGAGACTGTCCTTGCACTCACATTGCCTCAGCAGTAACAGCTCCAGCTTTAGGCATTAGTGTGGCTGGTGCCAACAGACTGGAACCTCCATCACACTAATGTTCACTTCAGGGGATTGTGAAGAGGAAAATGCTTCCATTTAAAAAAAAAACAAAACAAACCCAACAACTTCTATCTGTGGTTTAAGGCATGAAGATGCCACTGAGAGTGACATCATCCCACTCACGTCCAACTCTCTCATTCAAAGCTTCATCTTTCAAAATGATCTTGTTAGGCTACACTTTATTTTGATTCTTATTACATTTCTTACAGTGTTGGAAGACAATCACTATGAGAGAGGCTGCTGAACACTGTTGGCTATTTATTGCGATCCAGTTAATGGGGATAGTTTGGTTGGACGAGGTACTGACACGTAGCCAGCTCTGACGCCGTCACGGAGAACCCGTCTGAGACATTTGCTCTCACCGAAAACATGGCTGCCACTGGGGAAACAGACTATAGTGGCTCGCCTAATGGAATATGCAGCTACTTACATCTATAATATCTGCAGAATATGTTCATCACTTTTGCTTTCCATTTGACAGCTTTTTCACAACAGAAGCCTGAAGTTTGGGTCTCTTTGCCATCTGCTTTCTCCCTTCTACCAAAGTCCATAGAGAAAATCAACAATTTTACAACATGACACATGGGAGTTGTTGATCCACTGCTGACTCCATTAGCAGTTCAAATGTGTTTTTTTTTGTGACCAGTGAGTTAAACCTTTTATTCAGATTCGCAGGAGACACTAATTGACCAACAGATGGAAGCAATAGAGTAGCAGGTCTCGTGTCCCACATGAGCTCAAAATGCTGATTTTCTCTATGGACTTTGGTGCACAAGAACGAGGGGTTTACAAACTTGCCTGGCAGTGAGCACAGTTACCTAAGAGCCGACTTTGTGTCACTATCTCATACAGCCACACTTCAGAAAAGCTGGACTCTCATTTTAAAGCCACATGTTTGTGAAGGATCCTGTCTCGGCTCCAGTGTCAAACCTGTATGAAACATCTATTACTCTGCAATACAGATGTGTCCTGCTTACTCTGTTGTTGTTGTTTTTTCTTTTTGTTTGTTGCCTGTTTACTTCTTGCTCTTTTTCTGTCTGTTAAATAGATTAAATTAAACATAGTTAAGTTAAACTGTTTCTCAAAATTAAACAGCTGTCAGATGAAATGATAAGTATTCTCATAATACGTAATAGATTGATTGATTGATTGATTTATTTGGACTTTTAATTATTTATTTTCATGTTCTCACTGAAAAAAGTTGAATTCAGCCGTGCCCCCCACCCCCACAAATAATTCAACCCGACTCTGCAATTATGCAAAATAATCATTTTACTAGAATATTACAAGGCAAATGTATTGTACCTAACAATAAAATAACAAAATAAATTAAAAAAAAAAACATTTACAATAATTTATTATATATATATATATATAAATATTTAACAGGTAACGTGAAAAAGACATCACAGTTCTGAGGGACAAGCAGGGACAGAAGAGGAGTCAGTCATAGATGGCTGACTGTGAGGAGAGCTCTGGGGATGGAGGCGGTGATGACTTTATGGAGACGGTGGGATCAAGAATTTGCCACTCCTGTTGGCAGAACAAACACAGGTCACTGCAACAGATCCAAAAGTTTGTTTGTGTTGTTGGGGTGAGAAATGAGCCACCGAATCTCCACCTGCTCAGTGCAGATGAAGACAATTAACACCCGGAATGTGGCACAGACACAACAAAGGTCCGTTTTCTCATTTACTACTAAATGTACCCCTTACACATCTGCACACCTGTTACTCTCTTTAGATGTTCATTTCTACTCTTAATTTCACATATTTAAATTTGAATATTGTGCTGTACTGTCGAATTTTTTTGTTTTTTTTAGCTCTATATCAAGCAGATTGCTTGTCTCAAAACAATCTGCTGTAAACTTAGATTTAGATTAGATTTCATTTTCTTTTTTTTCTTTTTTTACCCATACGTTAAACTCTTGTATGTCACTATATCTCCTTCCCTTTGGCTATAAAATAAATGCTGATTTCACTTCTAATTGATTCCTGTAATTCACACAAAAAAACAGCTTGTAGTGTTAAAAATTCATTTAAGATGTTTAACTGAAGGTTTAATACAGGAAAAAAATGATGATACAGAAAATGAGAAAATTGACATTTGATAAAATCTGTCAAAAAATATATATATATATAATATTTTTGATACTTTTTAAAGCTGTTTTGTCACACATCTTATTTTTACTAAATAATCGGACTTCAAATAACTTTTTTTTTTTTATTTTGAGAATGATTTAGCAAGCCTATGCAGCTTTTGATGAACTCCTACTAATACAGGAAGAAAATGATGATACAGAAAATGAGAAAATTGACATTTGATAAAATCTGTCAAAAAATATATATATATATAATATTTTTGATACTTTTTAAAGCTGTTTTGTCACACATCTTATTTTTACTAAATAATCGGACTTCAAATAACTTTTTTTTTTTTATTTTGAGAATGATTTAGCAAGCCTATGCAGCTTTTGATGAACTCCTACTGTTACTATGACACTGAATTTGTATGTATATACCTGAGCTCCTTGCTCTCAGCATCCCAGCCCGCTGAAGGAGCCGATCCTCTCCAGGCGGACACCGAAGCAGCTCCTCAGTCCGCCCTTCTTGTACCGGCTGGATGCGCGCTTGGAGGTTCTCATCAGGTCTTTAAAGAGCCGCGTCAAGACGCTGTCTTCCGCTGGAAGGGCAGAGTTGCTGGGGTCTGAGGACTCCCAGTCCCAGGAGTGTTTCTCTGCAGCTCCGAACTCTGCCTTGTTCGCCTCCTTCTCCATCTCCTCTGCGGAATAATACGGCGCGGTGTTGAAATCCTCCAGAATCTGCTTCAAACTCTTTGGGGGAAAAAAAATGAAGTTTATTGTCAACATTAAAACACGGCGTGATTATATTACCGTGTCTTATCCACATCGTCGGCATCGTCATGACACTCACCTGTAGATCAGAGACAGACTTGGCTCCAGTGAGATGAAGCAGTAGAAACAGAGAGAAAAGGCAAACTGACACATTCATTGTATTTTGCTCTGCTCAATTTTTTATTTTTTTTTTAAAAAATCTGTCAAGCTCCTCTTTTCTTTACAAAAATCGTTGACGTGCGCCTCAGTGCGTCCTGCTCCTCGTGGCTCCTCGTGGCTCCTCTTGGCTCCAGTGGCTCTCCACCTCCAGGTGTTGCGTTTATACGCGACCTGATTCCGTCACAGGATCGCAGAAAATTAACGAGGCGTGATTAATGCCGGGGGGGGGGGGGGGGGGGGGGGGGGGGGGGGGGGGGGGGGGGGGTGGAGTAACACTCAGACCAACCTGACTAATGCAAGTGCAAGTTCAAACTCCTTTTTTAAAACTGCCACTGGAAGTTTGCTTTGCCTAATTATTATCCCACAGCCTGTCAACACTCAGGTGCCCTTTTTGAAAGGATGCTCTGATTAATTTGTTCTCCCCTTTTTACTGTCATGAATGAAACAATTTCCCGAATAGAATAACCTGTAATTAATTAGTAATGTTGGGTTCATACGTACATTATCAGAAAATGTTGATTGAAAATGTTAACATATGGTGTTAATGATGTCCAAACATGTCATTAAAATAATTCCAGTTTAATCATTTGTTTATATGTTATATGGGGCAAATAAACCAGAAAAACATCATCACATTTAAGAAGCCGAATAATCTACAAACTTGAACCGATTATAATCGATCATCAGAATAGTTGACCATTAATGTTCCTAAGGAATTAATCTACAGTTTCAGATCTTCTTTAGTAGGATATGATGTCAGTTTTTGTTAACTATATTCACATTTATAAGAAAATTGATGATAAAGCCCAGCATATACAGTATGGGTGGTATCATCCTGGTGGTGTCTTTAAATTTCTAGTTGCAAAACATCAAAATTGCACTGGTCATATTGCAAATCTCTTATGGGTGGTGTCACAGGCACGTTCATTCCAAAATGCAAAATGCATGGTCTGGCTAGTTTGTCCACTTAGGCTGCTGTAGAAACATCAAAGATGGCACAAACTACATGCACAAAATGTACTCTAATGATTTTAAGCAGTCAAACGCTTATACAAACATTCAGATATTCAATATCTGCCACTAAACCCTCCAAAATGATACACACTGGAACATTTCCTCACTGTTACACAGCATTTTCCAACTGAACACTGGAGTTTGCATTGCTTTGTAAATTGCTCACTCCTTGCACAAAAAAACAAAGAGTGAGTTGAAAAAAAAGGCTGTCTACTGACGAGAAAAAAGTGGCAAACTCATAGACTAAAGCAATCGTAGATTGTATCGACTGTAAAGAGATAAACGGATAAGCGGTGGTGGCACGCTCAGTAAAGTCAGTGCTGACAGTGTGTCAGTATGTCATACAAAGAAGAACAGTCCTTTTAAAGTCCTGGTAATATTTATCTGTCTCACAGACACTGTGAAGAGGCTGCACACCTGAAATTAAATTAAGGTTAATTTGGAACTTGGCATGTATTGGTTGTGTGTTTGTGTACTTGGTATTCCTTATGTTGTGGGGACTTAAATCAGTTTACACGGTCACATTATGGGGGCTTGTCTAACTTATGGGGACATAAATCAAGTCTGCATAACGTAAAGTACTAAACGTTAAGGTGAAGACATGTTAGGCTAAAGTTAGGCTGAGCTTAGGTTAAGGTTAGGGTTCAATCACTAGTAATTATGGTTAGGTTAGAGTAAGTCTCCAGGAAATGAATGGAAAATGCTATGTCCTCTGAAGTCGTGGAAACCTGTGTGTGTGTGTGTGTGTCAACTCAATTGCCCTGCCACCACTTACAGTACCACGAGCAAATGATGAGCGATTAGCCCTGGACCCTGTGCAGCCCAGTGCACTGTGTGTAGGTGGATGACAGCTAATTGACATTTCACCAGCTCTCTAACTGGAGGGCCATCATGTGAAACGGACTCAGGCCTCAGGACGACGGTGAACGTCGCTTGGTGTAGGGAAAGAATCGGAGCGCTCCTGCTGCCACGACGTGAGACAGAGACCGATGGGCTACTGATGACGAGTAATGGTGGAGGAAGTGTTTAGATCCATTACAAAGGTCACATATGGTCCATCACATGTAATACTTGTATGTTTCTGCAAACCACAGATACATAGGAGCTCATTTTCCTGAACAAAATGATGTGACTGTTTTCAGACTTCTTTATTGTCAGTGCTTTAACCCCTTGTTTGAAATGTAAGTAATTATACTGATTCCTTGATTATGAATGTGAAAAAATACTTTATAGACTTATGCGTCTTACAGTGTCCTCTGCAAACATGTACTGAATAGCCAGTTGGGGGCAAATCTGGTTGCAAAAAGAAGTCCGTGTGAATGTGAAGTCAATGGGGAAATAAGTCTACTTTTCACTTGCGTTATATCCGTAAACATTTTCCTAAGGAGTTCATGGTCAATTTTGTAAATAATGTTGTCTTTTAGGGACATACAATGGTGAAGTGGCTCATGTTGTTGCCTCACTACGAGAAGGTCATTGGTTCAGAACCTAGTTCATTTCCCATTTTAACCAAGGGCCTTTCTGTGTGGAGTATGCATGTTCTCCCCATGTGTGTATGGGTTATCTCCGGGTACTTCGGCTGTGGCAGACAATGAATACATGAATGCTCTCACTAAGAGGAAAATGAGAGGTTAAGCCTGGTATTGACCAGTTTCTTCAGGTTCTGACTCTGCTTTATCCAGTTGTTCTCTTGTGCCTTCTGCCTAATCATTTTGATTTTATATGTCTTGGTTTCAACGGGCAAATTTTTTGTGTCAAACTCAGTGTCTGAGTCTTCAATGTGGGTCCAGACCTGTGGTACAGTGTGATCGTTTTGAAAGGTCTCCATAATAACACATCAGCATGCCCTTTAAAACGACCAACATTTGGTCTTGAACTGTCTACGTTTGACTGGCTACGTTCTCAAGAAACTTTCACTTGCTATTACATCTTCACCACCAACACAAACAATGTCCGGAGAAGAACTGTGACACTGTGGATGTGACACATTTACCAAAATCACACACACACACACACACACACACACACACACACACAAAAAAAAAATTATAATCTAACATTTACCATATTGGTGTACCAGAGGTGAAGTTGTAGTAATTAATTTATGCATACAATTAATTCTGTTTTTTAACAGTTTTCTTTCTGTTTTTATCTTGTATGTGGAATCTACACGTTCAGTAATTTCAATAAAATCTTATAATACCATTTTTTTATGTTCAGTCACATAAAATACTCTGAAATGCTCCTTTTATACCCACTCATGTTACTGACCTGTTGCCAGTTAACCTAATTAGTTGTCAAATGCTCGTCCAGTTGTTTTTGATTTGTCCAATTAACTTTATTGAGATGTGTTGCTGCCATCAAATTTAAAATGACCTAATATTTTTTTTATTTTTTTTAAAAACAAAATGTTATAATGCTCTGTAATATAATATTACAGTATATGATCATTGGATATGTTCTAAATTGCAGCATAGGTTACAGCTTAAGAGGGACTGAGCTGTGCCGTATGCTGACATTTATAAAACCACTTAACTGTCACTGTGATGATGAACGGGCGGTCCACCCTCACACCGGTTCCCCTCCATTAAAGGCCCTAATTAGAACATAAGAGCCTCATCATCTAAATGACGGAGCTTGCTGAACTGAGACAAAGAGACCTGAAATGAAAGGCGTATTTTATTGATGTCAATACTGTATGTCAGACAACACAGCGGTGGTTTCCAGAGTCTTTTATTTCAGGAGGAACTCCCCCAACCCCCCATAAAACAGCTTGATCTATTTTTCCTTTGCAGCAACAGAATGTCTATGGTGCGATTTGTTGTGCTTACTTGGTCTTTCGACCTCTGTAGAAAAGTAAACATGCAGTGTGGGATGGACAAATTAGTGGGTTCATTTTGTTCAGGAGTGAAATAATGTATATCACACTGCATTCCATTTACATCGTACCTCAGAACTTGGAGCGATACAGTTGAATTAAACCCGTGTTTCTCTTGTGCAAACAGCCGGATCTTACTTTGAGACACAGCTCATCCAGTGTAAACTTAAAGTGCACACTGTGCAAATGGTCCAAACACAACAGTCAGTAACTTTTAAGAAGTCGTGTGCTGTTATCTTTAAGAAGATATATTTAAGAAGATAACAGCACACAGAGTCTAGAATCGGGATTATAGTTTTAACTGAACACGGAAATGATGATGAAATGAAGTGTTCTCTCTCACTGAAGCTCACACAGCTGTGACTCAGTAGGAGTGTGTAATCTTACTGTACAACCAGAAGGTTGGTGGTTCAAGGTCCACATGCCTAAATGTCCTTGGGCAAGGAAATGAACCCTAAATTGCTTTTGGTCGCTGTGCCATCAGTGTGTGACTAAATATGATTGATGCAGATTTTAGCTTCTTAACAAATGATTCTCTCTCACACATTGTCTACCACTTTATCTGCCAGATGAGGTGTGTTGTGGGGCGAAAGGCAGGACACACCCAAAAGTCACCAGTCCATTGCAGGACCAACATACAGAGACAAACAACCATTTATTCTCACTGCTACAGTCAATTTAGAGGGGTCAATGTACCTCTGCATGTTTTTGGACTGTGGGAGGAAGACATCCAGTTGAACCTGAATTCGAATTGGAGACCTTTTTGCTGTGAGGCAACAATACTAGCCACTCTTCTGCCATGTGACCTAACAAAAGCTTAGGCATACACCATTCTAAGAATATACAGGTATTTGCTGATTTGTCTTGTCATTAGAAATCTTTTTCCCTCAAGGAAACTTAAGTTTGTGTCAATTTGTAAATCGCTCATTCCCCCCCAGTGTAAAAGTCCACAGAGAAACTCACTGATTTTAGCTGAGCTGCTGCCTCATCGGGTAAGTGTCACTCAGCTGAATCCCAACAGAAGATTTCAAACACTGAAGTCACAAAATGGCACATTTGTATTTACTGACGGAGGCAGCAGCACAAACCATTGACTGTCTGTTCGGTTGTATGGAGTGAGTGCTTTACAAAGTGACACAAAGTCCAGTTTTTAGATAGAAAAGGTTGTCTACTGGTCAAATAAAGCAGCAAATCTATTATTAACACAGTGTACGTGTATGTATTATTAGGGTGTGTTTGTGTGTGCTTATTCTGTGACCTCTGTTTAGTGAGAAAAGCATTATACATGACAAGTAGGACTGATATGAAGTGGACGTTTTGTAAGAGAAAAACCTCGTGAACAACGTACCCGGACCATGTGAATTTGCACCTACACTATGTCCTTACATACCATGACATCAGTCAATATTAAGGGCTCAGTTACAGTAAATGGTTTGTATTTATATAGTGCTTTTACAATCTTCATGATCACTCAAACCTGCTTTACACTAAAGTTTTACCATTCATATAGCACATCTATAGAAGCATATTTTCAGTCACATACCTTTCAGAACCATCACACACTACTGGCACAGCCGTTAGGAACAATGTTGGGTTAAGTGTCTTGCCCAAGGACACATTTGCAGTGGGAGCTGGAAATTGAACCCACAACCTTTCACTTCAACGATGACTTGCCCTACCGCTGATCCACCATCGCCCCAGTTATGTATTTGTAAGGGTTAGTATGAGAATGAGAACAAGACATGGTTCAACACAACATTTAGTCAGTAACTGTGTAACCAGACACACATATGCTATGATACACTGCTGGCTTGTCGCTGACCAAGGATGGTAATAACTCGTGCCGATGACACATTTTTGACACTATTTGAACCCAATGTCCAGTGCTGTGCGGGGTAACCAAAGAATGTAGCACCTGATAAATGATGGGACAGAGAGACAGTCAGTCAGTCATGGGTGCTCCTCAGTGGCATCCTGTCAACACTGCTCCAGCACTTCCTGCCCTCCACAGATAAGCTTATCAACAGCACACACTGCCGGAAGAATCCTGAGCTGTCTGCCCTTAGCACAATGCTCAAGCACAAACGCATTCTATGACTCGATTAAACAATGCAAAGAAGAGTTTAACTTTTATCTCCTGACAATGTAAGCTATTGACTTATCGATCGGAGGACAGGAGGACAGGGGTGTTTCAGAGAGCGCTCCTTCGTCGAACTCTACGTCATCGTGTATTTCCCTCTGACCTTCATTCGACATACAGCTTACTCACCTGCACTTACTGGTAATCATTTACTACCTTGCAAAAAAATAGCAGTCAATCCTGGCCTCTGTAAGGCAAAGGCCGGATCCGGTTGACTTGTAAACTAGTTGACTCATTCAAATGTAATATATGTATGCATTCACGTTGACTGGGTTGGCATCAAGTGCCTGAATGTGACGCACCTGTGTCAGATGTTGAGAAATGTTGAACCAAACACCACTCAAATCTCATTAAATATGCGTTGGGCACTGCAGAGCCCAAACAGAGTTCTCAGACAAAGCTGTTCTCCCCCACTTGTTGGACAAACTGAGCAAGTATTACATCAACCTCACGTTAGCAACGCCCAAGCATTGAAGCCAAGAGTTAAAGCAACATTGGTGCGCGAGTCCAATGTTACTGTTGGATATTGTTGGGCGACAGTGGCTCAGCAAGTCGTCTTTCAACTGGAGCGTGGTGGGTTCCACTTCTCTACATGCTGATGTGTCCTTGGGCAAGACACTTACCATCACATTGCCCCTGAGTGAATGGGTATGAAAGATGTAGGATAGAAAATATGCTGCACATAGAAAGGCACCATATAACTACAAACCGTGCATTATTTACTGTATGGTCCTTGTATGCAACAACAGAAAGAAGAAAAAAGAAGGTGGTTTGCAAGACACTGTGAAGAATACCTCTTCCATGGCCTGCTTTCTTCATCTGTGAGTCATACATTGTACATCCAGAAGCAATTGTTCTTCCTAGAACTGATGTCAGTGGTTACATAAGACTAAGATTTTGAAGCTGAGTTCCAAAGACTTGTAGAGCATTAAAATGAAAAGTTTTTCACACTCCACCCCTAATTCAGATTGATAGAGATAAGGCAGAAAATCAGATAAGTGACCTAAATATAGAAGCCTTTGGCAAGGCTTAATATATACAACACCATTCTTGTGTGAAAATAGCCTTATCTCTGTGAAGGTGGCATTAGAGGGGTCATATTTACAACATGTGTATACTAATCTTTCCACAGCCTGCGGGAAGGGGAAGGCATGATGTAATGGCGTGGGAATCTGGGAGCAGTCTAGGACAAGAAGAGACTACAGGCCCAATGGACACCATGAAGGTTAAAATGGTTTACTGCTCTAGCCATGAGCAAGGTGAATTGGAGTGACACTGAAGTGACACCATGAGACACCAAACTGTCCATCATAAAACAAAAACAAAGACAAAGTAATTTAGCCAAGGTAGTTCCAAGTGCCGGCAAGCAAATTTTTTTACAACTCTCCCAAGTCTGAAGGTTTTTCAACAACCTCCAAAAAAAAATAGATCTACTTTTGCCTGTACTATTGAAGAAATGCTGTAAGTATAAACATTAATATAAACATAATGTTTACACCATTTTTAAATTAAAGGGATGATGTACAGAATACTGTAGGGAAAAATGCGGCCATCACAGGTCAAAATTCAAAATTTAGGATAGCTTGGTCCCTCCTCCCCAGACTTGAGGCCCTTGAGAGTTGCCAGATAGTTTCGGAACAACGGAAACAAGGGGCTACACTTGTAGTGCTTTTCCACTATACAGTTCCAGCATGGTTTAGCACAGTTTGGCACGGCACGGCTCCACGCTACTCTTTTTTTTGCTTTTCCATTAGGGATAGATAGTACCTGGTACCTGGAATTTTTTTTTTTAATGGAAAGCAACATGCCTGATACCAAACCAAGTAGAGTCGAGCCGCGCCGAGCCAAGCTGTGCTGGAACAGTGTAGCAGAAAAGCACCAATACATATCCCTATTGTTACACTGTGTTAACACACATGCCCATACATACCTGTTTCCACTTTAAGACCTTTTAAGTTCAGTAACATTAGGCATGTGTGACCCACAGATGCAACTGACAGTGTTTGTCCAAAAGCGGCTGAATCAGAACTGAAGATATTTCTTAAAGATATTTCCTCTCTGATCCAAGAAGTCTCTAGGATGAGGTGACATAATATCTTCAAGTGGTGGTGGGCGGCACAACAGGCTAAAACACAAAACACAGAGTTTGTGGGCCGTAAACTAAGAGTTTATAAAGTGAATAAAGTGGCTCAGTAAAACCAGCATACAGTATCAGGTTTCCTAAACTTCTGATTACACGTCATGGTCATCAAGTGTTTACATTCAAGACTTAATGGATGAGGCACCAGTGGCCCCCACGACCCTCACGTGGAGGAAAAAATGATAGAAAATGAGTGAGAGTGAGTTTGTTTATTTCAGGGACCACATTTTGTGGAAAATCAAAGTCTGTATCCTGTGAGCTCCCCCTCAGTGTTTCACAGTAGGCTTACAGAGAAGCTTGTGTTTGCTTATTGTGTTTGCTTATATGCTTATTAATATAAATGTGTACATTTAAACATTTAAACATTATGGCCATAGACAAATGTTTTAGTTATTCAGTGGAAACCTTTAACGTTCACTTTTGGTCAGTGGTGTGGTGCAGCTATAGCTCAATGGGCTAAAACAAGTGGTGCAGTAACAACATGGTGATTGTGTGGTAATCACTCTAAAATTGAGTTACCGAGAGGTAAAATAAGGGTAATGTCACATATTTCACAGGTAGTGGCTTGGAAATAACAAAAATAGTAAGGTAATAAGTAGATACTGTGATATACAGTAGTCCGACTTTGTTGTTTCCAAAGTATCCAGTTTGAATTATTTGAATTATTATTAAAAAAATACCGTTTTATACAGTAAAAGTGAAATATGTCCTTCCATTATGTCCCACACATGGGTTTTTGTAATAATACTGATTCATTTTCAATGCAATGACTTGTTACCTGGAAACAGTGTCTGGAAGTTTCTGTGTAATAATAACCAAATCATGAATCATCTACCTGTTTCTAAGTATTAGAGATATTAATTAAATGAACAATGAACCATACAAAGGATGGCTGTGGCTCGGCCGCAGGTTGGATTGTTGGCTTCTTTGACCCCCCAGTCGGATGTTTCATTAACCCTGAATTGTCTCTGATTGCTGAACTGGCAGCATTTGATGAGTGTGGGTGTAATGTATGAACATACAGCAGAATATATACAGTAGATTTAAAAATGTGAGTGTGAAGGGTGGAAAGTGCAAAATTGATACTGACTATTTTCAGCATTTATAAAATAAAGACTAAGTGCAGACCGTGACTTACTAGAATCCGTTTCTGCAAAGCAAAAACATAACAAAGACGATATGTTCCGATGTGTAACTCCACATATGCCTGCAAGATACACTTCCCACACAGATGCAAAGACCAATTACGATGCCATTAAAACCTCCTTAGCAACCCCTTTTTTTTGCCCACTGCTTGTCCCCCGCTGCATTCTGACAGATATCAATGGCATCACCTCAGGCCTCCTGGACCCCTACACTCACTCAAACAGCACAGCAGCACCAGAACAGGCTACATAAACAGCTGTTCACACTCACAAATAATCTCTATTCAAAAAGGTAAATCTCTAATCTGATGGCAGCAAGTCCCTGGTAATGATGTTAAATGTCACCACAGAAACCTGGTTGCCTTTTGAATAGCTTTGTAAATATGGGCTTTTGTATTACATATATGTGCCATTGAAACCTAGTACTCTGTGTAGAGCCCATTTTCCTCCAGTTAAAAAAACCCCACCAACACTCAATAGCATCTGGTTCTTGTCTTCAGTGGCAATGGATACAATAAGCATTCGCTCCCAGGTCAACAGCAACGGAACCATGTCACCGTGCCTCCACTAATAAATGATTTTGGTATTCTAGACAGTGATTCTACACCTTCTCCTGCAGCAGAAATTGTATATTGCTTAGTTGCTACTGAGTTTAAAGGTAACTTATGTGAGAAATGCATTGTATTTAGTCATTAAATGACCATGATATGTCATCACTGATTAATGAAACATGTAAAACTGAAATACTGGCTTTGCAATATTTTTTTACAGACTGTAGATTATGTGTGTTTACATTGTGGAAAAGGGGTTTACATGTAAGTGTAGCTCTTCATATAGATCTGCCCTTTGTTTCATGTGGGTTGGGTTCAAACTATCAATAAAACCTCAAATCTCTGGACTCTTGGACTGCAGTATCCACTAGATGGTTGCATATCTTAAATACTGTATATCCCCTTTAAACGTGGAACTGTAGTGAAAGATCAGCAAGAAAGAAAAGTGTAACCAGTCTAACATTGTCACTGGTTTCCTTGGTACTTTTTTCTATGTTGTGTAGTGTCTCTTGCTTCCAAAAGAATGTTATCCAAATTTTTCAACTGATATGTCCTCTTGAGAAAGGCCCTATGCCCTGCACCTAATCTGATCCCCAGTCTGTCCAGTCTTTGGACTGCAGGAAGAAACTGGAGAGAAATCATACGCACACGTGGGGAGAACATGAAAACTCCTGTTACGACCAGGCCTAGGGGTAAACCTGATCACAACTAGAATGTGGAGACTGCCTCTTCCCAACTCCCAGCAAAACCAGCAGTAACACACTAAACAAACCATTTTAAAGGTTTATTAAGAACAAGTACACAGATGTCTGCTGGCAGTCTGGCTGAGAGTGGTTAAAGGGAAGTCCACCACCGCTGGGATGATCAGGCCTCTTATATTGGATCCTCCTGTGCAGGACCAATCAGCTCTCAGGATCCACCTGGACACTCACACACATCATTCAATCAAACATGCACACCTGTAACCCATCACACACTCACATGCAGGACTCATACATACAAGGAAAAAGGAACACACGACCCTGGGGTCGTAACAACTCCCCACAGAAAAGCCCATGGTCAAAGAGGGATCTGAACCGGTTACTTTATTGCTGCATGTGAGGCAACAATGCTAGCCATTGTACCTCCATGTGGACCACAGATTGTTATATAGACTAAATGAAAAAAAAAACGTGAATTTAAACACAAACTTGAAAAGAAGCCAAGTGCCAGATTCCATGCATTTCTGTGGTATATGTTCATAAGTTAAATAGCACGTTGTCAGCTAGATAGTCTCCTGTGGTTTTCATCCACATAACAAGGTATAATGTTTTCTTATGACGTTTCCTAGTGGAAGCATACACCAGATGAATAGAAAACATTTGCACAAACTGGAATCTGCCTTGAGAAATATGACTTAAACCGGTTCATTTAATGCCACATAAGTGTTCTAGTCTCCGTAGTATAAGATAATCACGAGTTTCAAAGTATTCTCTGAGGCTTAGACTAAGATGAGAATGATCCATTACTCTAAAGCCATGATATATATTACAAATATAGGTATTTGTAATGTAATGAACTCTAAAACCTGACTGTTAAATGCTCAGTTTTGATTTCAGATGTTAGAACATGGTCAAGTGTATATTCAAACAGTGGGTTGTTAGCCATACAGACCAAAACCATTCTCACCGCCCTGAATATTCTCTGAATAACTCTCCCACAATAATGACTTTGTCTGTTTTAGGACAGAGTTACAGTAGCTATGTTTAGATTTGGGGTTAATTGATAAACTAGAGTTTAAAAATAACCTGAGCTGTGAGGAAAGGTAAACAGTATATTACATATTCCTGGAGAAAATGAAATGATTGATAGACCTGCCTTTAAAAGGTGTCACGCATCACAACTGCTGACAAATTAACCATATTACGTCACATGTCCTGTTGTGAAAACACAGACACACGCACATAAACAGTACAATGTGACTGAAAGTTTTGTTAAGGTAACACATGGTAGGATTTGCTCTTGGGTTCCCCCTACGGTTGGGAAATGGTATTGTCTGTTATAACTTTTGGGAAATATATGAACTCTGACCCAGGACTACTATTGTACAAACAGCCATGTCTTCAGACCAGGTACAGCAGCCTATGTGATAGTGTTTTATACAAATATGATCACATTATGACATATTCCACAAAGTCGAATTTGGTAGTTCTTTTTGTTTCATCATGGTTCTGACTCGAAACCCAAAGTTCTATAGTGCCAATGCAGGAGATACAGACCTGTGCAGGCTTTGAAAGGATTTCCATTCACCCTGTTGTTAGTTGATGTACCATCAAAATTATCTTGGATAGATTATTTGAAGGTCAAAATCCTTAAAAGATTTTGTAAAACAGAAGAATAAGAAAGAAAACAAATTACCCTCCATGTTTTGTTCATTCATGTTGTGGGGCTTGAACAGGAAAATGGCCCATAATTATGATGGCACTGCATTACAGAAGTTGTTTTTCCAAAGGATTAATAAATACATGTAAATGGGTGCTATATACATTTTAGGAAATGTGCATTGGAAGAGCATTATTTTTTTTTTATTTGTTATAATTATAAGTATAGTATACAAGTGTAAGGAGCTGCCATTAGACTCAGTGTATATATAGTTTGCCTTGTCCTTTCTATTTGTAATGTTATGAAGTGTTCTAGAATGTGAAGCTTTTGTTGACCCTAAGAGGAATGTTCTGTACCTTAACGAGGCCCACAATAAATATACGAAATGAATTTGTAGTGACACAGTTGGGACGGAGAGACAGATAGAGGAGCCTGTACCACCTAATCACCACAGTGCTACAGTCCACCCCTCTGTGACAGTGTGATTATCAGAGCTGGTATGCAACCCACGAGTCATTTTCCCCTAATGAACTCAGTTGCCTTCCACACCTCAGAGAAGTGAGTGTGGATGACATAAGTGGCGGTGGAGGGCAGCTATTATACTGTATGTCAGACTGAACCCAAACTGACTGAAACCACCTCCTGCAAGTATTACAGAGATTATAGCAAATAAAATAAAAGGGCGGCACGGAAAAGTATGGAATGAGCAGACTTCCTGCAATGAACACATCAGTCAGTGCAGACTAATTAAAATGGGCTTTATTGGGGAAGAATGTAAGAAATGTGACTCCTGTTTTACATTAATGTTACTGGGATGCGAGACATTTGTGAGTCCACTTTTTTAAATTTGGTTGAAGACCTTCAAGGAGTCGGTGTTCCTGAGAAGAGCAACAAGGAAGTAGGCTGAGATTGGATTTTTAATTGAATGGGGAAACAGCAGGTTAGTCATCAGCAGAGGAACCCCTTTGCCAAAAAGTGAGTCCATTTCATTTGCAGCCCATTTGCAGCAATGCCTAAACACAATAAGACCAAATAAACAGATGAGTAGGTTTTAAAGTACCTTGAAAGTTCTTGTAGACAGTGATAGAGCTGAGCAGCTGGAGTTATCTTTGAATTTATTTAATTTAGTGGGTGTGTGTGAAGTGGCTGATGAAGTTTTAACGGTCCAGTGTGTGATATTTAGGAGATAGATTCAGCAGGGTTTACCTGCAGAAATTAAATATAGTATGAAAAAATAATATAGTATGTTTGTATTTAGTGTGTGTTCACTTTTAAATAAAAATTATTTAACTGAGTGCTATTTTATTTGTTATTTGTCTCATTTTCCTCGCACTCTGGTCAGAGTTGGCCAAAGTGCTTTACAAGGTAAAAGGTGCAACAACGAGGTACAAAACAAAATCCTAAATCACCATGATAAAATTATAGAAAATAATAAAAGGCTAAAACAATAATGATCTAGTTAGATTCCTCCGAAGGCAATGTTCTCGTCCAGAAGTGAAGCCATAAGAAAGGAAACATGATTTAAAATGAAGGAATAAGCCTTTAATATGTATATTAGGTAAGGGCCTTGCTTTACAGAGGCCACCATGTTCCTACGGCAGCCTGAATGGCCAAAACAGCCAGACCATTTCGCAAAAGGAAAACAACAACACCCTCTCTGTAATGTGAAGATCACTTTAGTGTTTGCACGAAAATCAGGGGTGGCAAATATACGGCCCGTGGGCCAGAACCGGCCCACCAGAAGGTCTAATCTGGCCCCACGGGATGAATCTGTGAAAGTTTCACATTATGATTAGAATCTAATCATTTATATGGAATACTATATTTTTTCAGTTCCAGACGCCTATGACAAATTGTTTGGTGCCTTTGTAGATCAACGGTGGAAACAGCCTCCCTAAAAGGCAATTGTCTTTTTTGAAACGCCACCCTTGCGTTTTCATGTGGACTAATAAACTACTTTGGAACAATGATGACGTCATAATCCCACCTCTCTCTTGCTGTAGTGATCGCTGTCACCGTCTTCATTGCCGTCGTCGTCATCCTCTTCATTTGGCAGTTGTTCGCTTAATGATGGCATATGTACTACAGCTTTTAGAGTCCTTGGGAGTTTAGGTGAATGAAGACATTTCCTGAAACGTGATATGCCAATCCTTTTTTCAGTACAACAAAAAAGATTGTTTATGATTCATTCAGTTTCTTATATTCAGTGGGTAGGACCTTAAAGTAATTACATCCATTCTAGGTCTATTTTTGCAGGAGAGTATTTCCATATTCCAACATAGGCTAGTTTTAAAAATCAAAATTGATTACACTGGTTTTAAAAATAACGTGTTTTGCGATTTCGACTGAAAGAGCTACAGCGGCAGTGCACGTGGTGCAGCATTGTGCCGTTTTCAGTCGAAATCGCAAAGCACGAAATTTCGCAAAAATCATCCAATTTGCACGATTGTGATACCAACATAAAATATGAACTCGTTATCCGAAAATATACCTTAGAATGTCTGTAACTCCTTTAATTTTATTTTTCCAGCCCCACACTAGAGGATAACTGGCCAGATTCCAGTCCCAGATCCGTCCCTTCAGTCATAGGTGCCTTCAGATTTTAGGCAGATTCGAACAGATTCTTGTCAAATGATCCTGTGGTGTGAGGGATTAATCATTTCAGTCATAAGTATAAAACATTTTCACAACTGAACAGTGTTTGGGGGCGTGAGCAGAAGCCCACAATATCCAGTGAGAGCGAGTTGACTGGGGAATGGATGTTGCATACTTTTGTGTAGGACCGTAACTTGTACAAGCCAAGTTGATTCTGTCTTCTCCAACATGACTTCATCCACAGTTTTTATTTTTTTATTTTTTTGTGCGTGTGTGTTTCTCAACACAAAACTTTGCAAACACAACAGTGACGATCCTCCACCATGTCTGTTTAGAATCTGAAGTCCTGTTAAATCACACAAGGTTCCATGAGATCCCAAATCCCTGGAATCTCCTCCCTGAAATTGTTTAATTAAATGCCAAGTGTGGGGTCCTGCGTCTTGACTGTATCGTCTAGTCTGTGCTTTCTCAGAATTAAAACACCAAAATTCGGTTACAAAGTTTTTGTGTCTGTGGTCTCCTATGATTTTAAAATCAAGTCAGATTTGAAAATCCACTCGTGCGGGGCAGACTTTAGTTTCCTGATGCATGTGGGACAGGAAGGGACGACCCTCTATTTCTTACACCTTGCAATATCACCATTAAATGTCACTAAGTCTCACATTTAAATTCCAAAAATTTTAAAGATGCAGGGCTCAGATTGCAAGAGACATAAATTCATTTCTACTCCATTTGACCACCACATTCTCTCCGACAGCAGCACACGTGCTGCTTAAACGTATTCGTCATCACTGCTGATTGATTCCGTTCAGTATACAAGTACTTGTTCCCACTCACAATGAGAGATCCACCTACTCAGTCATCATGTAGTTATGCCGGCCATGCTTCAATTAGCCCACAGGTCAAAGGTGAAGGTGTTACTGGATAAATGAAACAGAGGTAAATAACAATGTGACATTAAATTAGCTCAGGCCACCTGACAAGAGCCATCTCTGATCCTGATATTTCAGTATACTGAGCTGATTACTGCTAAAAATACTACTGCCAAGCTGTTAAAGAGTTGAATACTTATTGTTATTTTGAAGTATCTGTACTTGGGTTTTTATCCATTTCCGTGAACTTTCACTCTCATGCCACTGTATACGTTCATTTGATCTAATTTTAATGTCATTATGCAAACGATTTTATTTTTAATTTCGTATCTGTATCCGTATTAGTTTCGTACCTGTCCAGGGTGTGACCCCGCCTCTCACCATATGTCAGCTGGAGTTAGGCACCAGCGACCCCCGCGACCCTCGTGTGGAGGATAAAGCGTTCAGCAGTTCAACAGTTTTCCTAACCCTGGAAACTCACAAGCAACACTCATCACTCTCAAATTGTCTTTTGAGCAGCACAGAATGTTTTTTTTTTTTTTAAAAAAAAAAAAGAAAAAACAAAGAAAGAATATTCAAGACCTACATTTTACATTTTAAACTGGCTTTTAATCAAAGTTCTCTTTGGTAAAAACAATATTTATTTTTTTATATTATCTTACTTGTCTGTTTATTTCTTAGAGTTTTTCAATGTTATTTTATCCCTCTTACTCTGCCTTTTAACTTTTATTTTGTTTAAATTCCATTTTATTTCTCTTATTCTAGACTGTGCCTTTTAGTACCCCCTGCCTTTTTAGCTTTGATTTTTCCCCTAATTTAAGTTACTTTTATACAACCTTGGGGTTTCTTCATTGACGATAGTGTTTCCTGACAGTTTCGTCTCATCTCTTTTAACATCCTTCTGCCGCCTCCATGTCTGTGACTCACGAGGCAGCCTTCACATGACAGACTGTCTGCAGGACGTGGGGGTCTAAATTTATCATATAAAGCACTTTGTGCAACAAATTCTATGCAGAGGTGTGTCAATATAATTTAAACCTATATCAGCTGACCACAGAAAGCTCAAAGTGAAAAAAAGAATCGATGTGAAGATTAAAGCATGTGTATTGCAAACCAAAAAAATATGTACTTTTTGAGCTCATCTACAAAAAAGCTGCTGCTCTATGGGTTCTATGTTTCTAATTAGTTTGCTTCATACACTGTTGAATTTCATTATTTGCCCCTGTTTGGTGCAAAACATGGTGTACTGTCTGTACATGTCTGTTTTTCTCTCCACCAGTGATTTACACAGGGTGGATTATTCTTCAACATTATTAAAATTATACATTTCTTTTTTTAATCATTATTAATTTCTTTAAAGATTTCTAAATCTCCCGTAATTGATATTTGGGGATTCTGTGTGAGATTTTTTGCAATATTTCTGACATATATAAATACTATTCCAATAACTGTAACTCAAACAGAGGGTAATTCTTTTTTTTTTTTTTTTTTCCAAAAATAGAAAAAATGAGCTTTTTGACAAGGAGGATTCATCCTTAAGACAACAGTTGTTGTTTGAGAAAATAATCAATAAATTGGACCATAAGTGAAAGCTGAGGACTGGGGTTGCTTCTGTTGAGCCACAGTAATGGGGGGAGAGGGGTGAAACTGCAGGAAAATCAGAGTCAACCAATTAGGAATTGTTGCTGAATTGTGTTTAACAGAGCTGTGCTTTAACTGAACATACAGTATATATGCGCGCTGTCCTCTGACTTATTCAGTTCATCTTAAAGCTCAGTACTGCGGCTAAACTTAGCAGTGTAATATACAGACATACTTGTTTTACAAAATAAAATCAAAGGCAGTGCACAAGGTCCATTTAAAAAAAACAAAAACTAATAATAAATGCCATCAAGACAAAACAAGAAAACAAGAAAAACATGTAAAAACATTTAATAAGAGAACACCACAAAATCCATTCTGAGAAAGCCTTCCTGTAAAAGTTGGTTTTGAGGAGTAATATATAGATATTGAGGAGATATGAGTTGCAACCTGGTATATTTTATTGGAGATGGTGCAAGAGAAAAGATGCAAGTTAGAAATTAACACATACTGCCACCCAGTGTTAGAAACCTGCATCCATCAGCTGCCATGGCCCTGGTTCAGACATTCAGTGAAGTCAAGGTGATTTGGCAGCATTTTTATCGTGACCCAAAAACATTCACACACACTTTGTATTGCTGACAGAGCAGAGGGACCTTTATTTGAACAATTAAAAAAAGGCACAAGACAGAGTTCACTTTTTTTTGTACCACAGCTTAAGTTTTTCCTCCCTCATGTGCCAGAAAGCTGCATTTGTAGGAACTAATAAATGGGTGACATCTACAACTCCAAAACAAAATATGTATTTGGCAAACACCCACCGTTTCTCTTAATCTCATTGTGCACCACCGTCCATACAATATAGTCTCTAAAACTTACCAATAATCTAAAATGATAAATGAATAATTGCTTATACAACTTAACAATAATGTCCCATGAAGCCTTACACCATTAAAAATGTAACTGCATTAAAACTGAATCATTCACAAACACAGGCAGCAAATCATTAAAATAAAATTATAGAAAAATAACCTCTGGAATAAAATATAAAGCAGAGAGAAGAAACAAAAGGGGATGTTTGATGTGCATATGTGCCATCATGGTCATACAGTGGAATAAAAGTACATTTCAAATCCCTTTCAGGAATGACAATAAAATGATATACTAAAACAAACATTTTAAATCCCCTATTATTTAACGAAAAATAGGTGATGTGAGACTGTCAGATACAGTACTAACAGTTGTTGTAGCCCAACCATATTTAACACTGAAGTGACAGAGCAAATGTTAATGCATGTCATGAATGCGACAAAACTGTAATGTATTTACAGACTGTTGAAAACGAGACACTAACGTCTCCCAGGAAGCAACTCGTGTGTAGTTAAGTCGCAGGCCATAAGCATTTGTCGGCTGTTTATAGTGCACAAATTCCAGATAATCCAACTAAAGTAAAACATATAGATGGTAGTCAAAAATAAAAGTGCAGCAGTGACAACAACGATAAAATATCAACAAAAAGGAATGAATTTCATTTTGGTAGTTGGACCGATTTAAACCACTAAAATTCTAATAAAGAATGGGTCCTATTTCATATCTATATTCCATGAGGTACTGTTGCTTATTTTCATAGTTTAATCCATCACATTTGTCTATCGGTTATAGTGGTTGTCAAATTAGGGTAAAGTCCCTGTGGAAGGAAGAGGGATACTTTTTCATAGATATTGTAACAGATATGAATGAGACTCAATGAAAACATAATCCACAAACCAGAGTGTATTTCTGCTAGATATGATAGCTTTTGGTCTGATACAATATAGTGTACGTGTTATGACTAGTGCCAAAGTATATTGGGAAAAAGAAAATTTTATTTCAATTTTAATGAAATAATGACTAATAAAAACTTTTTTCTTTTTTTTTAAAAAATGAAACAATGACACTAAGTCAAGAAAATAGCCCAATAGTTAAAATTTAACACTTTCACATCCTCTGGTGTAAATAAATGTAGATAAATTATGAATCAATTTAGGCAAATCTGAGAAAAATAAGTGTCCACTCCCATTATTGAAGACAGTAGATCTGAAAGAAGGTTGGATGATGAAGGCTAACAATTCCTCAAACCTGGTAAATATAGAAGTCTGTTGGTAAAAAATAACCAAATGGTTTCATTTAATGGAAAAACTGTGTTCTCTACGGCCTACAGGCTGTTAGGAATGGAGAGTACTCAGGTCCAGATTTAGAGTTTGGGAATAAAAGTAGGATGTCCTGAGTCAGATCAAAAAGTGATGTTGTGCTGTCGCAGTTTGGCTTCAAGGAACTCGTGGGTTAAATTATGTCTTGTAATTATTCCGACGATCTGAAAGAGATGGTGGATAATAGCGTTTGGTCAGACACAGTTTAAAATACACTACATGCTGAAATGAAAACTCTCTAAAAGGTAAAATCCCTATGAACAAACTACTGAGTTAAGAACTCAGGGGCAGATCTACTGTGTCTGAAAATATGTGTAGTATTCCAACAATTTTACCCAATTTCCCTGCAGGGATTAATAAAACATTCTAATTCTGATCAATTCTGTTAAAACCACATAAAGAGCACAAAAACGCAAATTTGCACTTTCCTACTCACACATGTGCAGTTAAGGAAGGATGAAGACGAACTTTTAAGCTATTATCTGGTACAAGATGCCTGGTGAGGGACTGATTATGTTTTCTGGTTATAAATATAAATATAAAAACTGCAGGTGATAGTTTTTGTTTTTTTGCTGTAAAAATTCTCCAAGGAGGTGCAATTCAGGTGCACATTTAATTGAGGGCTGCAACTAATTATCGTCAGAAAACATTGAAAAATGTTAATTAGTGTGTGCCAAACCTGGAAATGATGATGATGTTCTCAAATGTCTTATATTGTCCACAAACCACAATATAGACATAGAAAATATTCACATTACAGAAGCAGAAAATGATGGAATTATGGAAAAGCCGATTTATTTACTCACTCACTCACTCATTTTCTACCACTTTATCCACTAAGGGTCGCGGGGGGCACTGGTGCCCATCTCCAGCTAACATAGGGCGAGAGGCGGGGTACACCCTGGACAGGTCGCCAGTCCATCACAGGGCCACATAGAGACAGACAACCATTCACTCTCACATTCATACCTACGGGCAATTTTAGAGTGTCCAATTAACCTAGTCCCCAAATCTGCATGTTTTTGGACTGTGGGAGGAAGCCGGAGTCCGATTTATTTAGTAGTTGATAAATTAAATAATCAGTGCAGCCCTATTGCATATATGTGGAAACTTGTGAAGAGAATGGCAGCAGTCATCACAGAACAAGGAGACAAGTGGAGAGCTTTTTCACTCCATGGATTTCCTATTCACTAAATTTCGGATGTCTATTTCTGGAAGGCATTAACTGAAGCTGGAGTCCGATTTATTTAGTAGTTGATAAATTAAATAATCAGTGCAGCCCTATTGCATATATGTGGAAACTTGTGAAGAGAATGGCAGCAGTCATCACAGAACAAGGAGACAAGTGGAGAGCTTTTTCACTCCATGGATTTCCTATTCACTAAATTTCGGATGTCTATTTCTGGAAGGCATTAACTCCAGGATTTATCAAGGGAGATTCACTCTCGGGGCCATTCAATCTGATTCTGTTACATTTAACACAAACTGTTGCTGCACTGAATTTGTGTTACTCTGTTTTTCTGTGCTCCTCTAGATGGCTGATTACGACTGTGTAAGCAGTTGTACGCAGGCAAACAGTGTGTGGATGAATGGAGAGACGATACTTTGATGGCATTCAGTGTTCATGTTGCACACGTGATGTAAAACAGTGCCTTTGCAACACCGCCACTCCCCCCCCCCACCCCCCACACACTGACCTTTTTAAAAGTCTCTGCTTCAGTTCTGTCTCAGTGACACAAAACTCTGTTTACATTTGGAATGAAGAACAAAACTCACATATGAAAAAAAGCTGTGTTTTAAATGATACCCAGCTACGTGTGGACAAGGCATCATCAGTAGCTACTTACTTCTCCAACAGCATTGACCACAGCTAAGTGTCGCAGGCCCATGGTCCTGAACAAGTTGAACACCTGGGAAATGCGGGTGTTGGGTGACACGATGTAGGGACATGGGTTCATATAGGGGGTGACATCCTGGCAACATAAGGAACATCATTTTAATCAGCTTTTATCAACCCCAAATTTCTGCGAAATATTGACAAATCCATTGCTTAATTTCAAATTTCTACTTATTTCATCCAGAGAAGTGACATTAAAAAAGTGTTGCAATTGAACATCAGCAAACAAACACTGAATATGTCCCTATTAAATAAACAATAAATTGATAAATACCACTATCATGTGGGGGTTGAGCAGGGTGAGGTCCACATCATGGATATCAGGGTAACGTGGGTAATCTTCAGTCATCTCAGCATACGACAACCTGGGCTGAGTGGCACTCTTTAATGGAAGGTATGAAGAGACATTCAACTGAGTGTACAATAGTGGATGAGACCTAGTGAAAGCAATACAGGGTCCACAACATGCTGAGCTGCTACAGGAGCTGATGGTGTGATGCATTCAAAGAATGCGGTAAATTTCAGCATTTCTGCAGCATCTTGACCGTAGAGGAGCAGCTTCAAGATGCATTCAAGTAACCTCTTAAATTACACTCCTGCAAACACAGATGCAGTCTACTAACTAAATGCTTGCTGCTGCTGCCAACTTGTGGTCATATATGAACCACAAATTAGGTGTCACTGGAGTAGAAAAAATGTTTTAATCAATGCAATATTTGATAAAAGAAAATATTTTATTTTGTATCTTTACAAATTATAACTGATTGACTTTTTAAAAGCAGATAAATAATTGGATATCCATTCCCATAAGGCTTATGATCTTTTGAATTCAGACAGTGCAAACATAAATTTAACGAGAGTCATGAAGAACAACAAGTCCTGCAGTGGAGGGTCTGGCCCACACGGTGCCAAATCTAACAAGTTTGGAACATACCGAACAAGAATCTTGAAAAACTGTATAAAAAAGGTATAAAGATGACGGGTAGTCAGGTAGCATGTGTGTGACTTACTGACTGATTCTCAGAGTAGCAGACTCCTCTGATGAGCAGGTTGACCAGCTGGGAGCGCAGGATGAGGCCATGAAACGTGAGAGGCCGGAAACGCTCCTCCATGGTCCACTCCTCACTCGGAGACTGATCTGGGTACAGGTTGGGGTAGGGAGTGTGTCTGCATATGAACAGCAAAAGTGGCATTTTTTTTAGATTATTATACATCATACAGGAAATGAAAATGTATATAAAAGAAAACCAAATAAGATAACATTGGATTATCTTTAATTAGTTCCACCACAGGGGAATTTTGAATTAAAAGGTAATACATAGTAAACTTGCATTATAAATAGCAGGAAATAAAAGAAATGAAATGAAGAAATGAAGGATGACTTAAATACAATATTAGATACACAACATGAGCATATTTTGTAAAGAAAACAAAGTCTTACATATAGAATGGGGGATTTGTCTTCCTCATGGGGACAAAAAATCAAGTCCCCTTAACGTCATTTACTACATAATAAGGTGAAGACATGTTCTAAAGTTAGGCTGAGGTTAAGGTTAGGTTAAGGTTATGGTCAGGGTTTGATTTAGAGCATTTGTAATTATGGTTAAGGTAAGAATAATTTCCATTTCCATCTCGAGCAAATGAATGTAAGTCAGTGCATTGTCCTTTGAAGTCACGGAAACCAGTGTGTGTTTGTGTCCTACCTCCTCTCTAACATTTGCTGCAGCAGATCCTCTCCCTCCTCTGTTGGCTCTACCACAGCATTCTGTTCATCGCAGACATTTCTCAGCTCGCTGGACGGATATGACTTCATAGACTGGCAGCGCCGCCGCTGTTCCCCCGCGCGAGACATTACACTGGATTTCTATGTGCAACAAGAGTATATAATTACACCAATGATTCACCTTACTGACCCTTTATTAACATTGAGACCAAGACCTGCTTTAACACCTAGAAAGTGGAAATCTGTCATAATCAAGAATCCCCTCAATATTGCAGGACATTTTGTCAGACACCTGCTTGAAAATGTCATCTCCAACATGCATACGCAGTATAAAGTGTGCATGAATAATACTATTATCTAACAAAAAGTGCACAGAGGTGTAACCATCTGTGAAGATGTTAGGGCTGTCTCTTTTTTCCAAAAAGCACCAACCATTGCCACTCCTCTAATATACCAGAAATGTCAGTTTTCATTTCTTTATTAACAATTTATAGTATTAACCAACATGCGCCCCACCACTTAATATCATATTCTGACAACATTGCCCGTGACCTCCTCTCCTTTTTACACAACATCTGTTGCTGAGAAGCAGCTACCAGTGAGGTGATAGAATAAAGAGAGAATATGATACCTAATATTGTTGCAGCTATTTTTTTTTAACAATAATAATAAGACATTCAGTTCAGCGCATTATTTAATGTCTTACATTCAACATCAAATTACACATCCTGTACATATATGCTTGTTTGGTGTTTTAATTACAATTGTCCATGTTATTATTGACAATTTTAGATTTTTAAAAATCTGTAATAATCTGTTTTTTCATATTAACAGATTTATTTTGACATCTTACATGTGTTTATTGTGAAGTCTACCTGAATGGGACACAAAATTTAATGTTACGTCTGTTCTATTTTAAAACATAGTATTACAATATCACCTGCTTACAAGAACACATGCTCAGAGCGCACTGATGTCCCTGGTGCACATATATTTATAAGCCAGCTAAAAGAGAGTATTAGCGAGTTATGTGCTGCACAGGATGTTTCTCCACCAAAGCAGGGGGTTCTTGCAATTTGCAATTTGCATGTACTGCAAACTTGCATCTCCAAGATGCTGTTGCTGCTGCAGCTGACACTGTCATAAAATATGACAGTAAAACCTTAGGTGTGCCTTCTACTGGTTTTTAAGTCCTACTACATAAGCAGGCCTATATGAGATGGCAGCATGCATCTTGTGCACCTAATTACAATATTGAATCTCAAATAAGTGACAGTCTTGGTAGATGTTAATGATGATGTAACACACAAAAATGACAAATTTCATTTTACATCAAGTAAATATATACACTTTGAATATCCCCTGTGCCAGTGGGTTTTAAAATGGGTCCCTGACCCATAGCTTGCAGGGTCTGTGAAACAGTTAGCAAAAAATTGCGTAAAATGTTTGTAAGTACAGTATGTCTCTCTCTAACTCTCCTAGCTCTCTCTGGATAGGAATCTTGGCTCAACTTAAATTGTTCCAACGGTACAGGACATACCTTGAAGCGGATGTTGTTGCTGACCAGAATGTTGCCCTTCATGAAGTCCCGCTCATTCTGCCGGTTTTCAGTGACCACAGGAAAGGCATGGTAGACAGTTGTGCGCAGGATACTGACTAGGGACTGGACCCGGGTATGGGGGTACACGTAGGTCAAATTGGGCTCCATGATATCACTAGCGGTCAGCCTTAGAACAATGATGGAAATGACACACACTTATGTCTGTTGCTTCTCATTCATCAAGGGTATAGTGCTTCAAAAGTTCCTGAATCAGTAAGGAATCTACAAGTCCAGCTGCTACTGGTTTTTGGAGATACACTGACATATATGTTAGAATTCACCCAGAATTGGAGTGTAATAGCTGATATCTAATGTCAAACTTAGACAGGGGTCAGAACTGAAATGGTTTACTCTTTAATCCTTCTCTATGATGTAGTAACATAACGTTATAGCATATATACAACCTCAGGAGCCATTATTAAACATTTCAACTTACTTGTCCATCTCAACCTCAGTCTCCCACTCAAGAAGTGGCACTCCTCTGAGCTGAATATGGATGTCATAGATGCCCTTGTTAAAGAAATCTCCTGTCCACTTGGCAACCTGTGTGAATTAACACAACATCATTCACCACAAGAACCCAAGAGGAAATTAAACGTAATTGCATTACACACAAGAAACATTCATTGCTATTCAATATATTCTATTACATTGTATTTTCCACTTCGCCTAAGAACAGACCCAGAAGACTATGTCATTTTTTATATACAGTCTATGGCCAAAACACAAAAGCCAAAAGTAGAAAATGCTAAAATACATATGATGACAATGTACCATTAGTGTGATCATGATGGGTAGTCCATATGTGATTTCATTGGTGGATTCAATGAGGATGACAGTCAAACTGATGGTCATTCTGACCAAACCTCCTAGAAAGGCAGCAGCCCCGATAAGTGCATAGGTCCCTGAATAGATGTCCATTCCTAGTTTCCTGCAAGAGGAAAGACACAAAGTAAGCTATGCAGTTCCCTGTCTGTTAACATGGGTCTAGGGTATGAAGTGTGTGAAGTGCTTGACGACTTGAGTCAGTGGGTTGTCCACCACAGAAATGATGACTGTCAGCTGAAATGAGCTTGTGGCAGGAGAGGAAGAAAGGAAGAAACTGACTGAAGGAGAAAGTCATGCATTCAGCAGATTCCACCAGATGCTCTGTAAGCCTGGGTCATGAGGTGAAAAGACCAGTTTGCTTAAAACAACATTTCAATTAAGTCGGTCTGATAATCCGATTGTTCATTGTTCACAATTTCCTTGTTTGTTCACACATGAGTTTATTTTGTCAGTTGTTTTCTTTCTTAAGATGTGTGCTCCAGATATTACTTATGCTGTGGGGACCTAAATCTGTTTACAAAGTCACATTATGGGGGCTTGGCTTCCTTATGAGGTAAATTATTATATTTAAACATTAATACATGTTGTATGGTTAGGATGAGGTTGTGGTTAGGGTTAGGCCAGTAGTAGTTATGGTTAAGGTTGTAGTAAGTCTCGAGGAAATGAATGTAAATCAATGTAATGTCCTCTGAAGTCTTAGAAACCAGTCTGTTTGTGTGTCTGTGTTGATAAGAGAGAGTCAGAGAAATGGGAAGGGGGTATGAGCCCAGTGTATGTGCCTGTATTACACATAGTATGTAAGATACAAACACAGCTAAAGTGATGTACTCAAAATAAAAAAAAAAGTAGAACATCCCCATTTGGCAGCCAAGGGAAAACTTCACAAACACACCTTTTGGAATTTAATGACTCGTACATCAACCTGGGACACTGACATGTTAGAATACAAAGCCTTATTCAGCATGTCAGTGCTACCTCCCGTGTCCTGTGAGCTCAAATAGCTGCTTTTGACAATGTACTCTGATGCGAGGAGTGAAAAGTGACGCAAACTTCAGTTTCCTGTTGGAAAGGCTGTTCAACAGCAGTGGACATTTGTTAATGCAATTCAATTCAATTTTATTTGTATGTGCCTACTCATATATATATATACATTGTATCACAAGGCACTTTACATGGTAAAGTCAAGACCTTACAATTATTGTAGAGAGACCCAACAAGAACACAATGAGAAAGTACTTGGCAACAAAGGAGAGTTAAAAAAACTCCCTTTTAACAGGAAGACATCTCTGACAGAACCAGACTCTGAGCGTACAGACATCTGACTCAACTGGTTGGGGTAGGAAAGAGGAGGGAAAGGGGGGAGGGAAGGAGAGGAAAGAAGAGGAGGATAGAGTGGAGATAGAGACGAGGACAGTTGTAAGTAATGAGTGTATTTCAAGAATCGATAGCACTAATAACAGTTGTCAACATCACTACCACTTTCATCGTTGAGTAAGTAAAAATTTCTTACACTTTGAGGATGTTGGCCACTAAACGCCCAAACGCTGCTCCACAGAGTAATGATGGGACAAAAAGACCACTAGGTACAGACACACCGTATGTCCAACAGGCCAACAGGAAGTACAGCAGGAAGAACACCGATAGAGTTGCAGGGCTGAAGGTACCTGAGTAAAAAAAGGGAGGAAAAAAATTCAATGTATATGGTATATACCAGCAATAACTAAGTAACAGGATGGGAATTTGGAAAGCTGAATGAAATTATGAGAGAAATGTATTAAGTCGGTTTGTTTATTCAAGAGCTTATCTGTTTTGCTTTTGCAAGTGACAAATCAACATAATGAGTGCAACATCAATTTTTCCATCAACCCTTAAACCACTTTTTTTCCCAGGTATAAACCAGTGTATAAGGTATCTCGTAGTGGTATTCACTTTGCCGGTGAAAATCTTCACAACTTAATGTAAAGTATTGAAATTATACATGTTGTGATAAAAATTGCCAACTGCCTCTCTGGTCAAACATCAGCTACTGCATTCAAAATTTTGCCATTCCCTTTTAAGTCCACACTTGCATCACTGGTACACTCTTACATCACCCTCTTGTCTAATCGGCTTGAGGCTCATTGTTCCAGACTCCTCCCCCATTTTATAAACACTGTAATTAATTAATGTGTCTGCTCATCCCTTCGCTGTCCACAAGCTGTCTAATTTTTCTCCTCTTCCACATCTGTGGGTTTCATTCTGATTACTTGTGTCCATGTAATCAGAGTTACTGTCAGATTTCACTACCCCTGCACTGCTCCTCAATCTCCTCTCCCTCACTCAGCTCTCAGCCCACTTATTGTCATTTTTCAAAATCAGGCATTGGGTAGAGTTAGTCTCAGAAGAGGGCGTTTAGTTACCCTTAATTTCTTAAAGTCTAAAGTGGGTATCCATAAGTAAAAAGCAATGTCAATGTTCATATAGTCCTGTTATGAATTAGCTTCTGGGGACAACATTTTATTTTGGGTGTGTAGACCAAGGCTTTGATTTTCCATTTGCCAATTATTGTTCATAGTCCAAAGAGCAACATAGCATGCAAGAATGGAATTGGAGAAGAGAGAACACATCTATGTTATGTGTGGACTTGTTTAACAACTCTTGCCATGAGCCTGTTGAGTGTAATTCCGTGCAGAGGTGCATTTTTTATGTCTCTGAGCTTGACAAGATGTTAAAGACAGCTTTGATTTTTTTTTTTTTTTTTTTTTTTACAAACAGCAAGTAACAAATGCTGAATATATGACCATGCCTAGAGACTGTTCTGTTACATTGCCTGTATCATTTGAAATGTTGGCCTCTGCCATTTTTTCAGATAATGCCTGAGGAGAGGAGATGGCATAAATCATCCAAAAAAATAAATTAATTAAATTAAATATTCATAAGTTTAGTGAATAGTTTTATATAGGTTAAGAGATAAAGAGTAAAACATAAATAAAAAAGACAATATCTTTCAATAACAGGATTTCAAGATGAAAGGGTTTAGTCTCACGAGTCTCACCGTCCTGGTGAAGGAGCTGACGGATGGCAGCCTCCTGTGGGTTGAAGAACAACGTGGCCATGTCATTGTAGGTTTTGTTGGTACAGAAGAACTGGCGGATGGTTGAGTTGACGTCCTCACCGCCGGACAGCTGAAAGAAAACCCTTCACAACTTAATGGCATTTATATACTGATTATGAAGAGAATTTATAAGAAAATGGGACACTTAGTGCTGTAAAAAAAAGAATTGAGCTGATACTTACTGTGGTGTTATGAGGTGTGGGGAAGGCCAGGTCACGACATTCACCCAACAGCATGGAAGCTGCAAATATCACCACTGTTGTCACCATGGTAACCAACAGACTCTCCAAAACTCTGGAAAAGTGCAGATATTAGTCAACTTCTTTAATAAGATCCTTGAAAGGAAATCAGCGTCATACTTTCACATGTCTATTTTCCAAAGAACAACTGTGGCTAAAGGGAGGTTAATATCTTTAAGTGTTAGATAGATAGATATTCTGTATAAAGATGGAATGGGTGAGTGAGTGATCACCTGATAAATTTGGCCTTGGGATGGATGTGTCTGATCCGATATTTTGCCAGACACTTGTTCAGGCAGTTGAAGAGTGCGCCCAGCAAACCGCCCACAACCCCCATCAGGACAAAAAAAGCCAGGTCCACAGCTGTCCACAGGTGGCAGTTCTTATCTCCGTCTGGACACTGAGGAGCAAAGAATGTTAGTTAAGGTGTTAGTTCAGATTAGCATTGTCATACAATAATAATGATGTTAATGATGTGCCAAGATGTGGCCTAAGAGCTGAGTGACGGAGAGGAGGGAGGGAGGGAGAGTGGGGAGCAGTGGATGGGCATGGCCAGGTAATAATAAATGACCACAAGTTGCATCTGTGTGAGGTGCTCAGTGGGACAAGAACTAAGTATTTATACAAAGGGGGGGGGGAAGTCTGGGACAAGCATCGCGCTGGTTAGACAAAAGGGCCACAATACAGTGTACCAGTGAAGCAAGCATGGACTAAGAAAGCCAATGGCAACATTTAAATGCAGTAGTTGGTGTTTGACTAGAGATGCAATACATACACTCATTTTTATTGCAACATGTACAAATTTAAACTAAATTGTGAAGATTTGCAACTGGATCAGCAAATAAATAACATCACTGGATACCAATACACACTGGTTTTCACTGGACAAAACTGCATGTGAAGGCTCAAAGCATTAGTCTCAGTTCTGTCTCAGATGGTGCAGTTTGACATATATCTCAGATGGGTGCTGGATTTAATGAAATGTGACTCTATACAGCTTATTATTAATAATAGCCCACAATTAAATATATGAGTATGACAAGTTGATGTGGTACGTCAGCACCCTCACCTCCCACCTTCCCATGTTCATGGGAAAAGATGCAATTATTATGAAAATTCTACAATTAATTAGTTCATTTCATTTAATCGTTTGACAACCCTATTATTATATGAATATACTTGTACAAAGGGGGGCGAGACAAGTTCAGTGACTGACTCTTTACCTTGAACTCTCCAAAGTTGAGCAGACCAGGCTGCTGGAAGGAGCCCCACTTGTTAAAGATGATCCCTGAACGGAAGAAGTTGAGGGTGAACGTGGCGGACATGGAACAAAAGAGCTGTGAAAAGTAACACTCATTGATAAGTTATGCATGCAAATGTATTTACAGTGATCTCTAAACTGCACTAATATCATTAGCTTTTTATTTTTTTCCTCAATCCTTTGAATTCCAGGCTTGAATGAATATTCTTGACTCCACAGCTACAGGAATTCTATGGACCTACTTCCAGTAGATGCTGAGGCATTTCAGCACATGAATGAGAATTTAGAAAAATGAATTGTGAACCCAATTATATGCTGTTGAGAAACTTCACTCTGAACCAAAGTAGAGGAACAATCAGTTCTGCCAACCACAGAACCGAATCACTAGCATGGCTAACTCTCTTCATGTTCGGGGAAATGGGTAAACCTACCACTTTCCAAGTGAGTCCCTGGTTCCAAAATGAAGAGCCCTCTTCCAGACTGAAAAGGGTGCCACCTATAGGGGCACCAAAGGCAGCGGCTACTCCAGCTGCAGCCCCTGCTGACACAAAGTCACGTTTGTCCCTAAATGAAAGGGACAAAACAATTAGGTATGACTGACAACATCAGCATGCTAGACATTTCTAGTAAAGGTGTGTACTGTAATACCTGTCACTGCGGAAATGGGGAAAATCAAATTTGATCTTTTTGAAGGAGATGCTCTGAAACTAATACCGGAAGAAAAGATAAAATCACACTTTGGCCATAATAAGAGCATTAAGTCATTAGATTAAGAGCTAGTCATTTAATCAGCTAAATCAATGATTATCCAGAAAAGGCTTTTATGACTGGTCCTCTTCCATTTCTAATTTAACTGCCATTTGACAACTGTTTATTTGCACATCATTCTCTGCAGATGACACATCAGATACTATCAAACAATCTTGAGATCACACTTCTTAGAATAATGAACATTAACAGTTTGGACTAATCATGGGAGCTTCCCATCCAAGCAATAAAAATAAATACATTCTAGAAATGATGGGTAGCAAAATCCATGTCCAACCAAAATGTATCTACAGTACTTGGAGCTAAGATGCAGGGACAGTAACACAAATATGGAATATTTAGAGTGCTGATGTCTGTACTGTAGATTTCACTGCTTGAGAGTAGAACTTGTGATTACAAAGTGTTGCAGTTTACCTGAGGAAGGCCGGCTCCCACAATGGCTCCACTGTGAATCATTGGACCTTCTTTTCCCACAAACAGACCTGAGGAGACAAAGGCTGCTTTTCAGTGACTACTAGGTCTTTTTCGTTCATTTTCACAAACACACCGTGATAAATTGTCCATTAGTTAGCTGAATCAGACAGCAGACATGGTGACTCATCCATACGGTGTTCGGTGTTTGGGTTTGACATAAAAAGTAAAGGCTTGACATCTGAGTGTAAGTGTTTACAAATGCATTCCTCTTTGCTTGTATTCATGAATCTCCATCATTCATTAATGTTATCTGTGCTCATTTTATTTTGACATATGTCACAGTTTTGTTCAAAACACTTCACCTCCAGCCACAGTGAACAGAACTCCCGTAGCTTTGCATAGAAAAGTTCGCAGTCGTACAATTCCTGGAATTTTCACGCCATTCAAGTAGCTTTTAATTTCTGGGATCCCTGAACCGGCGGCGACCGGCTGGATTTCAAACAGAAAAGACAGCATATAAGCAACTGTACTTTCACAATAAAATAGGAGGTATCAAGAGACTCCTTGTTATGACAATAAACTTAGCAGAGGTTTTGAGAGTTTTAGATTCATGTTCATGTTAAACTTACACATAAAAATTATTTAAATTGGAAATTGTTTAGTCCGAGTATCTGAGCAACCTTACCTCAATGAGGACAAGCACACTAGCAATGAAGACAAAGGACATGTTGAATGCCAGGAGCTCCAGCAGAGACAGAGGGAGACAGCCTTTTTCACTGCACTCCTCTACAGCTGGAGGTATACAGTTAAGTGTCTTGGTTGGTAAACTGCTAGGCCTTTTGCTAAGAGCTATGTTTACTGTTGCGGATGGATAGTATCAATCCGCTGTGGCTCAGGAGTTGCTATGAGAGCTTAAGGAACTACACTTGTTTGATCCATATACTTTGGTTTCCTGAGCAAGAAGCCACACTTTAAAATCATTAAGCCTACCCTCCATGGTGGCAAATAAACTAAATTTACTACAAGTACCATTATTGCTAGAAGAGGTAAGAGGGAAAACTGAACCAAAGTCCATCAGAGCAAGAGACAGCAGAGGGAGGCAGTCAAGGTATAACTTGATTAGCGGATCTAAATGACATGTAATTAACTGTGTGTTGGAAAGAAAGTCGAAAAGAAGAGAGGGCTACAAGTGTGTGAACAGATCTATAGTACATGCAAATATGTACAGCAGGTGAAACACTACAGTAATAAAAAAAAATAATGCAATTAATTGCACTTTGTGCAAACATATAATATACACTTATTTTTTCTATTTTATTTCTACAGAGCAAGTATGTTTATTTTAATATTTTTTTTATATATTTTATTTTTTGACTTAATAAGTTGAGTCACCTTCAGCATGTAGGCAACTGGACCACTGACTAATTGGTGGAAAAATCCAGGTATCCAAGCTCCATATGCTGGATACCTGTCTAGAGAGTCGTTATCTGAAAAAAATGCAGCTAATTCACCGTTGACCCAGTTTGAAGTTGTTAGTTTCACCTGAGTCAAGGTGTCACTGCACTCACTTAGCAGAAGACTGTGTCTCTCAGGTGACCCTAATGACCCTCTTAAAAACCTGGAGTTTTCCACCAGTTACAGCTGGAGAAGCCTCTTGGATGAGAGGTGAAACATTTCCAACATAATTCAAGTAAGTCCAGTTTACTATAACTGATTACTGAAGAAAATGTGTAAAATGTTGTTTGCCTGATACGTTGCTGCTGTAACACCAGAATTTTTTTTTTCCATTTGTGAGTGTTCTTCAAATTGTTAGATATTTTTATAAATAAGGCCACAGTTCATAATGATTTTTTGTTTGTTTTTTATTATCTGTTCTTTTGGCTCTTTTTCTGAAAACGTTTGATTTACTTGCTCCACTTACAAAATCAAAGCTGTGATTTTAAATGTGACAAGCACCTCAGATGGTAAAAATACTGTGTAAAAATACTCTAATATACTCTAATATGTAAAAATATTAATCTGAAAGTAGCATAACTGACAACTGACTAATCAATATCCCTCTTTTTACAGCTTATATGAGTAGGCAATATTTCACTGCATTATAACACTTGTCACAGACAGCCAATTAATTATAACATTTTCTTCTCATAGAATTATTTTACCTTTTTAATACATACAGCATGTGTATTATTCTAGTAAAATTACATATCTATAGTGATGTAACTGTAAAAGGATACAATCACCAACTACAGTAAATTTGATTTTGTTGAAGAGGCGCACAAAGAAATCCACAAACAGGCCCACCTAGAAGAGACATGAATGTAATGCTACATAGTTATTTGCAACATGTTGGTATCTAGTAACATACATGTATAATATAAATATACATGTAATCCAAATATACCTACCAGACCCACTGTGACTCCAATAGCAAACACCATCATCCACCGTACAGCTTCATACTTTTTGGCTTTCTATCAGTGTATAAAATATATCAAACTGAGAATTAAAACCAAACCAAACTTAATATAATTTCTTTATTTAAATTATAACGTGTTAATGACAACTGTGACAATTCCGTTTACTGACAATGGAAAATAAGTTAATTATCTACACAGTTTTGCTTTCTAAATATGTCAAAGTCTGCCTGCAAAAAATGCACACATCAGATTACACCTTTAAGTGTTATCTACAGCAGGGCAATTAATCAACAATATATGTTTGAACTGTGTCTTACCTTATTGTCTGTCTCCTCCAGAACCTCCACGTAGGGCTCATTAATGCAGCGGTCATAATCCAAGCTCTAGAGCCAAAACAAACAAACAGCAATTATTACCTTGGTAAGATTCCATGAATCACACCTTTATCAGAAACTGATAATCTGTTAATCTGATAACACACGATTGACTTGCTTACCTCATAGTCTTTACGAGGAAGAATCTCATCTTCTTCATCTCGGATTTCCCCAAGGATTGTCTGGGAAAAGAAAAGCGTATCACAGTGGGGAAACTTATGAATATATATCTTCTGTTATTATTAAAACACTTCACTCAGCGGCTTTCTTGGTCACGCCAAATGATTCTCGTTCATTCACACATTCCTGGGTTGTTTTTATAAAAATGCATAAAAATGGTATCTGATGAACAGTATTATGTCTATGCATATTTTGTGATTTATAAGCTGAAAGCACGTATTGGATTCTCACCTTTTCTCTTTGGAATTTATTTTCATCAAACTTAACATACAACAAGGAGCAAACATCAACACTCGCTTCCCTAATATTTCAATGACTATTTCTTTTTTCCTTGTACCTCTTCCTTAATTTGTTTTCTCTGCTTTTTAAATTTAATTTACAACTTTTTTAAAAAAAAAATTAGAACTATTATTTGTGTGCGGTATCTAGGTTTGATAAGTTAAACCTTTCTTAAAAAAATATATACAGTATATTACCCTTTTTATTTATATGTTACAACTACTTAATTGTAAAAAAAAAAGAAAGTCATTCACTGTCAGGAATAATAGACACTGCAATGAAGAAATTGGGGTGTGATGATTAACACTGCTGTTTAAATTATGTTAAAGAGGTTAAGGGGAGAAAAGACTCTCTAAAATTATTTTTTACATTGTATATGATGTTTGGCCGTTGCGCATCTTAGCATTCAGCCACAAGACAACGAGATACAGTGGGGCGCAGGAGGGTGGAGCACGTAGGACAGAATAAGAAGCACTGACTGAGGAGAACTCAGCGGAGCTTCTGAGGAGAAACAGGAATTATTTTTTAAATGAAGTTCTGCTTTGTAGGATAATTGCATTTTTTTCTTACCAGCTCTTCTGGCGTTCGTGTTTCTCTATCTCTGCAGCAGCACCGGCAGCACACACACATCCCACAACACGCCATCTTTGTTGTTGTGTCATGCTGCGTTCAGGCTCAGGTCAAAATTATAAATGCTTTAATAGAGTCCTTGCCTTAAAAAAATATGTTTAAAGGCCAGGCACCCTGTTTTACAACACTGTCATCGACACTTTAGATTCATTGTAAGATTATGTTTTTCCAAATAGCTTTTATTTTAAACATGTGCTTAGAACATTGAAATAACGTTTTGAATTGTATCATATTTCAAACGCAACTTTGTAGGCCCGCCCCATGTAACCTTACCACGTGACGCAAAAACCGCATAATGATTCAAAACTATCAAAGCTGCGTACATGTACGCATAAAACCATATTCTTGGAGAAACGTATCCTAAATAAGACAGAAATGCTGTGTGAAATGAAATATCAACACAAAATTTTGTGGGATTTGGAAATAAATACACTGAACGAGAAGGAGCTCATTAAAATTTTGATAATAGCACGTCGACATTCTAAATAACCTTATATGTACATGCTGCATTTTTTGCCATGGGAAAACTAGTAAACTATGATTTTTCTTTTTTAAAAACCGTTTACTCTCATCTATAGATCATTAACATTGATTCAGTAGTAATATTCAACATTTACTATGATCTTTGGGGTTGGAAAATCCTACATACACTCCCCAGAAAAATTCTGACAGTTCATTAGCATTACCTTTTTAAATATAAATGTCACCGTTTATACCTAAGAGCTTTATTGGATTATCAGGTTCAGACTGATAGATAATCAGAAATTCATTTTACAATTAGGATACTTCGGAAATACCCTCGGAGATCGAACCAGCCCGTCTTTGCCATTTTGGGGTCTGAATTGTAGGTTTTCCTGCATGTCATGAACGCAACATTTTCACTACATTGCATGCACGCTGAGGCAATAGTGGATGGAAGTCTGTGTGGGATAAAATCGACTGAAGGAGGTGGGTGAACCACTGTTTGTGTTACTTTTACTTAGATTGCACCTGTCTGAGATTAAACTGCAGGTTGGCGGAGCAGAGCGAAGCCTTAGCAACTTGAACATGTGCCGTTTAAATTCTAAAAAACCAGTGAGCGAACATACAGTAGCTCGTGCTAGCAACTACGCTGAGCCAACATGATGTAGCAGCCGGTCGGTTCTAAATGGGGTTTGCCATCACACTTTCCTTATACACTCACTTGACACCTTATTAGGTACACCTTGTGATTGACTCCATTTTGCCTTCCGTACTGCCTTAATCTTTTGTGTCATGGATTCAACAAGACGCTGGGAATATTCACCATTGATTTCTTATTTCTAGCGGTTGACATTTTTAGAATGGACCGATGTTGGAGAGGGACCGCCACAGAGCTGATACTACTAATTTCCCTTTTTTCTTTTTTTTTAACTAATTTACTTCCAAGATACAATACATTGTAAAAGTATAATTTAACCACTTATTTTAGAATGTACCATACAAATGATTCCTACAGGTTAATGAGGGCCTGTACTTAGGAATGGAATAGAGATGCCGTACCATTTTTCTCTGTATGATATGTCCCACTTGAAAACAGTCGTTTTACCTCTTTTAATTAACTAAGCAGTAGATAAGATATTGGTTCCAAGACATATACAACCCACCAACATGTATAATTATTGGCCATTGCGAATCATAATGCTCCAACTGCATGGAAGACATTTTCAGCCATCATTCACATCCTTGTCTCGTGTTTGATTCGGTGATGTTGGATTGTGCCGGACCCATACAGAGACTGAATCCAAAAAAATTGGATTGCAATTTTTATCATTGTGGAGGCCATTTGAATACAGTAAACGCATTGTGATGTTCAGTGAACTAGTTTGAGATGTTTTTAACTTTGTGATATGGCTGCATTATCCTGCTAGAGGTAGCCATCAGGAGATTCGATACACTGTGGTCATAAACCTCTGTTTCCATCAAGCACCAGCACAATTGGTTTCAGTTTGGTATGTCACACAATTATTTGAATTTCCATTGTCAATGTGTAGGGTGACCACCATAACCAATTCTGAATGTCCCAGTTTTTAGCACCTTTACAGTGATCCGGCTTCTACAGGGAGAGATGCATTGCAGACCATTGATTGGTCAACACAGAATTATCACTTGTGTTTGGTGGCAGGAGAAAAAAAATATATATATATATTTTGTTTTTCTGTGCAGCCTTCTCAAACAGAGCTTGTCTTCTTCTTGAGATAAACAGCCACATGCTAAGAAAAAAAGAACCCCAAAAGCTGGATGTCCTCTATTGTTACACTTTACTTACTGTGTTATTGGTCTTTTGTATGGGACTTATTGCTGAGCTTCACTGTGTTGAGCTGGTATAATGTTAAAATATTTAAGTAGCTTATACATCTGCGTAAATACTGTAGCTACATAATTCACTCTACCGTAGAAACACAAGCCACATCAGGGCGTGTTGGTCCAAACTGCACTATGGCGAACTACACTTTGATGTATGATGGAAACAGGGCTGTGGTCTGATGTACATGGTCAGTAGAAATACTCGGGCTATGGCAATAAACCATGATCAAGTGGGACTATGGACCACAAAGTCTGCTAAGAAAATATCCCTCCACACCATTAGAACACCGCTACTACCTTGAACTGTCAATACAACGCAGGATGAATCAATACTTTCATATTATCTATACCAAATTTTGACCCAGCCAGGTGAGCCTCACAGCAGATTTTGAGACTCTTCATACCGATTGTCTGTAAAGAAGCATTTTCTGAAATGCTCAGACCAGCACATCTGGCACCAACAACCCATTCTCATGCTTGGTTTGAACTTCAACAGGTTGCTTTGACCATGTCAGATGTACTGACATGCTGCCACATGATTAGAATTAGGATTAGTTGTATTTGCACACACAAACACACACCATCAGTGATAGTGAATTTGACCTCTGCATTTAACCCACCAGTTTTACACACAGTAATGAATACACACAAAGCAGGTGCAAATCAGGTGCTGGAATGGAACCAGCAACCCTCCGATTACAAGGCCCATTCCCTTCTACTTGGCCATGTCCTTTGGCCTGGTTATTGGCTGGTTACCTTTTTGCTTTAATGTGGAGTTGAACAGGTGTACCATATAAAGTGGCCAGCGAGTGTGTATATATATATGTTGAATAACTAAAAATGAAACCAGCAGCTTACATCACTTAGTATTTGTGACCAAATGTTGTCATATTACAAAAAGCCTTCACATTCTAATGTTTGCTGGAAAAGAACACTGGTGTGACTTAAGTGATATTCTGAAGCAATCAGAGTTATATAGTAATAATCACTAACTCCTGAATAAAGTTTTTTTTTTTTTTTTTTGTATTTAGAGTTGTATTTTTTAAATTATTGACTGAGTATAGCCAAACATATCTGTGTCTTTATTTCTTTTCAGTATAAATTATCATCATGGTCAACCAGGTTCCGCAAGGGGATGGTTCTTGGCAGCAATGCAAGACAGACCCCAGCGGAAGCAGCAGCAGTGGTGCGAGCTCGAAGGAGAGCTCCCGCTGTTCCACACCTGTGCTGGATGCAGACCGCTCAGACAGGCTGCGGGAAAAGATGCGGAGGAGGATGGAGTCGGGAGATCGTTGGTTTTCACTGGAGTTTTTTCCTCCACGCACAGCCAGTGGAGCTGTCAACCTCATCTCAAGGCAAGTGGAATCAAAGTGGAAGGTATCAGACATACTTTACACAAGGACACAGAAGGATGCTGTGAAGAGTTTAGTGAAAAGTTGTCACTCGGAACTAAGTTGGTCTAAACAGAAATTCTGGCGTTCTGTTCTTTGGCAGTCTAGTTTAACTATGTTGGAGCTCCCAGAGGTTCTTGCCTGTTTTTGTATTGACTTGTGGATAAATCTTGCTTGTGTCTGTTTAAGAGCTGGTAAAACTTGCTAGAGTGGCTGATATACAGTATCAGGCAAGAACAATGGGTATTAAACCCATTGTTCTTAACAACAAAAACAAAATGCAGAAACAATTATTTAAAATAATTATTTTTTTTAACATTGACTTATAAACAAGCGGCTTCTTATGCCAAGGGCAGCTCGTTTTGCATTGTACATTTTTCTGCTGTTTCCAACTGTTAACATGGTTAATGCTGGGAACTGATTGAGCATGTTCAATGTGTTGCCAGCTCCATATCCAATCGCAATTGCACAATTGTCATCAAACAACTTTGGAATGATCCACCTTCTTTGTCTGTTGCATTAAAGTTAACTGTGAAACTGAAGTGTTCCTGCACAATAGACATCATTGATGAAGGAGTCAATTTTTGATTCTAGAATAGAAATAGTATAGGAACACTTTATTGTCATTGTGCAGGTACTATGAAATTGCAGGTGACTCTACTAAGGTGCAAGATAAATAGATTGCATGGTAAACATAAGTACAAGACATTAAATGCACCTAAAAACCTAAAAAAGATATGAAATACTCGCAGTGCATGGATGTATAATAGTGCAAAATACCCCGCTTGTCTGCCGTTGACTTTAGCACTAGCGTGCTTCAGGCTCTACTAACTGAAGTAGCAACAGTTAGTCCTTCACTAAAACTGTCCCTCAGAATTTGAGAACCATGCATTTACAAACAATTTCTACATGTGCTGTAGATGTATTAGTTTCTTATGCATTTGTGCTGAAAAGCCCATACTGAAATTGTTCAGCTCAAATTATGTGCCAATACAGCCCTGTACTTAGCTATTGGTTCTAGTCAAGGACAAGCCTCATACAAAGTGTCATAGTAAATTACTAGACCCTTATTATTAACCACCCCAGAATATTCTGGTGTTACCAAGCAGCTGAACTAGTTCATGTCACTGTTTTGCAGATTTGACCGCATGGGTTCTGGTGGCCCTCTGTTCATCGACGTCACCTGGCACCCAGCGGGGGATCCGGGCTCAGACAAGGAAACCTCATCCATGATGATCGCGAGCACAGCAGTCAACTACTGTGGCCTAGAGAGCATCCTCCACCTGACCTGCTGCAACCAAACCAAAGATAAAATTACTGGCTACCTGGCGAAAGCAAAGCACCTGGGCCTCAAGAACATTATGGCGCTTAGAGGAGGTAGGAGACTTGGCATTTATTATACCGTCAAGGAAGTTCTGTCTTGTGGAGTTCAGAGTGGTTTGGAAAATAGTGATTACTGGGTACAACTAGGTTGAGGTTCCCTAAGTGCAACCTGCTGCAATCCATCAGGTCTATATGATTGATTCTTACATTTACCTCTATCATGGGTGATTAATTGACGGAGACAGCTGGAGGTTGTTAACAATGCACTGATAGTGAAGCTTGTTGTGGCAAAAATGCAGTTTTAGACACACAAACCAGCATTTCTCTCTGTTTGAGCATCCCATGCTTTTGCTCAGACAGGCACATATTTATCGTCCAGGCATTCACATGCTGGTTAAGGTTGATACTATACAGCAACGGACAATCATTATGTCCATCAGGGAGCCATCAGCGGCAACAGCGGACATCCTGCAATACCACTGTGTGGAGGAATCTTTGTAGGTGGAAAAAAAAGCCATCATCAGAGAGGCTGGGTGAAAAACGAAAACCAGGTGGCATAGGCACTGGGGTTATATAGGGTGACTGCAGTATCAACAGTACTGGATAAGCAGGACTGAATAAGGTAAGGAAATAGCTTACAAATGGAACACATGATGGGTTGTGTTTTCAGAGGCAGTTTCACAAAACTGTAAAAACCTGCAGCGTGCAGCCAGTAGTCCAAATAGTGGCTACAGATGACTCAATCCGACTTTTTTTGTGTTTGATATTGATGCTACAAACGAATTCCCACAGATAACAATATCAGTCCAATACGAATGTTTACCTCGAACACACTAATCGAGAGGTTACCTTTTTAAACTTTTTTGTGCCGATGTAGTTGCCACCTGGCTATAACTAGCCATTTTAAAAACCTAAAGCTCCAACTGCTAGTAAGACATTTGTAGTCCTCGCTTAGCTTTTTTTTCTTTTCCATTCCAGTGCAGTTATCCATGGATACTAAGAGTCATATTGGCTATAGCAACCATTTTAGTTCAAAAGACTGAACATTCTTTAATAACAGTGTAATATTGTGATTTCTACACAGACCCCATTGGAGAAGACTGGGAGGAAGAGGAGGAAGGCTTCAACTATGCTATCGACCTTGTTAAACATATCCGTTCAGAGTTTGATGACTACTTTGACATTTGTGTTGCTGGTATGTTTTCAGCCTCAAGGTCAGCAGCTGACAGTTACATTTGATAGTGCTGTCAGCTAATGATTTTGAAATGTACTGTCCAGGTTACCCAACAGGTCATCCTGAGGCAGAGAGCTATGAGAAAGATCTCAAACACCTGAAGGAGAAGGTGGATGCTGGAGCAGACTTTGTAATCACCCAGCTGTTCTTCAGACCAGACACGTTTCTTAAGTTTCTGGATGACTGCAGAGCAATTGGAATTGCGTGTCCCATCCTACCAGGAATCTTCCCAATTCAGGTAAGTCAAGCTGCAGCTTTCAGGAATCAGAATACTTTTAGTATTATCATTGTGCCATATTTCAGAAATCATTGGCTGACTAACGGAGGACTGCTAGTCCACCTAGACCTATAAGTTAGACACTTTAAGACCATTGCCTTTTGTACCCAAGTCTTTTTTGTTGTTTGGCTCTTTTTGTCTCGAATATTGTAAAACTCATATTCCATTTAATCCAGAGGGTTACAGGGCTACAAAGACTGAACATGGACTTAAAGCCAAATTCCTATGTGCAACCAAAATGGGCATCTGTACCATTGAGGGTTAAACTTCACCCTTTTTTTTTCCTCCAGGGCTACCAGTCCCTTCGCCAGCTTGTCAAGCTGTCAAAACTGGAGGTGCCAGAGGAGATCACTAAAGTCATCGAGCCCATCAAAGACAACGATGCAGCTATCCGGAACTACGGAGTCCATCAGGCTGTAGAGATGTGCCGCGTGCTGCTGGACAGCGGCAAGGTTCCAGGCCTCCATTTCTACACACTGAATCGAGAGGTTGCCACCATGGAAGTCCTCCGACAGCTGGGCCTCTGGATAGAAGACCCCAGGTCAGCTAATAACTCTGCATGCTTATAGCATGTGTGTTATTTCAGCAAAAGCCAGAAGGAATCATAAAGTTTTAAAGGTCCAGTATATAAGAATTAGTGGCATCTAATGGTGAGACTGCAGATTGTAAGAAACGGGGGGCTCCTTCACTCACCCCTCCTGTTTCCAAACGTCTCAGGGAATGACAGTGGCCTTCACATACCAGGAAAGTTGTTGTTCTGTCTTCCACAGTGAAATGCAAGCTGTGGCTAGTTTGTCTATTCAGGCTGCTGTAGTAAATGCAAGACCCTTGCCTAAAGGACATAGCAAAGTCTTATTCTAAAGCCACAAACAACAAATTATTTTATTTAAAAACAAGTAAACACTTATGCAAACACAGATATAGGTAGTATATTCAATTTCTGCTACTAAACCTTCCCAAATGTTTTGAAACGCCATATTCTTCCTGCCAGGCGACCTCTTCCTTGGGCAGTGAGTGCAAATCCCAAACGGAGAGTAGAAGATGTTCGACCCATCTTCTGGGCTTCCAGGCCCAAGAGCTACATCTACAGAACCCAGGACTGGGACGAGTTCCCCAACGGCAGATGGCAAGAACAACCTCAACTTCCTTAATTGTTAAAATATCTCAGTTTTTGATGAATATTGTAATGTGAGTGGGTGTTAATTACTTATGTAAGAAGAGAAAAACCTGCTGTCAGTTAATAGAGGTGTTGTTGAATGTCTTCAGGGGAAACTCCTCATCTCCAGCTTTTGGGGAATTAAACGATTACTACCTCTTCTACCTGAAGAGCAAGTCATCTAAAGATGCATTGCTGCAAATGTGGGGTGAGGAGCTGATGAATGAAGAGAGTGTCTTCGAGGTCTTCACCTGCTACATCACAGGACAGCCAAACCGTCATGGACATAAGGTAGACGGGATAGAACGGTGCATACTTTTCTTACAAATGTTTCTCTGGTGCCATCTCTACTGCTGGTCTTTAAACACCTTGAAAATAGTAAAAGATACATACAGCAGGGTCTTTGATTTACAATGAGTAGTTCGGAAGGTGCATCAGTAGGATTCTCTGTGTGTATTTTTAATGGACCAGCTCTGAGGTGCCAACCCTATAGTAATCACTAAATGCAGGTACAACGCACAGGAGTATTAGACTGCACATTGGTAAGCACAAGGCTAGGCATAATGGCCAAAAGTGATGGTGTCACTAACAGACTTTGGGAGCTGTGATGAATTAAACAAAACCAGTGTATTTCCAGCAAATTAGTAGTCACAGTAATTAAAAACAAAAGTCTGTAGAATTGTGGTCAAGAGCAGTAGGAGACAAAGCAATGTCATGTGTGGTTGCTCTGTATCTTGTCTTCCACAGCCATAGTCTCATTTCAATGTGCGATTACTGCGGCAGCCCTAATGGATGTGCTCAGATTTTAGATATACAATATTTCCTACATTTAATCCCTCATTTTGATCAAATTGTCAACTTCTTTCTAAACATTCAGACATCCAATAAGAAACTTGTATTCATCATTTTATCTTCTCTTTCATTCATCAATTCAATTCAATCAATCATCAATTTAACGCAACATGCCAGATTGGCTTCAGCTCAGGCAAAAGGCCACAATCCCACCTTCTCTAGTTTGGTTTCTGTTGTTGTAGAGCATAGATGCTGCACCATTTTTTTAATGTAGTTCTTTTTATGTGATCATAATTATGAACGTTGAGCACAAAGTTGAGAGATATTTTGCTAAATGAGCTGTAAGAACAGAATGTGGGTCATTCTGAGTGAACTAGTGTGTTTTTGTTCTCTGGCCTCTACAACCAAATTTTGACATCACATTCCAGACGAATGCAAAAACAGCATACGAGAGAGCAAGGCTAATCTTAGCTAATCCTAACAATACCCATAACTTTTTTACTAATAATCCCCTTACAGGTTATGTGTTTGCCCTGGAACGATGAGCATCTGGCTCCAGAGACCAACCTGCTGCAGGAAGAGCTGAAGAAGGTCAACAGACGAGGAGTCCTCACAATCAACTCCCAACCCAACATCAACGGAAAACCCTCCACAGACCCTATTGTCGGCTGGGGACCTCCAGGAGGCTACGTATTCCAGAAGGTAGGAGCACAGCTGGTGTCTTTGTCAAGACTCTGTAGAAGTTTGTGTTTTTGATAGACATAGAAACAAGATGGTATCAGCAGAGTTTTGCCTACAAATCGTTTAAGAACATGCTGATTTAGTTGCTTTGTGTTGGAGCTGTGTTTTGTTTATGCAAAAATGGTTTCCAAGGACATTTTCCTGAAGTTTTTCCTGTTTGAACAAGATGTAGCATGTCCATGTTGATAGAATTAGCCATGCTGGACATGCAGAACTTCTACAAGTGTTACTTTTTCTTTAGCTACCAGGATTATTCATATGGACCTTATTGTTGTACTGATAGATAGATGTAATTTCAAGTAAAAAAAATGGCAGGTTAAACCTGTGTGAACTATTCTGAATTAGTTTCAGTTCAATCTGATTTTGTAAATAATTCAGTGGTCACACCCATTGGTTTATACAGCTGTTCTGGGCTTTCATTAATTAGATTTTTGTTACAAAGAAAGTCACAGGTTTAACATCATTTAGTCAGGTGTAATAATCCATGTCATACTTTAATGTGACGGGAAGCTTTTTTTAATGAAATAGTCTGTCCTTGTTTCAATACTGAGATTTTTCTGATACGACTGGTCGCCTAATGTTGACATTCTGCCTTTATCCTCGTGGCGTAAATCCCAGGCTTACCTGGAGTTCTTCACCTCCAGCGAAAATGTGACCGCTCTCCTCAAAGTACTGAAGAAGTACGAGCCCCGTGTCAACTACCACATTGTTAATGTGCATGTAAGTTTGAACAGAAAACACCAGTCATTTAGTGTTTTGTTTCTTTTTTTTTTTTAATTTACATTATGATTATTTCATAATGAACCTTTTCTTTTGTAGGGACGTAACCTGACCAATGCCCCCGAAATGCAACCTAACGCTGTGACGTGGGGGATTTTCCCTGGCAGAGAGATCGTTCAACCCACTGTAGTGGACCCAGTCAGCTTTATGTACTGGAAGGTAAAAGAAAAACTGCTCTGCTATTGTTTGATTGGTAATTCAGGAGTGTTTTAGTTGACTTAAATTAATAGCAATTTTTTTTTTTTTTTAACAATTTTTTTATTGAGCTGCTACAAGTTATTATTTTCCAATAGAAACTTTCTCCCCAAACGTCTGCAGTCCCAGACTTCGACTACTGCCCACTCCCCTCAAAAAAAAAACAATGACTGATACACTGATTGTTGTGGAAAGTGACAGTTTGTAAAATATGGACGTTGTCTTCCTGTTTCACCAAATTGAATGGAACTAGCTTAGCTGTCAGTCACACAGGGTCAAATGTCCCCTGCTTTATTGTCTATTGTCCTCTAAATAGCAACATAATTCACAAAACTGACATCATTTTCTACTGAAAAAGACTTCAAACTAGTGATTAAGACAATTAAATCTTCAGGAAAATGTTTACCAGTGTTGTAGATCAAGTGGGAAGTGGGAACTAATTTTCTTGCAGACTTCCATTCAAACTGAATTCTTGTTTGCAACCAGTGGAGTTGCCCCCTGGCTTCCTTGGCTTCATTTGCTTTGCAAACGGGAAGTTCATATTACAATTTTATATACAGTCTCTGCGGAAAATAGGAGGACTTGGAAGACATGGACACACTTTTCATCATTTAACAGAATCTGACTTTATCATATGAATATGGTTTTAGACTTTCGATCCAGTCAGATTTTCTTGCAGCACATGCAAAAAAAATAAAATGAAATAATAATAATAATTCACTTCAATGTAAACAACATGACGGATTAACATCCTCTGAGTGTGTCAATAGCTAATGGGTCATGACAGCTTGCAAGTATTTGGATATTGCATTCTACACTGTTTGTAGAACTAGGGCACTCTAACCCAGTGACAATGACATCACATGTACACAGTCAATCTTTAACTTAGCTAGAAGCTAGAAACTTTCAAATATGTGCCATTTTTTTTATTCATCAGCTTTTGAAAGGCAACTTTTTTCTTAATGTAAAATAACTAAAATCTGTCATTTTTAATGGACAAGCAGCAGCTGCACTATATGAACCTTTAAAAAGATTTGAAGCAGATCATTTTCACACAGTGGGGAAGCCTTTCCATGGCTGCTTGGTTTGCCAGGTCTTTCAGGTCTAAATCCATTCAGTCTCACGACTGTCCAAAATAGCAGCGAGTTGTGTGTTTTGGTTTTAACCTCTCTGCTTCCGTTTCCCTCAGGATGAAGCTTTCGCCTTGTGGATCGAGCAGTGGGCTAAACTCTACGAAGACGAGTCTCCGTCGCGGATGATTATCAAGTACATTCACGACAACTACTTCTTGGTCAATCTGGTGGACAACGATTTCCCTCTGGACAACTGTCTGTGGCAGGTCATTGACGATATGTTCGAAGCGCTGGACGCACCTCCTGAGCCGACAGACCAGTCTGAATAAAAAAAAAGAAGCTAAATGACCATTTTTAACCACTTTTTAGAAAAAGTAAGACTACAAATGAACTGGTCTGTATTTTATGCATTATCTGTGAAAGCTGCAGTTTACAATATAGGGTAAAAAGTGTACTTTACAGTAGTTTTTAAAGACTTACTACCTTTTGAAGGAGATAATTATGTTTTCAGTGTCTGTGTGTCAGTTTGTATTATTACCCTTAAACTGGTCCTGAGTAAGATTTAAATTACTTTTGGAGCAACTTCAAGTAGGGGGAGATTTTTCTTTCCCCTTCCTTTCTTTAATATTATGAGATTGAATTGTTTTTTTTTTTGTTTCTTGAGATATAATGCAGTCTTCATGTACGTATCATCATCTTCAAATAAGCAAAATCTGGTGCTGATCCAGGTAATGATCCAGATTTTAGTTTACTCAGAAGGTGTTTGTGGATATGTCCCTAAAACATAGCAAATATGCTAGGTTCATATATACATTATACTGTTTATATTTGTATAAGACACTACATAAAGAGAGTATAGTTAAATGTTGATGGGTCAAAACACTTTTTGGTTTATTGTATTTTGATAGCTGCTAAAGTTTTAACAAAAACAGCTTTTTTGGAGATTTTAGATGAAGTGTGTAGTATGTAAGGTAGAGGGTGTCACCTCATCCACTGTGTGTGTTTCAACAAATCTTTGTACTTTCTCTTGTAGCTCCCACATCTGTGACTCCACACACACAAATATTGCTAATTTTATAGATGCCCAACTTAGTTTTTATGACAAGGGTCATTTGTGTCTTTTCTGTGATAAAGACTTGTGAGTTGAGAACACACAGGTAAATCAAATAATGCATTAGTCAGGCGCGCTCCAAGAAACGGGTACATTTAAATTTTCCCCCATACATTTTCAAGTTACCTCCTTGTGTCCCAACTACGAGGGATGTGTATAAGCTTGTGTTGATTCGATAAAAGCTAAACACGATTCACTGGCCGCCGTGTTTCTGTTGCCTTAAACCGACATGCTTTGAGTGTTTTATCTGGCTTTCATTAAATATTTTCCCAGTTTTTTGCAATAAATAACCTGTTGAGTGAGTTATTGCTGTGATAAACACAGCGATTGAGAACAAAATGTATAAATCATCGTCTTGCAGGGTAACGGCGTCCCATCTTTTTCTACCCTGCAGTGAAAATATGGCAGATTTCATGTCAAACTGGTGCTTCAGGAAAAGTTGCCAAAGAATTAAGGATTCATCAGTATTAGTTTTTGGTTTATAATAACATCTTTATCACATGAATAACTTTTTTTGGTTGGTTTGTTTTGGTGCTACCCGCTTGCAAATCCATACTGAGCAAAGCATTACAAGATCAGAGCAGGCGTTCAATAACAACCTCACTCACTGGCCTATTAATAATAGAAAGTGGCCATTCAGAATAAGGAGTTAACAAGTGTTTAGTCATGACTAACAAAGGGTTAGTATTCATATGAACAACTGGTTCATTTATATATATAAAATCACTTTATATTCACTTAATATTTATCACTTGATTTCAAAAGGGATACTGTTTTTCAGGTTTTTTCAGCATGGTAACTCCTCCGGAAACCAGACAAATCATCAAGCTCATGTTAATCCTAATCTGGCAGGTGTGTCTGCCCAACTATATTAAACTACAGCATAATTCCATTCTTCCTGTGACGGGTCACACGCTGAAGACGCCACTGCCACTGATATGTACATGACTGGGTTTTTTATCCTTAAAAAAAAAAAACAACAACCATACAACACCTGACACATGTGTTGTTTAATTATTTATTTGCAGAACTTGAATTTCCTACCCATCAATATGTTTGAATACGTAGATAATCTTTCGCAGCCATAGTAAAGACCTTTTATGTGTTATTTAGGGCAAGGGTCACGCTTTGACGATGACCACGAGCAGCCAGAGTGAAGTGGAAGATTACTATGCAAACAAAGAACAAATCCATACAGATAAATCAGGTGCGTATAACAACAAACATAATCAATGACATCTGGATTTAAGGGAACCTCATCAGCAGACAGGTGACTTGATGCCTTTGTGGCATGCAAAGGCCACCGTAGTTCCCCAGTGCATTTGAAAAAGCGAGGACGACTACTTTGTCCTTTGCATTCGGCAGTCTCATCATTGTCACTATTTTTTTACACACTGGACCTGAAAATAATTTGTTAATACGCTGTTTTATTTCTTTGTATTCTTGTACAAAATTAGCTCTTGTATGTATTCTTATATAAAAGTCTGTCTCAAGACTCTCATTATTTTGACAATTGCATATCTGATGCTGATTGGGGTTGTAAAAGTGTACCCCAAGTGTCAGAGATACAGTTAAGTCTGCACATACAGCAGCTTTTTAAAGATCAGGATCATCTCCCCTTAGGGTGTTGAACTCTTCAGCAGCCGAGTACTTGTCCAGGTGACCAGCTGACTGACGGAAGCCTGCTGCAATCTCATCGAAGGTGCGGCCCTTCGTCTCTGGCACCTTGAAGTAGGTGAAGACGAAGAAGCCGAGCAACAGGACAGTGAAGATGATGAAGACGTAGGGGCCGCAGAGTTGCTGCATCAAAGAGGACAACTTTGTTTATTATTTCAAGCAGAGAAACAGGAGTTTGTAATTTCACTGCAGTGGTCAACTTGCATGTGGTCAACTTGTCATTTTATTAGGCACACCTGTTAAACTGCTAACGACGCAAATATTTAATTAGCCAATCACATGGTGGCAACTCGGTGCATTTGAGCATGTAGACGCGGTCAAGGCGACCTTCTCGAAGTCCAAACTGAGCATCAGCATGGAGAAGAAAGGCGATTTGGAACATGATTGTTGGTGCCAAAGAGGCCGGTCCTCATACTTCAAAAGCTGCTCAAGATTTTCATGCAGAACCATCTCAGTCATCGGTCATGATTGTAGTGAATTTGTGCAGAATGTAGTGACTGATTTACAGCCGTATTGGTAACACCTAACACCATTTTCAATTGGTAAATAAATAAAATTAAAATGCTATGCCTGTAATTCTGCATTAGATAAAATTAAGTGAGATAATAAAAAGTGAGCAGCAAATTCTCCCTGCAAAAATGTTTTGTCGTGGTCAGAGGAGAATGGCCGAACTGGTACAAAATGATAGAAAGGCTGAAGACCATCTGTAAATATCCCACATGTCAAACCTTGAAGCAGCAGAAGACCAAACTACTCCTGCCACTGCATAGGTTGTCCTGTATACCTAAAAAAAAGTGGTTGGTGCATATACTTTGATGTAACTGATGGTGTCACTTCTAATTAAAAACTGTCTTACCTCAACATACTGGAAACACATCCCCACTAAGAAGTTGGCAGACCAATTGGAGAAACCAGCGACTGCGATGGCAGCAGGTCTGGGACCCTGACTGAAGAGTTCAGCTATAATGAACCAGGGAATGGGGCCGGGTCCAATTTCAAAAAACGCCACAAAGCTGAAGATGGCTGCAATGCTGACATACGACATCCACCCGAGCTGCTCCTGTGGAACACAACACGCCAGAATGAGTGATTTTAAAAGTCTTAGAAAACAAAAAAAAAAAAAGGACGATCGTAAAACATACCAACAATGCCATGGCAATGGTCAGACAGACTGCTGAAATTGCCATTCCCATCAAACCGATGAGGTGGAGTGGTCTCCTGCCCACTCGCTCCACCACAAACAACTGCACAGAGGAAAAGGAAGGTGGTAAATTACGACGACATTCCGACAAATGCTAGAAACCTTTTACACCTGAGATTTTCTTTTTTAACTCACAGAAACCACGGTGAAGGCGGTGTTGACCACTCCGGTACCAATGGTGGCATAGACAGGCTGAGACACACCTGCTTTCTCAAAGATCCCAGTCGAGTAGTAAAACACCTAGAAATGATGATGAAACATGGGCACCATATGTTTCATATGTTTCTTTACTTTACATGTGTTTTTTTTTTAGTTTGTATTAGTGTGCAAGATTCATCTTACTCAAATGCAAAAAATGTGTAGCTTCTCAAAATGTTTTTAAAGGTTCCACAAAACATGATACTTCGACTTTTATGATATTTTATAATTGACTTGAACATTATACGTTGGCTTACAGCATTGATTCCAGAAAGCTGTTGTGAGAGCTGCAGCATGACGGCGACCAAGAGGGGCTGGCGGTAGACGGGCGAGCGGAACAGCTGCAGGATGGTCACCTTCTTCTCCCTCTTCATCTGCTGGCTCTCCTCCTTCATCTCCTGCATGTCGTCACCCACGTCGTCAGTGCCCCGCAGCTTTATCAGGACTAAAAAAAAAAAACGTGAGTTTGAATCAGTTTTGACCAGGATTTATTAAAAAAAAAACAAACAAAAAAAAACTACTTTCTGACGGTAAAAATGATTGATATGTTAATGACATGTGTATGACAAGCCAGTCCATCACACCTATAATACATTCCTCAATTCCCTCCATTAATTGGAAACTGAATATTCTGATCAACTTTTGTCAAAGAGACACCATTCTATTTTTTTTTTTTTTTTTACCACACTGTTCTGCATTAATTGTGATTTACATCCTTCCTCTTCAGTTGTAGCCACTTCCTATGTCAAAAAGAGTCTTGGCTAAAAACAAATTTACAATTGTGGATTGTAAGGTCATTCTAAAATCCCTTTCAAAGTATAATTGATTAATAGAAGAGCATACACATATTAAATTTAAACCAAAATTAAAATTGAACCATTCTCTGATAAGTGGGTTAAAACTTGTACTGCACTAAATCTGCCTGGAGAAGTCAGATACACTAACAGATAATGGTTTTCTCCAACTGAATATAAAGATGGTATTTAATTGTTTTTTATTATGATCATGCATTTAATTGTAATATCTTTTTTTTGTTGTTGTAAATGCAAGGAACATCCGTCTGTCTGTCAGTTTCTTACATAACTGTCCAAAGCCTTCAAACTCAGCAGGTGACTTACTAAGGCCACCAGTGTGTGCAGTGCCAACATAGTTTGGATTAAAAACAATGCAAGAGATATTGGTGGAAATGTGACAGGTACTGTGTATTGATAGAAGAGCCACTTCCATCCCCTCTCACATAAAGCAGAAGTAAAAAAAAAAAACTCACAATTTGTGACGACCCTGCCTTCCTGACTATTTTTTTTTTCAGGTACTGCAGATGGGCGGGGTTAGCACTCTTGCCGTTGCAGCAAGAGGTCCCGGGTTCACAACCCTGTTGGAACAAGGGCCCTTCTGCATGGAGTTTGCATGTTCTCACCGGGTACTCCGGCTTCCTCCCACAGTCCAAAAACATGCAGATTTGGGGACTAGGTTAATTGGGCACTCGAAATTGCCCGTTGGTGTGAATGTGAGAGTGAATGGTTGTCTGTCTCTATGCGGCCCTGTGATGGACTGGCGACCTGTCCAGGGTGTACCCCGCCTCTCGCCCTGTGTCAGCTGGAGTTAGGCACCAGCGCCCCCCAAAAAGCGGTAGAAAATGAGTGAGAGTGAGTGAGTGAGTGCAGATGGGCGGGAACAGAATGAGCTGCAGAGTAAAAAACACCTGAGTTCATTTGCAGCACTGACACACCTGGGCCTTGTGTCTCAGTAGCTCTCTCTCTCTCTCAGTCTGGTTTGTTTGCTGGTTTTGTTCTTAGTTGCTACACCATACAACACTGCACCCCTTACATTCTTTCACTCATGCACTCACTTACACTACCGATGTTACTGACGACACATGCCATGCTTATTCTAGATTGTTTTCGTTCATTAATTAATTTTCCTTAATAAATATTTCGTAAATTGGCTTATCTGTGTGCGTCTCCCTTTGCTGTCATGGCCGTGTTGGCCCGGTCTGTGACACAAATACAGAAAAAAACAGGCTCATAATGTACTGAACAGGTGCTGCACTAGTGTGTTTGATTCCATGCTTGTTGCTGCCGATTTCTCTGCCAGTAGCTTTCCTCATGTGTGTGCCTTACTGCTGCGGGCCTTGTTCTCTTCGTTGCAGTCGATGAGCAGGTATCGCGGGCTCTCGGGACAGAGGGGCAGCAGGATGCACTGCAGTACTGCCGGCACCAGGGTGAAACCCAAGAGCAGGGGCCACAGGGAGGCATTTCCCATGATGGATTCAATTCCAAAGACCTATATAAAAAAAGGACACAACACAACAATCATACATTTACTTTTGTCACAATTGATTGATAGTTTGCCATCTTTAAAAAATGGATCCTCTTATATAAAGTTTGGGAAACAGTGGCGTAGACAATTTTAGACTTTTCTACATTATAGACAGTATATACCTCTTTTGTTTTTCAGAGAAAGACACATCTCATGGCACAGTTCACACTATGAGGGATTTGTTCTGCTGTGTGTGTGTCGCTAAATGTGACAGAAACACTTGTTTGATCGAAAGCACAAATGTGGTCACATGTTGAAGATTAGTCCGCTCAGTCATAAACAAAAATCTGTGATCTCAGTGTATAAAAATACTTTTGAATTATAATCAATACCATGGAGTTGTTAAAGATGTAAACAACTGTGAGCAGTAAATTTATTTTCAAGAGAAGCAGAAAGCTTATTTTTCCTCTACTACCAATCCATTAATACAACAAAAATCATATCTGAACAGAATCATAAGCTTTTGAGCTTTCAAAATAAAGCCTGCCTAAATAAGAAAGGAATAATATCTGTGTTAATCTACAGGAATGGAGTTAAATTAATAAGAGAGCAAAAAATGGATGTTTGAAAAGACATGACTCGGTTGTTCTGATGGAATTAATGCTGTGCTACAACTTAAACTTTATTCTGACGGCCAATCATCTTTCCTGATGCCTTTTTTCATGCACTCATTATTTGAGTACAGTAATGGAGCAGCTGCAAAATCTAACATTATGGGTTTAAATACGAAGCAGGAATTTATATGTTTATACATTATGAGATTTCTGACTCTAAAGCCGCCGTAAATCTGTAAAAACCAACATGTCAATTATGCTTCAGAGTTTTACGGCTCTCACCTGGGCCGCGAGAATGCCAATCACCACACCGAGCTGATGCAGAGTGCCCAACGCTCCACGGAGTGATGTGGGTGAGATCTCTTCAATGTACATGGGCACAAAGCCAGTGGAAAGACCAGAGTAGAGACCCACGATGAAACGGCCAATGATGAGCATCTCAAAGGATTCAGCCAGCTTAGAGAATCCCATTAATGCAGCAGCAATGAAGGCGAGTGCATTGGCCATAAACATGGAGTTCTTCCTTTAGTGATAATAAACATATTTATATGTTATTTTAGAGCAGGTGTCGTTCCAGTTTTTCATAAATGTTTAAAATGCGGGACGTACAATATTATCGGCATTGGCCGATATGGCTTTAAAATCTATTACCACATATCAGCACACACAGGATCCCATAAAATGAACAGTGCCACAGTAGGCTGAATAGGCTCTTTGATTTCTATGCTTGTGCCCTCTATAACTATCATTTTATCTTTATTTATTTTGCACAATGAAAAAAATTTACATCTACAGTACGTCTGCTAAAAAAAAAAAAAAACTAGTACGCAAAATATGATTTTAATTTCAACAGAGAAGACACTAAATGACCTCTACAGTTGGGCACAGGAAAAAAACATATATAGAGTACACTGGTATTGGTTATTGGCCCATGCATTTATTAGCATATCAGATATTGGCTGAGACTTTCTCAATTTCTAAAACAATTAAATAACGTTGTCAAAACTCATTCCTTCCACTAACACTATTTAAACAGCTATGATATGAGTGTGGCTTAAATCATGGCAATCAAGACTGTTCATGTGTATGTTGACTTCATGGGGTCATGTTACATATTCAAATGCATTAAATGGAATAGATCTTTATTCTCGTTATTAGGAAAAAAATGTGTCCAAGAGTGTGGAAGTAAGTTTGCAACTTGTAAGTTATTACAACATACAAGGCCTTCACATAAAAATTGAAAATCTGGCTTATCAGCACCTATAGCTGCCACCTGCCTTATTCCTTATTCCTTCTTAATTGTATAGTAAGTGTTTGAATATGTATTTTGTATTATATTGTATAGGTATCGTGTGTTCTGTGCTCCCTTAACTGTTTGTTATGCATATATTATTTATTACATTAGTGCTCTATCTAGTGTTTAATCGTGTTTTTCTCTTGTAGATGCATTTTACTGCCTTTTTACATCATGGCCAGGGGTGAAAAGAGATGAAAACTAGCCTTTTGGCTAATTCTGGCTTTTTTAACCATGTGTAATCATGTGTTTTATGAAATTGCATTGTCCCCTTTCAAATAAATTTAACTAAACTAAACGTATTTTGCACAAGTGCAACATTGAGATGAATGAACTTTGACAAGCAACACATGGAAAATCAATAATATGCACTTTAGCAGTGCATATTATTTAATTAATGATGACCGAGTTCTCATTCTCCGGCTGCATGCTAGTTCACCGTCACACTGTCCTGACTTACATCATTTATGTGATCACTGTGCTTTTCCTGCTAAAACATGTAAAAATGGCTGATGTACAAAGAGCCCATACGTAATCAGGGTGCTGCATTTTGAAGGTCACGGTTTGCAAGCAATTAAAATGTGCCAATAGTGCAACTGTGATCAGAGACCAATGGAATTGCGTTCAGAGTTTAGCAGTTCAGAGTCATGTGAGCCACAAGTGTGTTGGCATAAGGGTCATACCTGCCAAAGCGGGTAACAAAGAGGCTGACAGAGAAGGAGCCTAACATTCCTCCCACAGAGAAAATGGCCACAGATAGTGACCAAAGAGCTGTTAAAGTGCTTTTAGGGATGGGCTTTGAAAACCTGCTGATCCATGTCTCATTGTAGAAGTGCTCAAGGGTCTGAAAACACAAAACGAGCACAGTAGCATCTTGTTGGATCACGTTTTTGTCACGAACACTGAAATATATCCATAAATACTGACTTATGCATCAAGACTGTAGATCCTTTTCGAGTAGTTTTTATAAGTTAGTAAAATTCACAATAAAGTTCTAAGTAACACTGAAAGAGTCCTAGTAGGACCAAATATACTCTGCAGAAGTGTAAAATTTAACTTTTTCACTGATATATAAACACTGGAAAAACTATTGTGTTTCTCATCCTACTCTGCCCACACAACAAAATACTCACACCCTGAGGAGCATTGATGACACCTGTGTTGTAGCCGAACTGGAGCGAGCCGATCACAGCCGTCCCTACAGCCGTCAGCAGCTGAGGAGTCACCTGTTATTACAGAGAAACCCAGACGAGTCAGTCTGCATGGAACAAAACAATATTCCAGTATCCACACAACCTGGAGTCCAGAACAAGAAGGCAACTGTGTGTTCCTCTTCTCTGCTCAAAAAAGATCAATAACAAAACAGGCTTAGTGGATTAGCCACGTTGATGAGTGAGAGTGAAGGAGCCAAGAGGATAAAAGCAGATGAGTGAGTGCAAAACCTACAGTTTACAACTTAGTGTGTAGTAAATTCTGAAGTACAAATAGGTTTCCGTTTTTGCTGCAATGCCTCAGTAGAGAAGAACCTCATATGGATTCTTGTCTGTTTCCTAATGCCTTACAGAATAATTCCCATAGAATTTGATATGAACACAAGCTTAGCTATTAGAATATAGTATCATTTTATTAACCCGAAGGAGGAAATCACTTGTGTAACAGGAGCAGAAGAATAATAGATAGGGATAATTTATAAATAGATAATAAACATACACAAGATAAAATATAATGCAGGATAAACATACAATAAATTCATATAGTGGGGAGACAATGGAATGCCTGAAATATAGTGGCAGAGCCAGGAATCACTCTCACAACCTTTCAGTTGAAGGACAACTTGCTCTGACACTGTGCCACTGCTGCCCCGTCTATTCTAACATTTCCAGAGAGAAGGAGTTTGTCAACTTCTGTCATATGAGTGTCTGCAACCAAGACACTAAGGACAACTGAAGAGGGAACTTGCAAGGACAATTTGTCCGTGTTGACGATGAAAGAATTGGGTCTTGATATTAAACCGGAGATACTGATAGCTATAATCCACTGATTTTATTTAAGGAAGTAAATAAAATCAGTGGATTATCAGGACGACATTAATCTCTGGAAAGCTCGCGCACAAGAGGTTGTCAAGAAGGTGGAAACTGCTGCAGCAAGTGGAAAATCCAGATGAGCAAATTTACCATCAGCTGCAACACTTTACACAAAACCCTCCTCAAGCCGGCATATTCTGTAATAGCACAAGTCACAAATCAGCAATTTGTTCAGATGACACGCTCAGCACAAATCAAGCAAAGGGGAAGGTGTGTGCCTTGGACAGTGACACATCACCAAATTCTGCAGAACCAAGGGGGTGTCATGCAATACCCCCCCCCCCCAAGCAAAATGTAGTTCTGCCGTAAACAGTGACGTGCAGAAGGAACAATTGGAAAGCCGTAGGTGCGCTGCATGTCAAATGGATGAAGTCAGTGGAGCTTTGTCCTGAAGAAACAAATTAAGTCATTAGGATTACCAACTGTGAAAATGGAGTCTTTAAAGCTCCATACCTTTGGCAGAAACCCTCCAGTTACAAGGTAACACAATGTTGTTGAACTAATCCTGTAACATATCTGCGACAAGAGTCAAATCCTTGAGATCAAAGCTGTGGAAACACCACAAGTTAGCTCTGCCATCATGCAGGTTCCTGGAGCACAAATCCAGTAACAGCTGGAGGGAAGGGGGTGAACATAATGTAGATGTTTCAGGAAGCCGTGACAAAGACCTGGAGCCTTCAGCATTGACAGGTGCTGACTACGACTGTAAAATAGTTTCTGGAAGAGTGTGAAGACTATCACAGTCCCTGGTTGCCATAGAAACCATTTGGCTGGACAGTACAGGGTCCAGTATCCATACTGAGCATGTGTGAAGCTTCGTGGATGAAATCGGCAATGAAGGAGTCAATACAGGTGTCGACCCAGCTATGTGCATTCTGGGAAATAGAGTCACTGCATATCCAGTCAAGGTGAGGAACGAGTTGAGGATGCTGACACTTTAACAGGTCAGGCAATATGAAGTAAAGTGACCACAGCAGCAAGATGCACCAGAACTTCCAGAATTTCCCAAGATTTGAAAGCCTGAAAGAAAATGGAAAACTGATGCGATGTCTAGACAGACGAGGCCCTTGTAAACTTGTTTATTCAGATAATGCACACACTTTCAAGCGAGCTGATCAAGGTCCCAGAGAACCTTTGAAAGCCCTCAAAGAGCACAAACTGATGAAATCTTTTTGCAGAAAAGGGCATTACATGGAAGTACATTGCCGAGCGAGCAGCATGGTGGGGAGGATTCTGAAAAAAAGACTGGTTTGGTCAGTTAAGACATGTTTGAGAAAGGTGACGAGCAGAGGCTCATCGGGCTTTGAAGAATTAACATCTCTACTAGCAGAGACAGAAGATACAGCAAATTCACGACCACTCCCTTTTGTTCAGAACAAGCTTAAGGAGCCTCAGCCTCTGACACCAGCCCGTGTTTCTTCTCCATCTAAACCCTATAATGCTGCCGACCAAACATTCGGCTCCTCCTGAGAAGAGATGACCCAAACAGAGAGCCATCACCAGTGCCTTCTGAATGATGTTTGGACACGCTGGAAACAAGAATACCTGCTGGAACACAAGTCCGCCAATACAAGCAAGTCCACGAACAACCCACCTCACTTAAGGAAGATGACCTGCGGCTCATTGGAGCTGGCAAGACACCAAACCAGATATGAAATAACAGGGATGATGAAATAACAGGGATGATCGAGGAACTAATCAGTGGAAGAGATGGACTTGTGGGATCGTACTGTTTGCACAGCAGAGAGAACAGTATTAAGAAAACCAGTTCAACACCTATATCCTCTATCTTCAGTTTATAACTGACTATGCAAATAAATGGTGATGATTACGAGATGAAAGACAAGAAATGTTTTGAAGATAAAAGGAAGAAAGCATCTCGAGTTATTTAACTGTTGTTAACATTATGCTAACTGTATGTTAACATCATACATGTTATTCATCTCTGTGTCGTTCATGATTCATGCACTGATGCCAGAGTCATTTTTGAAGACGCAGACACAAGCTAAAAAAAATATAATAATAAAATAAAAAGTTCAGCAGTTTCAATTAAATAGCTTGTCTTTGTAGTGTATTCAATTGAATATACTGTAGGTCGAAAAGGCTTTGCAAATCATTGTCCTCTGTTTTTATTCACACTCAACATCTGAACTTCATTGGAACTGGGGTTTGTACATAAAGAACAAGTGACAATATTCCTTGCCTTGTTCACCATATGTGGAAGAACCCATTTTTTTGTGTGCTGTAATGTTCTACTTCAAAATGTGAAAACAATACATACATTTGCAGTTCACCAAAACTTTCAATCATAATTCTGATCAACACGTTATGGATCAAGTTTTCCCATACATATTATTTACTTCAAAAACATAAACTTGGCCACACGGTTGTGGTAGTGGTTAGCATTCTTGCCTTTGCAGCAAGAAGACCCAGGTTTGTGACCCGGTCAGAACATGGTCTGCATGTTCTCCCTGAATAGTAGTGCATATATAGTGATAACAGATAGGGGTTACCTTGTCACTGCACTCCATGTTAGCTGCTTGGACTCACTTACAAACTTGAAAATAAAAATAAAAAATATTCCAGATCTTTAGTGAAGTCAGTATGTCTACTTTCTTCAAAGCTCTGCAGTCATGATGTTGTCACGGTGCTGTCATCCGGTGCAGCCTCACTGTAAACAAATCTTTCTCAGTTTCTCAATCCATTCAACTGCTGCAATAAGCGGCTTAGTGACGTCAGCGCTAAGTGGATCTTGAGGAGCAGGACAGTGATGCAGTGATTGGCTGAGAGGAGCAATATGGCCTACTATCACTGTCAGCCTTGTCCTGTAATACCTGAACTGAGTAACGCCACAGGTGAAAGCACATGGTAAAAACCCACTTGTTAAAAAAAAAATAAATCATTCAAATTTTGGTAAAGCACCAATCATATGGCCCACATTTATGGATTTTTTTTCTCACTCTCTCTTTTGGCTCGCCCCTCTCTAGGGGGCAACACATTTGATGATCTGCATGAGATTTTTTACTCTGGATGCTCATCCTGATGCAACCCTCCCATTTATTTGGGCCCCCCCGTAACCACTTCAGGACTTTTCCTGGAACTGATCTTGTCAGGACCACCTACTTTGCCTGTCCAAATGAATGGAAGTCAACAAAGAATAGCTACACAAACCTGTGTTTGTTCCAGGTATTACTGGATTGTAGGGACCTAAATCACAGTCACATTATGGAGGCAAAAAGCAAGTCCACAAAGTCCACATGATTACGTATATTTTAAAGCGAAGACTCGTTGTATGGTTAGGACGAGGCATGGGTTAGGCTACGTTTAGACCAGTCATATAAAGAAAGTCTCCAGGGAATTAATGTAAGTCAATGTAATGTCTTGTGAAGTCGTGGAAGCCGGGCTGTGTGTGTGAGTGTGTTGTATTTGTAGCTTTGTGATGATCAAAAATCACATAAACCATACAGAGAGAAAACATTTTGGCTGGTCCTCACATCTTTAAAAGGACTTTACCAGGGTTAAGACGTGGTTTTGGGGTTAGACAGTTGTGATGGTTAATGTTATGGTAAGGGGCTACGGAATGCATTATGTCTATGAGGGTCCTCAGTATGAATGAAGCACAAACGTGTGTGTGTGTGTACCTGGTATTCCTTATGTTGTGGGGACCTAAATCTGTTCACACAGATTATGGGGACAAAAAAGTCCCCATAACATAAATGACTACATTTTAAGGTGAAGACATGTTTTAAAGTTAGGCTGAGGTTAGGGTCAAGGTTAGGCTTAGGGCACTAGTAATTATGGCTAAGGTTAGAGTGAGTCTGCAGGATAAGAATGTAAGCCACTGCAATGTCCTCTGAAGTCATGGAAACCAGGTTGTGTGTGAGTGTGTGTACAGTCGCTCGTGTTGGTCCAGGTGAGAGGTTGTTGGTTTTTCTCACTAATCCTCTAAGTAAAGCTACTATTTATACCTCACTCAGCAGTCAGTTGCCAATGTCTTACTGTTTGCCTTGTCTTGGTTATATGTTCAATGTTTTTGTTTGGATATATAGAATAAAGCAGTTTCTTTGTGTCATAATGAAATCTTGTTTATTTCCACAAATACTGCATCCCAGACAAGCAAGGCTTAAAGAAACACAGATACACAGACAGTGTCCATTTTGTATCACATTATCCCAACTGTGCAACATGTAAGTTTCAGGCAAAACCTTGACTTATGTTTTCATTTTTAAATAAAAGTCTTAAAGAAAGATGTCTGTAGTGTTTTTATTTATTGATGAAATTGTCAATCAATGACATCATAGTTGTTGTCATTATAAAATGAGTTTTACTCTGCAAGCATGGCAGCATGGCTGAGGCCAAATTGGATTTTACTTATAGGTGTTTCATGTAGAGACCTTTAACATGAACTTCCACATGAGGGCACTATTTTCTCAAATACTGCAGGTGTTCATAAGTGTTTATTTCAGCCTGTGCTTTCAAATAAAACACATTTGTTACAGCAAATCTGAACAAGCTTACAAGAGTTGTGTACTGCATGATTTTGTTTTTAATCTCTTTCTGGTGACCTTTGTTGCGATCGCACAGATAAACCATTGATTTCATGTGATACAGATTGCAACATTTAAAGCACTTTTTTATGGGCTTTTTAAAATAAAACCAAGGCTATTTGAGATCTGTTTGATTGCAGTTTTCTGTTTTTTACATTTGACCTCCTGCTCATGTTCACAGCTCGGCTCTTTTTTGAAGACTCCTCGTGACTAACCGCTTGCAATGTTCAGGTTACCAGGCCAATGTGACTCGGTAGACACAGAAATGTGATTTTCTAATTGTGTCACACTTTGGCTATGTTCAGATTACTAGCTGTCAATCATACAATATGTGCCATATTTTATCATCTATTTTCCTCTAAACGGTAAATGGTCTGTACTTATATAGTGCCTTTCTAGTCCACTAGGCAGTTTTGACCACTCAAAACTGCTTTACACAGTTTTTTTTTTTTTTTTTTTTTTGCCATTCAAACCCATTCACAAAACGAGCCGAGCTAGGAGGACACAGAAGATGTAGACTTGATGCTGCAGGACCTAAAGCCCCGAAGGCAGCGTCATCATCAGGCAGCGTCATCATGCCAGAGGAAGAACAAGAGCAGACACAAGTTTGACATGAAAGTGAACAAGGAACCGCTGATTATTCAGCTTAAAAAAAAGATGACTGAAAAACCTGGACACAAGAGGGTGCATGTGGAATCACACAAAATGTGTGAACTTTGAATGTCTTGTTTTTGTTGGAGTTCTTTCTTTTTATTTCAGCCTGTACTGCGTACATTGTGTTGAAACATTTCCCCTGCCATCATAGAGAAGATAGTGACCTACGCATTAAAGTAGAGATGTTACTGGAGGCCCGACAGGGGAACATTTCCAGAACACACCATCTTGTATAGTGTTAAAAGAAGACCGTATTTTTTAGATGTTTTTCCATTGTATGAAAGATTGTTTTTGCATCACATTGTTATATAATCCTCAAATGGGTGGGAGCACTCACTCTACTGCTTTATCCTCCACATGAGGGTCACTGGTGCCTAATCCCAGCTGACATAGGGAGAAAGGCGGGGTACACCCTGGACAGGTCTAAGTGGGAACATAATTTACAAAACTGTTGGTGATTGAGACCATTACCTCAAGAAAATGTTCAATGTTAAATTAAGTGATAAGTGTTATGATTAACTTCCATGAGTAACAATTTATTTACAAAAGAGGAAATCAAAAAAAAAAAAAAATCAAGCCAACTAAGAATAAACAAAAGGGGCAGAATCTCCAGAGTCATGGGAACTGAGGGAGAGAAAAAACAAGGAACCCCCCCCCCCCAAAAAGAAATCCCAAAAGTGAAAAAAGATCAACTAGAGAAAAACCGAGAATAGAAGCTGAGCACAAGGATAATACGACATAACATGACTTTACACACCTGTGGAACCAGGAACCGAGGATAATAAAGCAGTAGGTCTGATGAGAAGATGGGTTGCAGGTGTGCGCTCAAAGACTCCGCCCAGCAGACTGGTGGGGCAGCAAGAACAAAGGAGAACAAAATACTTCCTGTGGCTTCCTGTGTAACAAAATAAAAGCATTGAAACCAGACCCTGACAGAGAAGTAGACTAATTTTTCCATGGACTTCCATTCAAAATGACTTCTTGTTGCAACCAATGGAGTAGCCCCCCTGGTGGTTATTCAATATGTCTTCAAATTGTTGTCTTCAACCTGTACAAACAGTGTGGCAAAATCCAAATTTTGGTTTTGGTGGATTGGTGTGTTCCAGTCCAGTCCAATCCAATTCATAAAGCACTTTCAAAACAACAACAGCTGAAACAAAGAGCTGATCATCAGAGATAAATTAAATTAATAAAATCATTGTCCAATAAAAACAATACAAACAGGTAAAATCAATGTCTCATACTGAGTCAAAAGCCAAAGAGTAAAAATGATTTTTAAGATGCAAAAATGTTTTTTTAAGTTTTAAAAAGTGCTGTCCTCTAGAGGTAAACCTCACCTGTGAGATTTCAAATTAATAAAGTGCGTTTATCATCTTATCAGACAAATCTCCCACTTCAATGGCAATGTCTGTTGCTCTCGATAATGTGTGCAAAAATGTATTTGTGGGCATGGATCCCACTGAGATAACATTTCCTGAATATTAGCACTCAAATTTGATCTGCAACCATTTGGACCGCAGTTTTAAACAGTAGCTGGTAATGTGAGCTATAATGTAATGTGAGCTGTCCTCAATCTCTTAACGCAGGCATATAATTGTAAACTCATCTACACAGATTATAACGCCTGTGAGCAGGTGGACTGAAATGCAGGACACAAGAAAGGGAAGCTTAGACCAAAGTTTACATACAATGTGGTCAGGACTGGGATCGGAACTGAGCTGAGAAATACTAATGAACATGTGTAAGTAATCAGAATGGTTCTAGCAGTAGCAGGGACAGGAAGAGAGCAACATCAGGAAGTGAAGGTGGGGAGTATTTCAAAATAAAACAGACAACAGGCAAAGTTTGAGACAGATGTCACACACACATACTATAATATCAATCATGTTCTCTTTTTCAAATGATTCCCTCCATCAAAACAATACACATGGCTAAGCCTATGTCTTACAGAGCACTAGATCAGTGGTTCTCAAACTTTTCATACCAAGTACCACCTGAGGAAATATTGAGCTCTCGCAGTACCACCATTATCACCAATGTTAAAATACAGTGGGTAAATAAGATAATCTGCTCTCTCATCATCCTCCTCTTCCTCACATATACTTCACACACTGTTCTAGTGACATTATATTAAGATGGAGAAGATCAGCTCCACTCTGTTCACATACTCATATACACAATATTTCTGATTTCCCTCCAAGTACCACTAGAGGAAGCTCACGCACCACTGGTGGTACACGTACCACAGTTTGAGAACCATGGCCTTAGATAATACAAAATATAACAGTGGTAATAAACACTACCTTCATAAGTGTTTTGTGTTTTTTGTGTTCCCAAATGTGTTTCCAGAACTGCATGTCACTTGTGTTTGCACAGGTGCAACAGGTGTGAAACTAATTAGTATTTCTTGCATTGTATTTTGAATTGAAGCGTTTCTTGGTGAAAAAAAAGTGAGTTGAATGATACATTTTGTGAGAAAACTGTAAACGCCTACGTCTTACCAAGCATCAAGTAAACACTGATTTAATTCAAAACACTACCGTCTGGTGTTCATGTATGTTTTGCCTTCATGAAGCCACGTCAGATACTCAAATGCATAAAATAAGTTTCTCTTTTATTGTTAAAATAGCATTTACAACATTACATTTAAGCGCAACAGAATGAAAAACAATCGGTGCACAGATACAAAAAGGAGAAGAAGAAATATTTAGAATAAGTCATGTGAGGCCTCTTTTATTCTCCTGTCCTTGTCTTTCAGTTCACACAAGTGAAACATGACTGGGACTAATTGGTAATTAACGGAATGGTCAGGGTTTCTCTGTGAATAAAATATGCTAATGATGCAAATTCTGTTCAAAGATCTGTAAAACTATGATCTTAGAATGATATTGAAGGGTGGCCAATATTTTAGATATTTACCTGCTCCAGCACACCTGATTCAAGTGAGTGTGTCGTTACCACAGATCTATGACGAGCGGACCATTTGAATCAGATGTGTTGGAGCAGGGAAATATCTAAAATATGAAGGTTATCAGAAACATTTATTTAAAGTTTAGCTGTTTGGAGTGCTAAGTCTAGTTACATACACTTGGGGACAAAATTAGGCCCCCTATGAAAATTCAATTGTTTTAAAAGTATCACCTAAGCAAGAATTTTTAACACAACTTTTTCACACAGCCTAGTTTTATTTTGGAGGTGTCCATTATTTGACTTTGCACACAGAAATGAAATTATTCCACAAAACCCAAAAACTACCAGGGTCAAAATTATTAGCCCCCTGATGCTAATAGTCAGTTGTGTCTCCCTTTATGCTGGATAACAGCCTGCAGTGGTTTGTTGTAGTTTTCAACAAGTCTGGAATCCCAGCCCATTCTTCTTTGGCAAATCTCTCAAGCTCCTCCAGATTTGATGGCCTTCTGACATGGACCTTCGTCTTCAGTTCACCCCAATGATTTTCCCTGGGATTTAAGTCAGGACTTTGTGTAGGCCAGTCAATAACGTTGACTTTGGTCTTCTGGAGGTAGTTCTTCACCAGGTCGTTTTAAGTTGTTGTCGTGTTGGAAGACAAAGTGACGACCCAGACCCAGTTTTACTGCTGACTGCTTCAGGTTTTCTTTCAAAATCTTCACATGTCCTTCTTTCTTTATGATTCCTTCCACCTTGATGAGATTCCCAGTTCCATTCAAATCTCTCAAGCTCCTCCAGATTTGATGGCCTTCTGACATGGACCTTCGTCTTCAGTTCACCCCAATGATTTTCCATGGGATTTAAGTCAGGACTTTGTGTAGGCCAGTCAATAACGTTGACTTTGGTCTTCTGGAGGTAGTTCTTCACCAGGTCGTTTTAAGTTGTTGTCGTGTTGGAAGACAAAGTGACGACCCAGACCCAGTTTTACTGCTGACTGCTTCAGGTTTTCTTTCAAAATCTTCACATATCCTTCTTTCTTTATGATTCCTTCCACCTTGATGAGATTCCCAGTTCCAGATGCACTGAAGCATCACCACAGCATAATACTCCCACCACCGTGTTTCACTGTGGGGACGGTGTTCTTTGGGTTATACGCCTCCCCCTTCTTTCTCCAAACATAAACAATGTCTCTATGGACAACAAGTTTTAGTTTGGTCTCATCTGACCAAAGGACATGTTTCCAGTATGCATAATATATGCTAAAAATTATTTGCTCTGTTTAACAGCACTTGGGAAATACCTTTAAAACAATGATATTTTCATAGGGGGGGTGAATAATTTTGTTCTCAGCTGTAAGATATGTAAAATATTCATCCTGAATTGAAGGCCAGGGAGAAGAGGTGGGTCTTTGAAAGTGATTTGAAATGTTTGATAATTGGGAAAAGTTCAATTTAAATGGGTAAATCATTCTATAATTTGGGAGCAGCTACAGAATAGACTTGATTGATCACCCAGAGTTTTTAGCCTGGTTTTAGGCACATCTAAAAACAAACTGTTATTTAAGAGAGCCCCCTCCAGTTGGTTGCATGCAGCCCACCACTTAATATCATGTTAAAATGAAAAAAAACAATGGCCCGCAACCTCCTCTTCCTTTAAACACAGCGCATGTGGCTGAAGCACAGTTGCCAGTGAGGTGACAACTGGGTACATGTGGACATTGTTGAGGATTCCAAATACCTTGGTGTTTATATTGACAATAAACTGGACAGGGTAAAAACACAACTGTGCTGTTCAAGACGGGTCAGAGCCTTCTTTATTTTCTAAGACAGCTAAGGTCATTTAATATCTGCTGGACAAAGCTCAGGATCCTTTATGAGTCTGCAGTGGCTGGTGCAATCCTATCTGCTGTTGCATGCTGAGGTAGCAGGCTGAGGGTGACAGATGCCAACAGACTCAACAAACTGCTCTGCAGGGCCAATAATGTTGTAGGGATGGAGCTTGACTCTGTGACGGTGGTGTCGGAGGGACAGATGTCCAGGACATGGACAAATGTCCAGGACATGGACAATACAGGACAATGACTTCCATCTACTCCATAGCATGGTGGAGCATGTTCAGTAAGAGACTACCACCACCATTCCTGCCTGTGGCCATCAAACTATATAATGCCTCAATTTAACAGCAATGACTACTCAATAATTTGCACTGTCACACAGTTTAACATCAACACATTTGGGATTTATCATATTAATAACGTCTTTATCTGTCTCATTATTACATATACATATCTACATATATACACTGTATTTATTTATATATTGTCCAATTTTAATATAAAATATATTTAATAAGTAAATGTACACATATTTATTACTAAAAGGCAGATATAATGTATATAATATGTATATAACATATGTTTGTAGGATAGATAAACATTATGTTTTGTTTTTCACACATACATATATTTATACATATATTTATTATAACTGTTATTGTATTACTTCTTTATTTGTTAATTCATTTCTTCTGACTTCCACCTTTCTTGTAACTGTGGCTTGGAGCAACTGTGATCACACAATTTCCTCTGGAATTAATAAAGTACTCTGATTCTGATAAAATATAGACAGAATATAATAATATAATATAATACTAAATAATACTAAACATCAAATTACACACATGTATAAGCTTTTATTAGCTTACTTTTTGATTTATTTGTTCTGTTTCAAATATTGTTTGATTCATTTTGCATCATAAATATGTTTTATTGTGAAGTATACACCACTTTGAAATTCTGTGACCTATCCTCTCAAAAATCTCTATTATGATATTTTGATGGAATATTATGTTATAATTTTAAACTCGTTTTGCTGAACTGTTGTTCCCCCCCCCACCCACCACCCCCCGACCAGACTGGATGCTCCTTGGCGCACAGGTCAGTTGAGTTTGACACCTCTGTGTTACCGGCTCAGGATGGAGTGTGAAGATGGAAGAGCTCAGCAAATGCATACAAGTGTGAGAAAAAACAAGTTTCCCTCTTCTTGTTTTGGTGAAGTATAGGTTGCCTTTTGTTCTCCCACAGTGACTGACAGAGATTTGCAAATCTGTGATGAGGACTGATATTTTAATAATTTGTTGTTGATGCACCAGGTTCAAATTTTCCGGCTGGGCTCCAGAGCTGTACTTGGACCACACGTGAGGTCAATGTGTAAAACATCTATGAAGTAAGAACTTAAACACACACTGCTGGAGCACAGCATAAACACAGGGGTTACAGCGGAACGTAAGGTGAATAAACTTTTCCGTTTTTTTTTCTTTTTCTGAAACTATTCCGGTTAACTCCAGAAATATCCAGAGTGATTTTGCTGGACCACATGAACAATCCCAATTCCCAAGATGTTGGCAGGCTGTTTAGGATGTAAATAAAAACTGAATGCAATGATTTGCAATTCTCATAACTCCATATTTGATTCCCAATAGAATAATTAATACTGCCATTACTATGGTCGCTGGAGTTTTAGGAAAGTAATGGTGTTCAGAATTCTGCTTTGATTCAATCCTTTGTTGCTGGATTTTTTTGTTTCATGATGCCAAATGTTTTCTGTTGGTAGGTCTGGAGGCAGGACAGTTCAGCACCTGGACTTTTTTCCTGTGAAGTCATGCTGTTGTGATGGATGCAGTATGTGGTTTAGCATTGTCTTGCTGAAATGTGCAAGGTCTTCCCTGAAAGAGACGTTGTCTAGATGGAGCAAATGTTGCTCTAAAACCTCTATGTACTTTTCAGCATTGATGGTGTTTTTTCAGATGTGTAAGCTGCCCACACCATAGGCACTAATACAACTCCATATCATCAGAGATGCAGGCTTTTGAACTGTCCACTGATAACATGCTAGATGGTTCCTCTCCTCTTTAGTCCACGGGACCCGACATCCATGGTTTCCAAAAAGAATTTCAAATTTTAATTCATCTGACCACAGAAAAGTTTTTCATTTTGCCTCAGACCATTTTAAATGAGCTTTGGTCCAGAGAAGATGGAGTTTCTGGATCATGTTCACAACATGTGGCTTCTTCTTTGCATGATATAACTTGCATTTGTGGATTACATGGTGAAGTGTTCCTGAGCCCATGCAGTGATTTCCAGTAGAGAATCATGCCTGTTTTGAATGCAGTGCTACCTCAGGGCCTGAAGATCAGGAGCATCCAATTTTGACCTTCGGCCTTGTCCCTTGCACACAGAGATTCCTCCTAATCTCTGAATCTGTTGATGATATTATACTGTAGATGGTAGGATCTTCAAAGTCTTTTTTTCTGACTTTTTGTGAAATTGTCCCACAATTTTTAGGTGCAGATTGGTAAACCTCTGCCCATCTTTACATCTGCAAGTTTCTGTCTCTCTGAAATGCTCCTTTCATATCCAGTCATGTTACTGACCTGTTGCCTATTAACCTAATTAGTTGTCAAATGCTCCTCCAGTTATTTTTGATTTGTGCAATTTACTTTCCCAGTCTTTGTTGCCTCTTTTCCAACTTTTTTGAGATGTGTTGCTGCCATCAAATTTCAAATGAGCTAATATATATTTTTTTAATGAAACGGTAAAATGTCTCAGTTTCAACATCTGATATGTTGATTATGTTCTATTGGGAATGAAATGGGTTTGTGAGATATGCAAGTAATTGCATTCTGTTTTTATTTACATTTTGCACAGCACCCCAACCAGGCTGCCTTGGACACATACTGAGAAAACCTGGTTTATAATAATTATTCCGTGGAACATAATCTAATAGAAGTAGAAGACCTTCTCCAGTTTACATCTAATATACAGTTGCCCACCAGCACCAGCAGTAGCAGCAGCCTCTTATGTAACTATGTGCAGATCATCTCACCATGTCCCACCCCCATTACTCAAACGCAGAGTGGAAGCAGAGCTGAAACAGTTTAACAGGCCCAGTGTGTACTGTAAGCAGGAGCCCACAGAACTCCCCACACAGCAATCCAACACATGTGACATCACAAGAAACTTGAAACTGTGGGTTTCAGCAGCCCTCCCTCTTCACTCCCTGCTCCCACATTTGGTTTCCTCTTCCCCACCTCTTCCCGGGACAGTCTGTGCTTCTCTGCTGGCCTCCAAAAAACCAGCCAGTGTTATCTTCCACTGCCCAAAACTATCACCTCCTGTAATCTGGACTTCACCACACAGGTTCTTCCACTGCTTCAGTGAGTCACCTGGGCCTGTGTCTGGAGGTAGGTCCCTCTGTTATTTTGGCTGAGTTGGATCAACTGTGCTGCCACGTGGTTTGACCACTGGTGAAGGTTTAGACTGGAGGAATAACGGAGTGGTAGAAGAGCACAGCTTTGTTCAATCAGTCCACAAACTTTGATGAATCTGCAGACAATTGACTATAAAGAGTTTTTGTTTGGTAGTGAAGTTGCTCTGGTGTCTAAATGTGTATGTTCCCTTATTATTTTTACTCTTTGCTCTAAAAAGACTGGGTGAGCACAGGGAAACAAACAGAAATATCTGTCTGTGTAGATTCTCATCCATTGAGGTCACTGTTCTTCAAATGCCATTTATTTAATAAAAACTGGACTTGTGGATTTCTTTGAAGACTTTTCGAAGATCCTTCTTCGCTTCTGAATAAGAAATCTACAAGTCATTTGGAGAAACAGAAATTTATGGGACATATACTGTTGTAATTCCTGCTATACTAGTTGGCTGCTCAAGGATTTCCCAGAACTTGATAGAGCAGCTTTCTCTTCTGCTGCTCCTTGATCAAACACATGTGAAAAACTGTGTAAGTGAAAAATGAAATTGCTTTTCCTTAGCTCAACTTGCTGCTGATGTTGGGCTATTTGTATAATTATGTTATAGTGAGATGTCTTGCCTTAAAATGAGATTTTAATATGATAAAATGAAAATGTAATTAAAAATACGTATGTTAATTATATGTAATAATATACCTGTAAAATATAGAGGTGCTTTTGTGTGTAATTGTGTTGTAATTACATTTACCTTCAGTACCAATGTAGTTGCACATTTCAACACTTATACACAGTTTACTTATTTAGGTTTAATTACTTTTCTAACACTAATGAATATTGTAACTTATTTATAAGTTATTCTATCAGTTCTTGTATATTTGACACAGAGATAAATATTTAATTGACTTTTTTTTATAAATCCATCTTAGTATTTTGTTCTTTAGTTAATATCTTAGTATATAAATATATATCTTAGTATAGCTTGTAAATCTCTGTTGTTTTCTGTTCTTGGTTGGAGTTGCTTGAAAAGCAATTTCTGATTTCTGGTTTCTCTTTTATTTGAAGATACATGTTTGAAAATTGGAGAGCAAGACAAGTCAGCTTTATTTACAGTATATATATCACATTTCAAACTGAAGTAAAAGACAAGGTGCTTTACAATACAATAATCATAGAGAACATGAAATATAAATAAACACACAAAAAAAGAATCATGTACACGCATATTCCCCTACCTACTTTTTATAACAAAAAAAATGCTGGAAAAAGAAAAGCACTACATTTGCAGCAGATGCTGGGTCATCAGCAGTTAGTTCCAATCATAATGTTAAAGTAGATTAACCATATCCTCTGTCTGTACACCTGCACATTTCATCACTGCAAATATATCTACTTTTAATTTTTTTTCAGTTTTCTTCTGTAAGAATATTAAATATTAGCTTGTTTCCATGGCGTCTAGACATATTGGTATTTAAGACTAATACTGTGTACTGTTACTTTTCACACACTGTTTGCCTTGGTTTTTCTCTCACAGTTATACTTGATGGTTTGTGACACTGTCATTTTTGCCCAGACTGCAAATTCAGCACAGTGGATGTCATTAATACAACTTTCTGTTTGCAGCTGTATTTGGGTAAAAAGTGTGGCCTTGAGTCTGATTGGTGCAGAGAATGGGTGGGTGAACCTGCATCACAAAATCAGATAGTGTCAGGTGGGAAGACAGCCACATTAAACAGTTTGACTTTGAATTTTGTTTACGCTCGCCTCATTGTTAAATTCAAAAAACGGGGATAGGGGGATTTTGTCCTCAATAGGAACAATTTATACTTGGTACATGTTAGGTGTCATTCATCCAAGTTCAACCAAATCAGTTAAGATGGCATTAATAATCAGCTGATGGACGCTGCACAGCTATATTCATAGACAAACCACATCTACCTCAATTTGCAACTCATTTAAATACTGTCAGTGCATTTTTTTATTCTATTCCTGGAAGATTGCACTGACCATGCTGCTACACCTTATACCACACACCATTTACAGCTTATGTAAATACTGCCTGTATGTTATTTTTGTACTATATTTTTACTTTTGACTCTTATTTATAACTTGTTTAAAACATAGCTGACTTGTTTTGTTGACAAGTGATCTATATTTGCATTTAATTGCTCCCTGGAGGCAAATTAAGTTTTGTGAATTTAACTGAATTAGTCAGATTTAATTAGCTAAAATTAGATAGGATTTTCAACACGTTGAAACCCAGCACAGTAGATTACGAATTCAAATTATTTGTGACAAATAGCGTTAGAATGAACAAACAGAACCTGATCCTACTCTGAAAATACTAGTTTCCCCCCGGTTCAATTTACAGTTACTAAGTAACTTATTTTCAGCAGAAGGACTAGTAAACACGGGATTTTCCTAGTACCGTGCCGTAAATAAAAGCATTTGTTTCAGTTATTCAAAGGGTTAAAATGAAAGATTGATTGGATCTGTTTATTTTTTGCTCACCAAATCCACTTGCTGAATTTATTTCACCCTTTTCCTTACGCTTTATCAACCAACAAGTGCATCAAACATACACTCCAGTGCTAGCCCCACAATTAATTAAAGGTACAGCATGTAAAATTTATTGGTGAAGTTGCATGTCGCAGCTGAATATCCCTCACCTCACCTTTCTTTTCGAAGTCTGTTGGAGAACCTATGTAGCCTTCATGTAGCATCAAAACTCAAGATATTTAGTTTGTTCATTGCAGGCTGCTGTAAAAACATGCTGGTCCAAAAGTGCGACCTCCGTACAGCTGACTCAACTTTGATATGAATATAAAAGGCTTATAATGGGGTAATAAATATCAACAATTCGTACAATCAAGTATTTAATCTTTCTAAAATATTTCTGTTGACTGTCATCTTTAAAAGGTGGAACCTAATACAAAAAGGTTTCAGAAACACTGGTCTAAAACATCACTCCACATAGAGAGACTACTGTATTTACACACTCAGTCCACGTTACAACTACTGTATAAAATGTCAATGTTTTAGGACTCAGCTTAGTCATGTTTGAGGAGGGAGGTCATTCTCAGCTGTTATCAGGCTGTCTGTCATTTCTGGGGCCCATGGGGCAAAGATATCTACATCTGGAACTTTACAGGCTTTACTCGTGCATCTTATCAATTGGTGCTCTTCAGTCCTGGGCTTTGGGGAATATTTTTGCTCCCACAGCAGAATTTAAATCCATTATGACCAACCATTGACTCTGTCATGCCAGGATCAGATACACAAATTCAGGCTGATTTTAAAATATCGTGACTAACATATTTCCAGCGTCAGACCCGATTGTTGGGAACATTGGGAACAATGTACGGATATGTAGTGTAAAATAAATTTATGCAAACATAAATGTGCCCGGGATTAGGCACCAGCCATCGTGAGTTAGTTTTACCCTACTGATGATGTAGTAATCCTTATGTGGAGGATAAAGCGGTAGAAAATGAGTGAGTGAGTGAGTGAGTGAGTGAGTGAGTGAGTGAGTGAGTGAGTGAGTGAGTGAGTGAGTAAATGTGCCCGCAAAAAGTTTCAAAATTGAATTCCACTGCTTGAAAAACGCAGAATTCTTGCACCCTCCACCCCTGTGCTGCTGCTGTATACACAGTCAGGTCTGATAGTATTGCTTGACAGATTTCAGATTAAGAATGCAGCATGCAGGTGAATCACATTAGGGCAGTGCAGAGAATCAGGAGGGAAAACAGGACGTAAAACTAAGGACGTAAAACAGGAAGTAAAACTATATGGGATACGCACACTAAAAAGAAGTGCAAAATAAAACGGAAAGAACAAACAGAATATTGTCGAGAAGTTTGAGGAAAGAGTGTGAAGAGGGGGAAAGGAAGAAAGTTAAGTCCCTTTGTTTCTTTCTTTTTTAACTTTTTTTTTTTTTCTTTTGTGGCAAATGGTCTAACACCCACTGAATGAGAACAATACGAGAGAGGGAGTAAGGTTATGGTACAGAAACACCACAAAAACAATGAGCTCCCTTCATGAAGGTCTGAGGACAAATTAGGTTCAGTGACAGGGTTTTCATGACCTTCTCCCAACAATCTGGACTGTTATTACTGTAGAGGACAGCCTCGATCCATGTATATATACACTGCCCGGCAAAAAAAAAAAAAAAAAAAAAGTTGCCACCAACAAAAAAAGCTAAAGGATCGCCTTTAGTTTTGATTATGACACACATTCGCTATGGCATTGTTTCAATCTGCTATGTCACAAGATTTATTCCCATTCAGTGTTGCATTAATTTTTCACCAAGATCTTGTACTGATGATGGGAGAGTAGGACCACTGCACAAAGCCTTCTCCAGCACATCCCAAAGATTCTCAATGTGGTTAAGGTCTGGACTCCGTGGTGGACAATCCATGTGTGAAAATGATGTCTCATGCTCCCTGAACCACTCTTTTACAATTTGAGCCCGATGAATCCTGGCATTGTCATCTTGGAATATGCCCGTGCCATCATGGAAGAAAAAAATCCATTGATTGAATAACCTGGTCATTCAGTATATTCAGGTAGTCAGCTGACCTCATTCTTTGGCCACATAATGTTGCTGAACCTTGACCTGACCAACTGCAGCAACCCCAGACCATCGCACTGCCCCCACAGGCTTGTACAGTAGACATGATGGGTGCATCACGTCATCTGCCTCTCTTCTTACCCTGATGCTCCCATCACTCTGGAACAGGGTAAATCTGGACTCATCAGACCACATGACCTTCTTCCATTGCTCCAGAGTCCAATCTTTATGCTCCCTAGCAAACTGAAGCCTTTTTTTCATATTGGCCTCACTGATTAGTGGTTTTCTTCAGGCTACACAGCTGTTCAGTTCCCTTCATATTATGAGTGCGGAAATGCTCTTACTTTCACTATTAAACACAGCCCTGAGTTCTATTGTTGTTTTATCTACGATTTCATTTGACCAAACTAAGTAATCGCCAATCATGATCATTCAGGATTTCTTTTCTGACCACATTTCTTCCTCAAAGACAATGGTTCCCCACTATCCTTCCAGTTTTTAATAATTATTTGGACAGTTCTTAACCCAATTTGAGTAGTTTCTACAATCTCCTTAGATGTTTTCTCTGCTTGATGCATGCCAATGATTTGACCCTTCTCAAACGGACTAACATCTTTTCGATGACCACAGGATGTATCTTTCCGCATGGTTGTTTAAGAAATGAGAAGCTACTCATTGCGTAAGTTGGAGTTAAATAACTTTTTGCCAGCTAAAAGATAATCGCCCATGCAGTAATTATCTTATAAGAGGCTCTTACTTATTTGCTTAATAAATCCAGGTGGCGACTCTATTTTTTGACCAAGCAGTGTTTGTTTGTTTGTGTATATATATATATATATATATATATATATATATATATATATATATATATAATTTTTACTTAGGGTCTGAAATGACCTTACTGCAACATTGCTGGCCATTGCATCAGTGTGTGGCCATATCTGGTTTTGTCGAGTGCTAAATAAACAGTCTTAATATACTGTAAGTGTGGAAAGAGACCAATGCTCCTGGGGGTCAGACTGCAAGGATTTAATATCCCATATGATTCATTTAAAATCTTTATCATTGATTAGTATGTGTTTGTGTGTCTCTTCTTTTCTCAGATTCCACCTTTCCTCTTGCACATTTCAATCTATTTGAAGATATAACAGCCTCCAGAACCCGTCACAAATATGGAACTGCAGAAGCTACCTAATGGAAATCACCACCATGATGCTGCCGTGTCTGTGGAGGGAGGGTAAGTACAGTATGGGTGACCTACTGTGCTATTTCAGTAAAGTGAATATATAGGCAATCATATGAAGTATATTCATATTCTGAAACTGATAGTGTTTTTTTGTTATCGATGCTCTGTCTCATTAGAGTCCCACCAGAGAAAGAAAACCTCCTGCAGCACAAGACTGATGCACCAAAGAGAACTCAGTTCACAGATGTACGTATACACACGGTGCATTCCATTTGAAGTCGGAACTCAGATTTTCTGAGGTCTTGGGATTCCCCTGAACCTGGATTTCCAACTCGGAAACTCACTAATCTCACTAATGCTGTGTTCCGTTTACAACAGAATGTGGAAGTCATAGCTGGGAGTGACTTCACCTCCAACTTCACCGTGTTCCACAGAGAAGTCGGAAAAATCCTGAGATGCAAGCATATTCCGGGTTAACCCTTGTCAGCAATACTTTGATAACAACCTCTACACGGTATTTGGACGGTATTTTGAAACAAATACCGTCAGTTTTGAAACAAAACTGCTATTTTAACTCTTAAAATAGCAGTTTTTGTACGGTGATTTTTTTTTCCGACTTCTCAACTGGAACACGGTGAACTCAGGGGCGACATCACTTCCAGTTCAAAATTCCAAGTTCCCATGTAAATGGAACAGCAACAAATGCTGCCTGTTCATGTTGAATTTTCCATAGTAAGGTTGGAGTTATCACCACCTTATGAAAAATGCAATATTCTGCTCCCATCACAGACTCTTTATTGTGTCTCTGTTAAATTTACTGTATGTCTTTTTCAGTTTGAGGGTAAAACGTCATTTGGAATGTCTGTTTTCAACCTAAGTAACGCCATCATGGGCAGTGGCATTCTGGGTCTGTCGTATGCCATGTCCAACACTGGCATCGTGCTCTTCCTGTGAGTACTACTGATTCAATTCAATTCAATTCAAATCAATTTTATTTGTACAGTCACAACATAAATTATCTCAAGGCACTGTAATAAAGTAAAGCAGAAACCTTTATAATATTTCAGAGAAAAGAGAAACCCAACAGTTCACACAATGAGCAAGAACAAACATTTTTATTTTTACTATCTTAATATTTTATGTTGTTTACATCACTGTCTGGTTTTGTCTTTTCTGTTGTGTGTTTTTTGTATGAGAATGCAGAAATGTACTGACTGCTTTCTCGTCTCCAACACAATGACCACATTGTCTTGTTCCATACTACCATGTTCTTTTTAGTACTATTAGCACTGTTCTTAATGTTCCTCAGTCTGCCATTTTCAATTTCTCTGTTCACCTTCATCATATGACCCATCAATTTATAGCAGTCTGGCCTCAAAACATGCAGTTGTGCAACCACTGACCAAGAAACGTGGTCTGGACCTCACAGTCTATCCAATTTTAGACCAATCTCCAAAATCCTTTTCCTCTCGAAAATCCTGGAATCCAGTTATAGTCCTTCTTGGACATAAATAACATTCACAAGGTTTTCCAGTCATGTTTTAAAGCCCTTTACAGTACTGAGTCAACACCCCAGAAAGTTTTCAATGTCATCCTCCTGGCAACAGATAATGGTGATTATATCACACCTAGAGAACTAGGCATGATACTGGGCACTGGGCAGGATACTGTACCTTTAATGCCAGCCTTGTGTCCTACTCTGCATCTTTCCTCTGAGGAGTGCCACAAGGTTCAATTCTCGGCCTCTACTGTTCTCTTTGGTGGTTCTGTCCTCAGGAAACATCTTTTCACATCATTGCTACGTTGATGACAGCCAAATTTATGTCCCTCTAAAGGGACAAATGTTGATTCCATGAAGCCATTATTAGAATGTCTCAGTGACATCAAAGCATTGATGGCATTTAACTTTCTGAAATTGAATGAGAAAAAGACAGGGACCTTGGTTCCCTGGCACCTTTTCATAGAAGCATCAAAACATCTGGCCTTAAAATGAACACACAAATCAGCTCTGTAGTAAAAAAAAAAAAAAGAGAAAAAAAGAGCTTCTTTCAATTGAGACAGAAAGCAAAAATTAAATGAAATTGTTCGGTCGTGGCAGGATTTTGAGTCATTCTAGCCTTCGTCACTTGTCTTGAGTGCTGTAACACCCTATATGTTGGGGTTAGGCAGACTTCTCTCTCCTGCTTGCAGCTGGTTCTGAATGCTGCTGCTCGCCTGTTACCCTGTGCACCCAGGCATGAGAACATAGCTCCCATTTTGGCCACTCTTCACTGGCTCCCGGTTTTTTACAGGACTTGTTTTAAAATCCTTTTGTTTTTATTTGCTTTTAAATGTCTGCATGGCCTTGCTCCACCATACCTCTCTGACTTACTTCAGTGCTACGTTCCATCACAGTTTCTCAGATCTGCTGATCAGCTGCTTCTGACTGAACCTAAAACTAGAACGAAGTTCAGAGGGGACTGGGCTTTCACAGCAATAGCTCCCAAACTCTGGAATGACCTACCAATCAATGTTAGACTGGCCCCTTCACTTCCTCTTCTCCTTGGCCTTGCAGAACTGATGTTTTTGTTGTATTTCACTTAGTATTTATTTTACTTGATTTTTTTAGGTTCAGTCAGCTGCTTCTGACTGAACCTAAAACTAGAACGAAGTTCAGAGGGGACTGGGCTTTCACAGCAATAGCTCCCAAACTCTGGAATGACCTACCAATCAATGTTAGACTGGCCCCTTCACTTCCTCTTCTCCTTGGCCTTGCAGAACTGATGTTTTTGTTGTATTTCACTTAGTATTTATTTTACTTGTTTTATGATTTACTTATGTTTTATGGTATTTTAATGTTACTGCACAGTACTTTGTGCAATTGTGTTGTTTTGTAAATGTGCTCTACAAATAAAGTGGATTGGATTGAACTGTAGTCTAGTTTATTGTAATGGGGTTACTCAAACTTTTCTGCTGGGATTGACTGGTCTGGATGCGGGTTTCTTCACTGCAGCACAACTTGAATTTCCTTGTGTTCACTATTTATGACCTTCTCAGTCAAATCAAACTTTTCAATAATGTTCAAGTGTCTTTGTTCTTGGCACTTTAACACAAATTTCTCCAAAAGAAATCACACTGTAGGTGATGCCAATAGCTTTTGGAAGTCTTCCTAACAAATCTGCATGTAAGAAGCACAGTAATGACCAGTAATGGCCTATATTTAACAAATCTTTTGTATTCTGCAGGATCCTGCTGATGTGCATTGCTTTTCTTTCCTGTTATTCCATCCATCTGTTACTGTGCAGTGCTGGAGTTGTGGGTAAGGCTTCATTACATTCCGAAAATACTGGGCCTCAATTTCTTTTCCAGTGGTTTTATACGGACATGTCGTGTCAGATTCAGCAAAGTTCTTTCAACTTTAAGAACGCATGTAAATGATGTTAATGTCGTCTTACTTATATGCCCTTTACTTACTTATTTTTACGCATTACTTTGCGTATTTTATTGCACATTCATTTTTCTTTTCCGTTTTTTGCAGCCGTAACAGTTAAAATTGCAGAGTTGGATCAATAAAGTCTAGTCTACTGTGACTTGAATGCGCGCGCATGAGCAATGCCACAGAATGGAGCATTACAACACCACCATAGACCTGCTGGAACTGAAAAATTAAGAAATCAAATAGTTCCACTGAATCCCATTCATTTAGCCTCATGAATATAGTCAGTAGTGACATTTTGTGTTGTCAGCTTGACTTAATGTTCACAAAGTTTGATTTTTGTTGTAATTATTTCACATTTATGGGTAATTAGACTTTCTGTTTCTATTCATATTCAGGATAATAATATGTTTAGTTTGCATCTCCTGTCACACGTGCCAATCGAAGGACAAACTTGTGCACTCCTTAAGGTCATTAAGCAGATATATTATGTTTTGAATTACAATGTGAATTCCACAATTAAGCATAATAACATCAACATGACAACGGCATCATTATAATAAAATGTGTAATCAACTGGTTGAAACCAGGACTTTAATAACAAAGAAATTGTGATTTTACACTTCCAGTGTGTAAAATCTATTATTTCAACATTGCAGAAATTGAAAATAGAATACATATATTTTTGAATGTATATCAGGACCTGGATCATTTCTATGGCCATTTTGGAACACCAGGTTTTCACAATAGCCCACAATGGACAAACTTAACATGTTTTGAGTTTTAATGCTAACTGAAGGCTACATACTTTAGGTTCCCCAACACACTGAGGGATATTCAGCTGCAACATACAACCTCACAATACATGCTGCAAAACTGTGCACACTGTACCTTTGAGATAAAGTCTGTCCATGCATATGACTCCTGCATAAGGGCCTCTGTTTTATATCAAATATTACCACCTTTGAAGGCTACAGTCTTTCTATGTTTACTGCTCCTCTTTTTGTACACAAAGGCAGTTTAGTAATACTTACATGTTCTTTTCTGGTGGTCTCATCAGGTATCCGTGCCTATGAGCAGCTTGGTCTGAGAGCGTTCGGTCATCCAGGGAAGATCATGGCAGCTGTCATCATAACACTACATAACATTGGAGGTGAGATTCTTGTTAGGAAATGAGATATACGAAATTTATGACCAGATGTAGGACACTGTGAACCATTTTTCCATCAGACATTCACCGTTTGGGGGAACATTTTATGAGCTGTCTTTGTTTTCTTTCCCTGCAGCCATGTCCAGCTACCTGTTCATTGTGAAATATGAATTACCGTTAGTTATCCAAGCCTTTCTTGGCGAGACAACCAGCTTGGAGTGAGTACTGCTAAAAAAATCTTAAATATTATGAAACTCTACGCCAGTTTAAAATCAAAGAGATAAAAAAACCCCTTTGTTAATGTTATAGAAACTGAATATTAATTCACACACTGTTATGCTCAGATTTGGCTCAGGGGCCAGGTTGTATGTACCAGCGTGTAGCTGCTAAAATGTTTTTTAATTAATATTTTTCACCCTATAAGACATGACTCATTGCCACTGTTTCATTCATTGAGCATAACCTGTCCCTTCGGATTGTTTTCATGTACTTATGTCCATAGGTGAATTTTTGCTGCCATCAAATTTAAAACAAACTAATATTTTTGATGAAGTGATTAAATGTCTCAGTTTCAACATGTGATATGTTGTTCATGTTCAATTAGGGAATAATTGGGTCAACTAAGAATCTCATGTTAAATTGCACATTAAATATTAAAATACTATTCTAACGCTATAATATTTGTTGCATGACATAGAAACACACACGGGGTCTACTTTTAAAATGCTCTACCTGTAAAGATTTCATTTTACACTACAGTCCTAACCTTTTTTTTTCTTTTGACCTTGCTTTCATTTTAAATTTACTGTGTCTTGTTGTGAACCCAGCAACTGGTTTATGAATGGAAACTACCTCATCATCATTGTCACTGTCTGCATCATCCTCCCGCTGGCCCTGATGAAACACCTGGGTAGGTCACTAACTCAGCAAACAACTAAAGTTGCAGTGGTCATATAGGATGTAGTTTTCCTTGTGTTTGAATTTTGTGTTTTTTGCATTCTGCAGGATATCTCGGTTATACCAGTGGATTCTCGCTTTCCTGCATGCTGTTCTTCCTCATAGTGGTGAGTAAGGCTGTCACTTTCTCAAAAATTAAGTTTGAATGAATGTTATGTGACATGTTATTCATTCAAAGATATTCAGTCAATCCCCTGACTTTATTTATGGTAGATCACTCAATGCGTTGCCCGTCTGTGATGCCTTTTTGTGATGGGCTTCTAAGGTAAACTTGAACAGGTTTTTAAAGTTCAAGTTCAAACTCCTACCCCCCAGGTTCCAACAGATTCCTGAATTTTGGATAAAATGTGGGAGTCTTTATGATGAGTCTGGGGGTAAAATTCATACCCAATTGCCCAAAGTTTTCCTATGGAACAAATTTTTGCATAAAATGTTTAAAGTCCTAGTGAAAACTAAAACAGACTGAGTTCAAATGATTTCTAATAATATTTTTTTTTTCTCTGCCTTCTGATCCTTCATCAAGATTTATGCAGTCGGTGCATACACTCATTGATTGAAAAAAAATGTTTTGGGTATCCTTTTTTATGTAGATTTTTTGTCCTTAATTCTTTTTTGTGTGTGTCACATCAGGTCATCTACAAGAAATTCCAAATTGCTTGCCCATTGGAAGTTTTTGGAAACCACTCGGTGATTTCAGTCGTCCCAGAGGACACATGCACTCCCAAATTCTTCACCATCCAACAAGAGGTCAGAGATTCCTTTTTCTGAATTGAATACCCAAAACCACAAATTGAATGTCAAATGTTGTGAATGCATTATAGGACAAAGGAAATATGACTGCCTGTGTTGAGAGTCGATTTACTCATGGTAAACATCCCAATCCCAGGTATGACTCTTGATTTGTTCATTTTTATTTGGATTTTTAATATTTCATCTTGGATTTTGGTGTTTCAGGTTTATTAACCATTTATCAGCCTCAGTTATGTTGTTATACTTTCTGTCTTAGTTCCCGCCTTTTTTGATTGTCTGCTCCGTGCTCATGTGGTTCACCTGTGTCTCCTGTGTACAGGGCTTGTACTAGCCATTTTGGGTGCCCTAAGCTCAACTGCTTTGTTGTTGCAAATTAGCATCAACAATGGCACTAGACATTAAATAAAATAATAAATACCACCACCATAATTAGAAAAGATCTGTGCAATGACTCATAAATAACGGATGAAAGGACTAAATTTTACAATCTCTGCATGTTACACTATTTCTGAGGTTGTTTCTGATTAGATGAGAGCGAGAGTGAGTGACAACACAACTGTGACTTTTCAGGCCTGTCAGTCCAGACGTTAAGCACACTGGCAAATTATTTTTGAAAAACATAATCACGAGCCCAGTCAGGGGTAGCGTGAGCACTCACATTATCTTTTCCGTGTCTGTGCATGTGTGATTAGTGCATGAAGAGTGGGACGCTCATAGGGGGAGGGAGGAGTAGATGGCAGTTTGATTGATGCATCACGATCCAATTATTTGTTCGGGCTATTAATTTTGATTGGATACAGTCCTGTTCGCTCCACAGGTGACTAATTTTTTTTTTTCATTTCTGTGACAATGCCTTGAATCATCAGTTCAGATAGGGGTCTGAAGGGGGTTTTAAGTAATTCAGTAAAAAATGCTCCAGAAAATAATCTCCCACCCCACCTTTAAATGTCAAAGATACCTGGACAAAAACACTTGTTGAATGATTTCAGTGAAAGTTTAATTTACAAGTGTAAGCTACGTTTACTTGACACAGGAAGTTGTTGTGGCCCCTACCAGTGGCTCTTATTTTGACGGCCAGAGAAACAGGAAGTGACGATGGTTGAGACAAGGGAACTTGATGAAGTCTCCGAGTCGTGCATTTTTTTAGTTGCACAACTGAACTGGTTTTAAACCACTCGGTTACACAAGTGATGAACTTGTTGTGACTTGTATTTTATAAGAACCAACACAATTTGAAAGCGGTTGTTGCATAAGTATCACCTGTAGCGTTATTCTTCACACTACACAACGATAGCTACCTGGTGTTACCTGGCGTGAGCATATACCTGCATTCAACGGCTGTATTTAAAAAGTGCTATTTAACATCAGCCTACCTACAAGCGATGCTCGAGCATCATCTCGCTGTCTCTTCTTTTTTTCCGCCCCTGACTCGTGATACCTTTTTGAGGCCATGTCGAAACACAAGTTGTCTGTCAGACTGGATTAGGCATTACGGAACAGACCACTGGGCGATGGGAGGCGGGGGGCACCACGGGGAGACTGAAGGGGCAGCTGCTGCCACACAAGCTAGATTCATCTTTTTTTTTTTTTTTTACAGCAAATATGTTCTCTGTGTTGCTTATATTTATTAACACAATTTATATATATTTTTTATTTCAAATATGTGGTCATAATATGATTATGGTGATTTTTCATTAGCCTAATTTTTGGTGCCCACCCCCCTTCGCGCAGTGTGTAAAAAATCCAAGACATATATATTTAAAATCCAAATACTAACAAATATTAACAAATCAAGGGTCATATGTGGAGGGTCATGCATCAGGGTCCAAAGATCATGGCACAAGTGAAGTTCTGTCACTTAATTTGCAGACGGCATACACCATCCCCATCCTGGCCTTTGCTTTTGTGTGCCATCCCGAAGTGCTTCCCATCTACACCGAACTCACCAAGTAAGATACGTACTGTATTCTGATGTCTGTACACTCTATACACTCTTGTCTTTCACATAGAGCTCTTGGTGTCACTTGACTAATTTTGTTAACACAGCCATGGTGGCAGGAAAGCCTCAGTAAATCTGTAGTAGAAACAAGGTATTAAACTTAGTAAGCAATGAATTATTTAGCAACCAGTAACTAGCTAGCTAATTTAGCTAGCTAGTTACTGGTTGGACTGGGGGCCTTTCTATGTGGAGTTAGCATGTTCTCTTCAACCCATTTTAACCCCACACAGTATTACTGTGCTTAATTTTTTACAAATTAGGCAGCAACAGGTCCAGTAATTACACTTATTTTATTTTTTTTTCAACTTTTTGATAGCTCTTGCTCACACCGCATAATGTAGGCTACACCTATGCTATGGCTTTGTAACTAAACCCCTGGTTTTCAGGTGAAAATCAATATTGGTATCTAGTAATGCTACTTGCTGATCCAGGTATTAATGCATGTTAATGATGATAAAAAAAATCTGTGTATCTACTGCCTCTCTGGTCAAACACAAACTACTACAATCAAAATATGGCATTGGCTTTCTTAGTCCACTCATTCTTAACTGGTCTAAGCACTTGTCACCTTCTTGAGGTCTCCTTGTCCTAGACTCCTCCCCCTTTTATTAACACTGGAGCTGTCGCCACACTGATTTGATTTTCTCTCTCCCCTGCTTGAAGTGCAGTATGGAGTGATCCAGAGGCTCCACTCACAAAGGTCTTCGTTAGCAGTGGGGATTTTCCACACAGCTGCAAGCCGGTGTCAACTTCCCTACATGACCAGGCCCCACTGTCCCTCCCTCTTTCTCACTCAAGTCTCAACCCATTTCTTGGCATTTTTCATAATCAGGCAGCGGGCGGAGTCAGCCTCACATGAGCGGGTTCAGTTACCCTTTAACAGACTGCTGGCAGAGAGTCATCTTTTTTTTTCCGGAGGGGCACACGTGTCTCATCAAATAACCTTCACCTGATACCCACACACATGGTCATATATTATGATACATCGGCTCAGGGGAAAAGCACCCGTGTCCTTTTTCACATCTTGCCTCAGCTGCATCTTTACAACACTCCTTAAACATAAACCCCAGGGTTATTCTTGTCTGTTGCATCTTTAAATACATTATAAGTATAACCTTCCCTGAAATTATACTACAGCAATAGCCATGGCTTGTTGTTTTGTTTTTTTTTTTTTGTTTGACCTCATGCACTATTTTGGTAAAGCAACTGCCATCTTGTCTCTTTAAAGCCCAACTAAGAGAAGAATGCAGAATATCGGCAATGTTTCCATCCTGGGGATGTTCATCATGTACTTCTTCACTGCCACATTTGGTTACCTGACGTTCTATGGTGAGGGCAATATCTATTTCTGTCAGCTGCAAAAATAGCCCATTTTAATGACAGTAGGAAATCACAGATTCTGTATGTGTATGTGTGTATGCAGATGGCACTGAGGCAGAGCTCCTCCATACCTACAGTAAGGTGGATCTTCTGGACACACTGATCCTGTGTGTGCGTCTGGCTGTTCTAGTGGCCGTCACTCTGACTGTACCTGTGGTCTTGTTTCCTGTGAGAAGATGTCTGCATTTTCATTCACACTAATTTTTTTTCCATCCAGCCTACTCTATAAACATTGATCTGAAATGTTTCAGAGTTTTGGAACAAAATGAATCCAATCCATTCCAACTTTATTTATGAAGCCCTTTAAAACAACACAGTTGACCAAAGTGCTGTGCACAGACGTGAGGACACATACAAAAGTAAAGCATTTATATAGAGCAGCATCACACAAACAATTTACCTCAAAGGGCTTTACAGCAAGTAACACCCTCTATCCTTAGACCCTCACATCGAGTGAGGGAAAAACTCCACAAAAAACCCTTGTACAGGGAAAAAATGGAAGAAACCTTAGGAAGAGACACAGACAGACGTGTAGTAGGTGTCACATGTACAGAGAAAGTTGAGCAGATTACAAAAAAAACATCAAGTAGTTCAAATAGATAGAAGGAGGAAAAAAAGATAAGAAGACAGAGACCAGGTTGGTAAAGACAGTAAAACAATAACACAGTAAAAGCCTCAAACTGAGTTTCAACGGAACTGGCATACACAAGATGTGCTTCTGGTGTTTTCAATTCTCGTCATTCTAAAAAGGCCAAGTTCGATGTTTACTTGTGCGTGGCCCCTCGCTCAGACAAACAGTCATTTCCTCTTCCTCGCTTCCTCTAAAAAAGGTTCTTTCTGTTTTATTTCCACTGGCTTTGCCATGGCGAACATCTAAAAATAATGGTGTTGCTGCCTTGATCTTATAGCTGGTACCTGGCTATGGTGTACTGTATGTATGTGTGTGTAGTGCTGTGAAGCACTTTGTATTTCGCGAGACCTGAGACTTGGACCTCCTGATTCTCATTTTGCACAGCTGGTTTTCCACTTACAGACAGTAGGGGGAGTGGAGCCCCCAGTCTTCCTGCAACAAGCCATTTAATCATCTTTATGACTCCAAAGCTATTAAATTAAGGTAAAAATCTTGCATAGTTCTGCTTTAAATAAAACTAAGTTATAAAAATGAAATAAATGTGTCAATTTCTGGATTAATTTAGGGTCAGCTGCAAAGAGAAGTTAAGCTGAGCCACCAGGTCTCAGGTTTCATTGAGCTATTATTGATGATTCCTGTACTATTATAATGCAGCGTTGTTTATGCCTGTATTTCTTTCAGATCCGCCGCGCCCTCCTCCAGCTGCTGTTTCCTGAGAAGCCCTTCCACTGGCTCCGTCACATTGCCATAGCATTGGTTCTGCTGTTTGCGGTCAACCTGCTGGTCATCTTTGTTCCGAACATTCGCGATATCTTTGGCATTATTGGTGAGACGTTAGTAGCAAAGCTCCAAATAAAGCCCGTTAGAATAACAGAACACAACATCACACATTAGATGCTATTCAAGTTGATAAGTTTCTTTTGATCATTTAAAGGTCCACTGTGTGAGAATTAGGGACATCACATGGTGAGACTGCAAATTGTAACAAAATGGAGGTCTCCTTATTATTATTATTATTATTATTATTATTATTATTATTATTATACTATTTGCTAGGTGTTGCCTGACAAAAATCACATTTAGCTAATGGGAGGAGGAGGAGAATCAGTGATACTTTACATGACAAACAAAATGTTTTATGTAATTGCTCTTTGCTTACATATTATGCGTCAACCGTCAAAATACAAAAAACACAGTCAAATGTTTTGTCAGTTCAAGTTGCAGTAGAAACATGGTGGCAGAAGATGGCGATCTCAGCAAGGCAAAGCCCTTTCCTAAAGTACAGGCTACAAAAACCGATGGATTTTCATTTTAAACCAGCTGCTCACTTATACATGCATTCTTATTGGTAGTATTTCCAATTTCTTCCAATAAACTCTCCCAAGTGTTTCGCAGTGGACCTTTAAAACTTAAATAGATTTGGCAACATCTAATGGTGAAGTTGCATGTTGCAGGTAAATATCTCTCAATCCACTCTTCAGTTGTAATTAAAACTCAAAGGGTGATTAGTTTGTCCAATATAATTTTGATGGTCCAACATGGCAGCCTCCATAGAGCTGACCCACGCCTGACGTAAATATTGTATTATTCACATTCTATTGTGATAACTGTACTCTGAAAATGAAACCAAACCATCAGTAAATCCATTTTATACTCTATTTCTGCCAAATGAAAATGTTTTTTTCTTCACAGTTACACACTGGACCTGAAATTGTCTTTCAAAATACAGTGAGAATGTATTTGTTCTCTGTGTGTGTGTCCAGGAGCAACCACTGCTCCCTGTCTGATATTCATCCTTCCCGGACTGTTTTACATTCGCATCATCCCCACTGACCAGGAGCCCATGAAGTCCAGACCAAAGATTCAGGTGGGTGAAATGAAGACAAAGGATGATGCTGACAGCTGGGAGTAGAGTTGAACCGAAGTAGCGATTGTTGTGCAATAACACATCATCGTTGGGTTTCAGGCGGCGTGTTTCACAGCCCTGGGCTTCATATTCATGACCATGAGCCTGACTTTCATTGGGATTGACTGGATGAGTGAAGAAAAGCGAAGTCTTGGTGGCCATTAGATTTGCACCCTGAAGCCCTTCAGTAAAAGCCGCCCACCGGTGCACTCCACCTCCAGGATTCTGGAAAGATTCAATCTACTGCAGGAAGCTTGTGGTTTTCTGGGGATCATTTTATTAATCATTTAAGCAGTTAATTCTTCCAGGGTGTTACGAGGAGGTTCTGTGCTGTTACAGGTTTTTTTTTTACATGCTGTACCTCTGGGAGTCATCACAGGTAGAATCCTGCACGGGTCCATTCATTTTTGTAATGCAAACCTGCAGCCACAAGCAACAACTTTCTCTAAGCTGTTTCTGTCGCCCCCCCCCCCATGAGGAATACTGAGTATTTACCAAAACACTGCCAGTGCCTCTTCATGATGTAAGTGATCCAGCACCATCCCCACCTCCCGCTGCAGTTGTACAAAGCGTTTTTCGTATCAAACTGCTAAATATCCATATTTGTTAGCAGTAGAATTGGCTTTTAAAACTTTGTGGGTACTTCTTGGTGTTTTCAGCCACAAAATTCAACCTGTTGCTGTGTTTTTTTGCTCAACTCGCACAAAGTTGCTGTCGTGCTTCCTCTTTGCCTCTGTCGAGATTGACAGAAAACGCGTTACATCCTGTGTACAGGAGACGGCTCATTCACTCTGAATGGGGAGGGCATCTCATGTTGCCAAACTGCATTACGGGATTTGTTCCTCCGTTTTTCTTGCACTAATGTGTGCTCAAATTGAGAAATGTTCCACTTTCCAATTGCCAGTGCGACCTTCGTGGAATCTAATCATGTAATGCTAATTTTTAGGCACATTAATGACACCTAACCAAATGGACACCTCTGTCTTCTGCGAGGAGTATAAATGGGCCTTTAAAACGAAGCATTCGTTGGGAGCACAGTGTGTTAAAGGCATTCATAATTAAACAAGTCCTCGTCACTGACTAGGCTCATTTAGACGCTGAAAATACTGCACAATTACTACATTTTCCCAGGAAAAAAAAACCCCACATGGGATTCTTAAGTTTTCATCTGCTGCTACCTGCTGTGCGATTTAGCTCAGTTTTGTTTTTTTACCTGTGACCATACTGGTCTGACTATAGAAACACAGGTGCAATTCCTCCATTTTACATGAAAAGCAGAAGGAAATGCTGTCAACCAACTTGGGCTAATGTGTTGTGAAATTGTATTTAATTGCTAGCAAAGTTTGATGGACAATAAAATATTTGGTGCTGTTTGTGGTGCTGGATTAAAAAATGCCCTTTAAAAGTAAAGTATGATGTACGATGTAAGCTAACATTTACTGAGGCTATAAAATGCTATAAAATTGGACAGAATCTGGACTTGAGATTCAAATTCCAAATTTTAAAAATTGTGAACAAATTAACTTGTATTGAGCAGCATATGCTGATAGGATTTCTTTCAATTCTAAATTAATGTCGGAAATAAAACACCATAAAAATATATTGTTGCACCTGCATTCATTCATCAGCTACTTTTAATTCGAAGGTCATGATAGACATGGACTTGCAATTTAAAATGGGCATTAGAAAAATAAGTATTAAAAAGTAATGATATAGTGTTATAGTTTTTTTTAAATGTTTTTATATTTAAAAAGGTTTTTAATAATGACCCACATGTAACGTCCAAATCAGTATTAGTGTTTGTTATTTAATATGAGGAAAAAGTCACGGTTCAGACGATACATTGTTGTGCAGATTTCCACACATTAATTGGATTATTCTCCAAATGAATCAATAGTTTATCCTAGCGTTTATATACTCCTGTAATGACAGATCTGTACAAATGTTTACATCATGATTACCTTAATAATTTCCTCATTAAAACTTACAACAGATGTCTGGGTCAAACTGCACTTTGGTTAGACGATGTCAGATCCTGTGGTAACATTAAAGTTTCAGTGCATAATTGGTTTTAGAAGACATTTTGTAGCCAACACAACCCTGGTAGCTCCATTAATAAAGGATTACTATGACTTAATAAGGTTACTATGTATTTAACAGTAAAGGAAAATGGAAAATATTTCACTATGATCATGTTTTATTGTTCGACTTGAGGTGAAAGTGCTCATCTTGTCTTATGAAATATAGAATTAGGGAATAACTTTGCCATTTTTAAAATACACTATATCTCTCAAAACTCTGATATTCCACATGACAATAGGCCCACTCATCATCACTATTCAAGTATGTAAGGCATTTTTAATTAAGCTGGTGCCAAGTATACAACAATACTTTTGCCCACGCAGCTGGACAACATTAAATACTACTTAGCATATTCAGTTCAAATATAATCATAACACAAATAAACTACTAATGTCTGTCCGGTGGAATAATTAATGTATTAAAAATTACAATTTAAAGATCTCATTTTAATCAAGATTTGAAAACATTGCATATAGCAATAGGAACTGTACACTGAAGAGGTCCGACAGTGCCCTCAGCCGTCCAGTGTCAGGTTTCATCTTGGGTACAAAGCAACCGGACCAGAGCCTGAATCCTCGGAGCATGCTCAGCCACAGAAACCAGTTTGAAATCAAATAAACCAAGTGTCTTCTCCATCCATTCAAACTGTCTGTGCATTAAAATGAAAAAAATGTCAATCAGTCGATTCAGATTCAGTGTGAAACCTGGAGCACTGGTAGAGTCTCTTCCTGGTGCAGCCACAGCTTCAGCTTTCACGTCAACTTCGGCCTCAGCAGGCGGAGCAGAGCGAACAAAACGTCAGCCTTCTCGGACCTTGGCAGCAAGTGCAGCGTTTTCCTGTCGAATGGCCTTGTAGTCCGCCAGTATCCTCTCCAGGTTAGCTACGGTTTTGTTTCCATTTTCTGTCTCAATCTGTGGACAATTGTAAGACAATGAAGCAATATCTGGACATTTTGGGATATGGACGTGCAGACGTGAACAAATGTGTTGGCATCCACATCTATCTCGGAAATAACTCGGCCTCCCATCCTCTCTTGATTTTTGATTCGACAAAATATTTGGAATGAGAAAACAAATGGAAATGGTATGGAGAAAAATGATGGAACCCTTAATATTTTATTGCACAAACCGGGATGCACAATATCAGTATCAGCTGATATTAGCTTTAAAATGTATTATCAGGTATAATATTGTATAGGCAAACACCATTGCAGATTTCTTTTTCATTTCCTCAACAATATACCGATCTGTCACGGCAACAAAACCACAGATGGCTTAATGGTATCGATGAAATAACGATAACTCTCTCTCTCTCTCGTCCTGGTTGTATGTGTATCTGGTAATACATGACCAAAACCAGTTTTCTGTTATAATAAATATTTCATAAATGTGACGACATTGTATGATGACAAAGAATCCTACCTGTTCCTCTAGATCTCGAATCTCTCTCAATATTGTACCCGTCTCCTCGATAGTTTGGATCAACTGATTACAGTTCTAGAGATGAACACAACACAGAAAGGTGACCTGATAATAATGATAATAATGATAATAATAAAATAGCTAAAGGAATTTAGAAAGAAGATGATGACGTACATCGTGTAGGGCAGCCAAGTACTTGTAGGCTTTGCGGACAGCTTCATCTTTCTTGGCATCCTGAACAAGACAATACATAAAGGGATACACTAAAAGTTTTAAAATAATGCACCGTCTAATGTTTTATTTCTGTTAAATCAGACAGCTTTAGTTAAAATCCACAGTGGAGTTGCATATAAACAAAATTAAGATAAGTGTGTCCTTGTTCACATAACTGTTTATATTATAAACAACAATTTCATTATGTATGTATATTATAGGATTATGTCACAAAATTAGCTCATGGGAAAAAAAGCAATATATAGTATATACTCCAATATTTCAGTTTATGTATTAATCATTGGGTTCAGTCAAGGGTGCTATATCCTTTTTTTTCCCCCATGAGCATCAGAGTGTAGCACGTTACAACACTACAGACAAACACGAAAAGACTCTGAAACCTTGAAGACCAGCTCATCAGTCACAGCAAAGGTCCTGTCCAGTTTTCCTGTCAGGTTGTTGATTTCCTTCTGAAGATCCTTGGTATCTGACAAAATCTGCCACAGAAAGTGAACACAGTGTTATTGATGTCACAGCAGATACTTACAGCAATGACGATACTGAAGTTAAAAACTATTTAATTGCTGATATGATGTTTTAAGGCCATTAGACCTGTGCAGAAGACCAAGACTTTTCACAAAGATATGGATCAGCAAACCAGTTTGACCCAAAAAATAGAATAATATATATATATATAAATAAATTGGGTGGATTCTGGTTTGATTTGCATGTAATCTTTACCTTTGTAATTTCCTCCTTCTGTTTCTTGATATTGCTGACAATCTCCAGAATCCTCTGAGTGTATGCAGACCGAGAAACATCCTGGGAAAGATTTTCCAATTCTGTGACCTAAGTTAGAAGAAAACAGGTGGGTTTAATTTTGACAGACATTCAAAATACTCAGAAAGGTGTCCCAATGCAACAGGTTTACAACTAAATGTGCAAAAAGGGGAGTTGTTCAAACTCCGCTGACATTTCAAGTCAGATCTGATGAAAATATGGTCAATTACCAGTTGTTTGTAAAGTTCTTCTTTTTTCCTGGCCTCCTCTGTCGAGACACGGATTTTTTCATGCATTGACTTGATTTCAGACAGCTTTCTGGACGACTCCAGCTGAAGAGACATGATGACAGACAAACAGAATATAAAAGTTTGGGGTTTTTTTTAATGTAAAGCCAAGTCAGCTGAGACTCTGCTGTAAAGGCGACACATACGTCCTGGTTGCTGCAGATTTCTTTGAGTCTCCTGTGCTCGTCCAGAAGTGGAGCGCGGTGTTTCTCCCACTGAGAGGCCAGGTTCACCAACCGCTTAGCACTGGCCTCCACCAGAGCCTGGAGGACAAACACACACATGAGTTCAGGAGGGTTTTTTTGAGCTTCATGATGTATCTTGACTCAGTGATTATCACTGATTCCACTCAGTCCAACCTGAAGCTTCAGCAGGCTGTTATCAGTGTCAGGCAAAAAGTCAATTGTTTTCTTCTTCATCTGAATCTTGTCCTCTTCTTCATTGTTCATTAGCTCTTTCTGCTTCAGCTCATTTAATACCTACATGAAAATAAAACAAAAAAATCACACATTTGAGACATCATTTATTTGGCATTCAATTTACTCTTTTTGAACATTTGAACTGCTGTTATGAAGGCAAACATTTGATCCAGATTGCTGAAAATACAAAACCCCTTTCATTTAAAATTATCAATCTAGTTGGGATTGACACTTTGGTTCCTTTTTTTTTAATCTGTTGTTTCTTTTTCCCACAAAATATTATTTTCATTAACTACTTTATGACTATATATTTACATTTCTTGATATTACTTATGTACAATAATAATACACTTTGTTTTATAGTGCTTTTCACAAAGTCGCTGACATTAAAAGCACAAGAATAAATAAGATAATTCATGAGACAAGAAAGACATACAGCTACATTAAAACCATGAACCTAAATAAATTATAAATAAATTAAAACATATAGATTTTTGACTAGTGTCAGTGTCTTCTGTTTTGTATTATAGCAAAGCATCATTTCCAATTGTCACCCTATTCAATTATTATTTTAAATCATATTTGTACTTTCTATTCTATTTTAATTCCAATCCTTTTTTAAATCCCAAGATACTTTGGATGCTTTCACACTCTTACAGTTTCTCTTGTATTTTATGTTTTTTTTATGTAGTGTTGAAATTCTATGGCAGAAATTGAACTCATTTAATTTTCTTTGTATTATTTTATAACTGCTTTAAAATAAATATAATTTGTTTTTTGTAGACTTAGAATAAGCCTTTTATACTTTATTATACTTTGGACTTTAGGCAAGAACCTTGTTTTATTAAGGTTGCAATCCTGAGCTGTAATATTTCCACGTTTCTACAGCAGCCTAAACAGACAATTTTACATTTTGGAGGAGAAGCATAATATGCAAAAGGAAAAAAAAAAAGACATCCATTTTAGTAGGTGAAGGCCACCGTACTCTGAGTGTGGGTTTTTTTTTGTTTGTTTGTTTGTTTTTTTACCTGTGTGTTTGTGACACTCATGTGCTTCATCTCTGCTGTGAGCTGGTCAACATCAGTGCTCAGCTGCTGGAGCTGCTGCTGAAGTGAAGCTAGCTCCTCCTGCTGGCGGTGCTGGGTATCACCATCTGACTGGTGCCCAGTGGGGATGGAGCTAGTTACTGTTGCCGACTCCTGGAGGATACGCAGAGCAACTGGATTTAGAGACAGTTTACAGCAGAGCGGACGTAACATTTGGTGGTATTTTAAGCATTCTGATGGCCCTCACCTGCTCGAATGTGAACCTCTGCGTGTGGGTGAAGTGGGTGCCCTTGGTCAAGACGTGGTCAGAGTTTCTAAAGGACTGCAGTAGTTCACACAGATCAGTGCCTGAGTGGGAACTACTGAAAGTACTTTCAGGAGAAGAAAGTGCAGTAGAACGCAGCTGCTCCTTGATGCGTTTCCGCAGTCGGGTCAGTTTCCTGGAGCGATACTCCTGTTCAAATAAAACAATAATGAGACAGGAAATGGTGAAATGTGTATATCATATAAATACTGTAGATGTATAATATATACATATACGTATGTACATTGACTCTAAGTGTGCAGTGAATCAGTATTAAGAGATATACAGTACTGTGCATAAGCCACCACCAGCTTTGTTGTCTTTATGTCACTTTTGTGATCATTGGCGTTCAGATTGAAAAGATGTGACTAAAAGTCAGTCTTCTACTATATGATCAACCTGTCAATGAGTTGAACTTGTGCAACATGTGTATGTAATGCTCCAACATGTCTTGAGTAAACCAGGTATAATAGACCTTTTTCACAGCAGCTATTTGTTGGCATGAAATAGTAGGAGAAACACAGGTTTGACCAATAACATTAGGGTTCCATTCCAGGTTTTAAAGAGCCATGGTTGTGTTATTGTTCAAGCGGAAATGTGGGTCACACTAAATATTTGATATTATAGAAGCATTTTTGTTGTTTGTTGTTTCTGAAAAAGATGTTATTTTCAAACTGCATACGTGTTTCTCCATATTTTCAGGATATGGAAATATACAGTATGGTCATTATAGCATTTCTAAAACAACAAATCTAATGGTGGCCTAAGACTTATGCACAGTACTGTAGTTTGCAAGATATATTTTGGCATGAACTGAGCCAAGGGAAGCTTGTTTGCTGTGATTGGACAGAGAAATTGCTACGAGTCACATTCATAACTACATCTTTTATTCTGTTCTGACTGAAATTCCAGTTAATTTCAGTTAATTCCAGTTAATTCCAGTTAAATCCAGTTAAATTGCAAATGTAATTATTACATTTTTTTAAGTGAATTTTTACAGATATTTTGTTAATACTTTGTGCTTGTAAATGTTTGTACAAAGACAAATGTTTGTCTTTGTGTCCTCAGCATGCACCAGAAAAAGCATCGATCCATTGCACAAGCTAACAATGTTCTTCTCTGGTTTTTGAAGGATCACTGATGTAGGATTTATCACCACCTAATGGACAGGCACTTTTTTGATCATTTGTAGTCTATATAGTTCTCATCCGGATAGTTTCTCAGACAAGAGGTTTATTCTCTTAAATGGGGGTGGGGGAACTATCCATTCAAATACAAAACCACAGGAGTGAGGACAAGGCAAAGTCAGTTTATTAAACAGTGCTCACATTTAAACTTGGCTAATGTTTTTTGACCACTTGCGATAAGTAAGTGTGATGACTTGCCTGTGGGGTGAGGCGAGACAGGAGTCCCTGACTGTTCCACTCATTGTCCCACTCCTGAGCAGCACTCAGTATAGTGCTGTGCTGCTCCAGTATAGACGCCGCCAGAGAGGCATGATGGGAAATTTGTGCAGTCACAGGAGGAAGAAAGTCCCGCTGGTAATCCTTCACTCCTGAAATTACAAAACAACACAGCTCTATCCTTTTAGCTTCGGCACATTGATGATGCAGTCACCTTATTAGCAAAAGCATTTTTCTCTTCCTACATACTTTCCAAAAAAAAAAAAAAAGGTAATGTTTAAAAATAAATTCTTACATACTCGCTGCCAATATGTGATTATTTTTTAATCAAGCTGCATAAAGCTGTATCACTTCACTAAATTTGATAAATGGAAAGACAACTGATAAATACATTTTGGATCTCACTAACATTAGGTTACATTCATACAACGTTTTCCTTTTACAACAACAAAAAAAAAGCATATGAAAATGATTGTTTCAGCTCTGCATCAGAAACAACCTACATCCATAGAGAGGAAGCAGATTTTCAACTCTGAAGGTGTTTCCTTTGTTGCAGAAAGTACTGGTAACATGTAACAGCAATGATGAATTGTAATAAAAGACATTTCTTTAACCTAGTATTACTGATGACAAGGTTGAACTGAAACTGAAAGTCAACCTGGACCTTATGGTCCAGAGAGATAAAAGACAAATAAGTGAATCATCATTTCTAAATCTCACTGTTTCTGCCTGTCCAGACCAAAATGATGTGCTGGAGTTTTGAAATTAAAATGAAGCCAGCATAGTTTTAACTAATTTGGTGATCACAACATTTGCCATAGTGTGGACAGAAGGCAATAACCATAGCAAATGTCATGCCTTATTAAACAAACAGCATTGACAGCATTAGTTTTATTCAGCCAAAAATACTGTATATCTGTAGATGACTAGAAAACTGTCAGGATCAACTCTAATCATACAGCATGCACAGTATTTAGAGTGAGTGTAAGGTGAGGCCTACCTTTCAGCTGCTTTTTGTCTGGGCCTTTAGAGGACTGTGACAAACTCAGGGGCAGAGCATGGAAGCTGTGTAATGCTCCTGCACACTGCACAGGAAAAAAAGATGTAACTTGTAAGGCAACTTTCTCTCTTGACAGGTTACATTTGTAGTTTCTCTAATATGTCAAACAGGTAGAACAGCTGGGCTCTGCTTGGAAGTACAGTATTTAGATGCTTTGCTACAACAAGAATTGGCCTTTTTTTTCCACATTTCTGCTGTTCATCAAAAAGGATGGTCATGTATTATAAAGGTGTACCTGTGTTTCGGTGTGCAACGGCAGTCTGATGTTTGTTGGCAACCAGGGGACAGACAGCTGAGCTTTGATTGCAGCAGCGATGGCTCTCTGGAGGACCACGGATTTACCTGCAGGAAGAGAGCACAACTTTGGATGACTCATCAAATAAGAAATACACCGACATGCTAAAATCTGACCTGAATGAGATGCTCAGAGGACCGTATCATTCTCTCTTTTCTGGAGTAGAAGCGTAATGTGTGTCCACATTTCTTACTAGAGTCTAAACTCTTTGAAATAATACTTGTCTCCATTGTCTCCATTGTCTCCAAATGTCTCCATTTAAAGCTTTCTTTCCCCCCCAACTATTTGACAGTGACTCAGCAGACATTAAATCAGGGAGGCATAAAGTCAACATCTGCATTACGTATATAAGTTTGCCCCATGGTGGTGAAGATGCAAAGTAAAAGTCAGTGGCTGGAGTTGCTGCAGACCGACTCGATTTCTCTTCCTCGACCTCTCTAATCACATCTTTGACAAGTTTACACACAGCGACAGGAGATGTACAATCTGATGTAGAAACCTTTGCCTGTCAGTTGCAAAACTCATCAGTAACTGACTAAAAATGATGAAGTGATGTCTGCCAGTGATATAAACAAGTCTCCAGTAGGAGGTCAGATTCTGCACAACAAAGTCTAAAAATGATTTGGTGATTTTATGATGCTATCAACCAGGCTTACAAAACTCATTTACATTTTTGTTCCTGTGGTGCATTAATGTCAAACTGTGTTGATGTCAGACTGGTGTTCTTTGTACCTGTTGGCTGGTCTGAGGTCTCAGCACTCTCTCTGGGCAGTTTCTCCACCAGGAACATGAGCAAGGAGCGAATCTCTGGCTCATTACTGTACAGAAAAGTCTGGTAGCCAATCTCTCCTTTATACCCAATATCCTAGGAATCAAAAATGACAAGTGAAAAAAAAAATAATAATAAAAATGTCTTATTCTAACCTTTTAGAGTTTTGGAATAAGGACAATGTTGGGAAACTGAAGGTGGATTCTCAAGTAGCCTAAATTGTAACGTATAGCATAGCTAGTAGCTATATATAGCATCTGGATTTACCATGCAGCAATGATGTAAACACTATGTTACTTATTACGGTATATTTTTTATCAAAAGAATTTTTTTTTTTTTAATGGCCATGGGAAACAGTCACAGACCTTCTTTTCTCCAGTTTTAATGAAATTTTTTTGCACTTGTAGTTAAAATGTGAGTAAATTTCATAAGGTGATGATGATTGATGCAGTGTCAGTATCAGTAATGAATAATAAAGTCATAGGCTCACTGGAAAAGTATGGAGTACCCTGCTGTGGAGATAATTACTGTCAATTTCCTGGCACTACTGTGATATAATTAATTTTAAGCTCATAACATTTAAAGTTAAGGGCATCTTACCTGACAAGCTTGTGCCAGACTCATGCCCACTCTGAAACGAGCAGACATGCCTGGAGGAAGTGAGCTGGGCAGTGTGCTGCCCAGGCCTGGATCGATGACCTGGACACATCTGACCACGGCCTTCACTATCAGCTCACTGCTGAACTGACTGACACTGTCAATCTCCTCACTCACCTCCCTGTGGGTCACAAATCAAATAATAAAGCACCGGCAGTCTTGTAAGGCGAAATAAGCAAGGGAATTTGTTTTTTGTCGTACTCTGGGGGATTCTGGGTCAGAAAATGCAGAATTTCAGATTTTACAACATATATTCTGCCGTCATCTACTGGCTCTGTGTATGTTTTATTATTTGTCTTTAAAACATTTAAAGGATTTGCACCACCATACATTGCTGAGCTTTTAAAACCCTATGCTCCCTCAAGGTCGCTGAGGTCAAAAGATCAGCAGTTATTAATCCTCCTCCTAGTTTTTACACACATAAAAACTAGGGGGAAACCAAGCTTTCTCAGCAGTTGCTGCCAAATTATGGAACAAGCTCCCTTTCCATGTTAGGACAGTCCGACTTTATCTGTTTATTAAACCTGTCTTCAAACAAATTTTAATTCCTTTTAATTCAGAATGAGAGTGGTGTGTTCTTAGGTTACTGTGTCCCGGTTGTTTTTCCAATGTTGTTTCATTGTTTCATTAATATTTGTAGCTTTTCTTTTTTTGCTAGTTATAGTAATATTGTTTGTTGTTTTTAATATTATTTGTCTTAAAATGTTTTAATTCTTTGTCCAGCACTTTGTTAAACTACTGATTTAAGAAGTACTAATAAATAAATAAGTAAAGCTGGATTAGCTCATCTCGTCTGGTGAACATGGACACAAAAAAAGGCTCTGCTGTCATCAACTGACTGGATTTACGTTCTGACTCAAGTGTAGGCAGTTGTCGCCAGTGCTGAAATAGCGAACCTGTAGAGCAGTGACAGTGGTAGTAGAAAAGCCAATATTGAGTGCCCCTCATACCTCTGCTCTCTCTCTCTCTGAACTGCCCTGTGATTGGTCAAAGCCTCTCATGATGGGGCAGATTTTGCAAAGGCTGTAAACAGAATCTAGTTGTGTCAGTTCAGGTGTGTCATTCTCTCTCTCTCCTTCCAGATCATTGACACCATAAATTCCAGCCTACTACACCTTGATCATTTATGAAACATAAAACATTTTTCAATGTTCAGTTCAAGAAATAAAAGAGGCTGTGATGACACTTCACGAATGAAAACTGCAACAGGACGGTGATGTCAGTGGTTTCACAGGCTCAATAAATTTACTGCAAGCTACTTTATGCATCCACATATTAGCTACGTTTACAAGGACAAAAAATAATTGCCACAAAAGGAGTGAGGGAATGAAACCTAAAATAATATAGAAACTTTTTTTTCTGCAAGAGACTGTCAATTATGGAATTCACTACCAAATAATATCAAATCAATTTCAGATACAAGATATTCTAGTTTGAAGATTAAATGTTGACTTAAATCCGAGCTGTACTGATTTTACTGTTTAACAACCAGCACTGCTCCCAGTAGACCACATACACACACACTTAAGGACTCAATCGCTTACAGTATATATGGTGAGAGACATCCAGGCAACAATAACAACAATATCAATAATAATAATGTGCAATAACTAATATGCAATGCCACTGTGCAATTTATTAACCAATGTGCAACTGCTGCTACTGTGTTTTTCTTTTTTGGATGTTTCCTCTTGTACATAATGGTTATATTTTCTTTTTCCTACACTTATGTGTAAATTACCCACTTGCTGCTGTAACAATGTGAATTTCCCCATTGTGGGACAATAAAGGAAATCTTATTTTATCTTATCCTCAGTTGTCAAAATTGTTGCATGGTGTGCATGTATGTGTGCTGTGGTCTATTTCATTGTGTTACAATGTCATTTATTTGCAATTTTTAGCCATATATTTTACATATAAAAGCCCAACTAGGAACTGCAGTTGCAAATCAGCAATTGCTTAAAAAGTCTTTGTGCAGCACATCAGCTTCACGCTCCTTACTGGAATATACTGTATGTTTAATCTGCATTGTCCCTATTAAATAAATAAATAAATAAATAAGCTTAGTGTAAATACATCACTTACTAAACTTGCTTTATTTTTGCTCACCATGTGGTCTGAAATACAAGAAGCTATGGTCTTACTTATTACCTTTCTATACTAGTAGCTACATCAGTGCTAAGATGTTATTATTACTGTGTAATTATTAATCGTAGTTATTATCATTACTATGCTAATGTTGTTGACTATATATAACGGGCTTACTGTTTATGCATATCTGTTCAGTATTTATTCTTTAATACTTACTGTAATAATTAATGATGAATATGCTGTGTTATTATTTGAACATACTATGTGGGCATATGCTCTATTAGTATTTATATATCACATATCTAGAAGAAAATATCAGAATTTAAACCTTTAACCTTAATCTTACACATATTATGTTAAATTAGCAACAAGGGTTATATTCAGTACAAACTGACAAACTTAGCCAATCAGTCCACACACGTCTGATGCCATCATGAGCTGACTTTTGCCCACGCGAGTAAACATCACATGAATGGTTTGAGACAGCGGAGTTACAAATCACCAGACTTAGCATAAGTCAGCTAGCTTGACAACCTCAGGTTTGGTTTAGCAGCAAAACGCACACTAATCGATCCCAAATAGCTGCCAGTACTTACGTGCCGATTTGTTTGAGGGCGTGAATCAAAATTCTGTCAACTTCCTCCATGGCTGAAGTTCCCCCGGTGACAACTGGCTAAAAAAGACGCGATTTCAGCAGCACATCTGATGCTAGCGATGTGATTTGATAGAAATAAAACAGTTAGCTTTGGTGTGGGTTTCCAAGGGATGAAGGCAGAAAACTAGCTTCCAGTTAGTTAGCGACGCTGCCATTCCTCACATCATCGAAAAATAAATCGTTATATCTTTGTCTTGCTACAAAAAGGATGATGTTTCAAGAGTCCCCCCCTGCAGTAAAACGAAGCCAGACCACAGCTGCCTGCTACCAACGTAAAAAATTACATTTGTGCGTCTTGATAAGTGTGGAAATTAAGGAATAAGGAAATTCAAGGCTAGTGTTTCTGGGAGGTAGAGTTTTCTCTGTTCAACTGTGGTAGCAACCACAGGGCAGCTGAGTGTCCAGCTACTGCATTTCCCAGAATGCTTCAAAAGAGTCAGGCTCGTGACAGGAAATGGGTGTTTTTTTTTTTTTTTTTTTTTTTTTTTTTAAATCATATCGAAATCACAAAAAATGACACTTTCTTTGCAGCTTAAGCAGGCCAAACTGTACAAAAAATATAAAACGAAATAAATATAAAAGTAAAGTGTTGTAGGGTAAAGGAGGGATATTTTAAATAGTAACAATTCATGAAGTATAATAAGGAGAAATGGTAACAAGTCATCTGTTATGGGTATTTTTAGATTCACAAGGTTATTAGGAAAATGTTGATCAGTCAGGCAATGCAATCAGACTAACATGACCCGATGAACTCATGCATTGGTGATTTATATGCCTACTACATTTACATATGGTGGACCTCACTAAAAGTAATGAAGCGCCAGACTGGTTAATTCCTACACAAAAACCCACGCCGCTAACTGTGATTGCTTTATATACCAAAAATTGGTTGAGATGGTGTTTTTATTAATGCCTGTAAGAGTGCTACTACAAAATACATCTGCAGGATTTATTTATCCTCTGGAAAGGCATTAAATCAATCATTTGGAAGCTAACGGGAGATGACTTAACGACTTAATCGATTGTTAAAGTAATTATCAACAATTTTGATAATCGATTAATCAGTATCAGAGTTTTTTAATAATTAAAACAAGCTGTCTGATTTGTCAGCTTCTCGAATTTGATTCATTGAATCATTAAACTAAAACATTTTGGTTTGTGGACAAAAACATCAGAACATCAGGACATCGTCACTTCCAGGTTTGATAAACACAGATAAATATTTTTTGGACCAAAGAAAGATCGATTCATAAAATGGCCTGATTATAAACAAGCAATTTGAAGCTCAGATATCTAGCGGGCAGTCTTTACGACACTGAAAATAAGAAAAGTCATTATTAAAACCCTGAGCATGGCCAGTGTTGGAGAATATGTTACTGTGATTCGCCTGCAGATCGTTTTCATATCATTTGGGAATGTCCTTATACTGCATGAGGACAGATATATAATCAGCTCAGAATTTGATTTGAGATTCAGCGTCATGTACTCGCTGACCTGGCTGGAAAAACAGGATTGATATTTGTTATAAATATGTTTAGCAAGCAGTAAAAATGCAATAACTCCTAAGAGGCTCAATAAGTCGTCTCTGACAATTACTGACTTTTTCCCTGAGGCATGCCAGTAAAATAATGTGGTATAGTGTACTGTAAAAACTGGAAATATCTGGAGCTGTCACAGTGTCAACATTAGACCGTGGCCTCCTGTAACATTACGAATGCTTATCATACATCTTTAAATTATAATTAAAACAACGTTCCAATGTTCCGTTCGTGGCTTTAAGTTTGTAATTGGTATAGACAGGGCACGTACAGAGGAAGGACAGCTTCACCACCATGTTATAAACTGTACTTTGCTGGATTTATATATACATTTCTAAAAATGGCTTTATGGATTTTTACATTAAAACACACAAGCTGGACAAAAAAATATACAACAATGAATATCTTTTATTTGAAAATAGCCTCGATATTTTGGTTCATTTATATAGTTTTTTCCCCACTGTCTTGAGGATGTTGTTTTACTGGATATAGTTTCTGTCAAAGCTGGTGAAAGGTATGCGTTCAGGCATAGCCTCAGATGATCAGAGGTGAGATGCTGCAGTGTAAAGCCTCCAGGTTAATCCTTTATTCAACACCTTTCATGAACTCCAGGAACTCTGTCAGAGGGAACAAAAAAGAAAGAGACCAATGTACCAAGGAGTCAATAAAGGGAGAACAAAGAGAGAAGAGAGAAAACACAGAAAGACCAAGAGGGAATCAGTGAGCAACCACTCAATTTACTCAAACTGTTTATATAAATAATAATCTCAGAATCAGTGTTGAACTGGCCTTTAAAATAACTCACTACTAGGACAGTATTTGCAGTTAAATACTGTGGTCAAAGTATTTAAGCAGATTTTAAGTTAAATTTATCTAATTTTTTTGAGAAACAGTAGATTGTCTCTAACTACTCTGCATATGTTGATCACTTATCATTCATATATATAGTTAGGGTTTGGTGAAAAATACCGTTTACATTAATTTTCATTAATTCATTGACTTATTTTTCTCCTTTTTCTGACATCAACCCTAAATAAAATGAAGCAACATATCAGCTGATTTATTACTGTTTATTTTATGCATATTTGGGATTTTGACATGGATGTACAGCTTTCTGTTGAACGTAACCTTTATTCTTCTCTTAAGTCCCTTCATACTTAGTTGGAGTAGCTGTAATTTGATAAACCTGATTTCCCCTTAAGGATAAAATAAAATATATAATAATAATATATAATATATAATATAATAATAAAATATTTCTGATTTTGATTCTGATTCTGATAAAGGTCAAATGGGAGAAGGGTAAGTTGACCTTTTGTATACTTTGTAAGTGTGTCAGGTCGTGGTGCTAATGCAAAGGGTCCTCCTAACAAATCTTTCTGTATTACCAAAAACACCAATAATTTATTATTTTTTTTTATATTTTCAGGGGTCATGTTCCTCCACATGTCTGTCCCCTCTTTTCGATGCTGGTCAGAATCAAAAGCGATGGTTAGGGTTTGGTGAAAAATACCGTTTACATTAATTTTCATTAATTCATTGACTTATTTTTCTCCTTTTTCTGACATCAACCCTAAATAAAATGAAGATGTGAACGTCTTGTTAGCTACTTTCTTTGTCTTTAAAATAATGTAAAAATCTTCACACATGAACAGTGGTTTTAAGCCATTTGGCATCTGGTACAGAATGTGCTGGTTAACACACCATCATAATCGATTTTGCCGTCATTGTTTTTGTCGCCATCCTTCATCAGCTCCTCGATGTCATCTTCTGTGATGGCTTCACCGGTGGAGTCCAGCATCTTCTTCAGCTCGTCTAAGTCAATGTAACCGTCTCCATTCCTGAAATAAAGGAACCATAAAAGGAATTAGCCGATAAGAGGCTTAATATCATAATCATATTTTTTCTTCCCTTTGCAAATCAAGTCACGTTGTGGGCTTATGAAGAATATCTGTTACAAATTTGGAGAATTGTGGCTTTAAAATTGCTTGAAATGGCTATGGGTGGTAAAAGCGTCAGCAAAAATGTGTTGTTAACAGCGTTGTAGTTTAAACTGTGTAAAGTGGCTGTAGTGGACTGATATTGTATCAGTGGACACTCCAGGTTGTGATATCGATATTGGACATGAAAAAGTGATATTGAGCCATCCCTTCAAGTTACAGCAACACTTTTATTAGACTTTAATCTATTCAGCACTCTCCCAGTCAGCATTGTTTTATCTTAGACTTGACTAAAGGTAGTGTTTAAAGACATATAAAGAGAAACCTACTTGTCAAACATTCGGAAAAGTTCAGCGAGCTCCTCCTCTGATTTTCCTTTGCTCTCCTCCTTCATGCAGCGGACCATCATGACCAAGAACTCATCAAAATCTACCGTGCCGCTGCCTGTCAAAATGCACAATGACATTTATGTGCAGTGATGGTAATGAATATGAGCTATTATACACGGTGTCTATAGAGTTTGGCGATTGAACACAGGTGGTGACGACGTACCATCCTCATCCACCTCATCAATCATCTCCTGTAGCTCTTCAGGAGTTGGGTTTTGTCCCAACATCCTCATCACCTTCCCCAACTCTTTGGTGCTGATGCAACCGTCCTCTGCATCCTGGATAAAGATGTCAAATGCAGCCTTGAACTCTGGAGGAGAAACAACATCCGTTAATCTGTGACAAGGAGAGGATTCATCGTGTCATTCATACTCAACATTTTACGATTATGGCTTGTCACAAAAGTGAGCGTGCCATTTGCTACTGCTACATTTGGCTAAAAAGGTTGAAAACATATATAGTATACATTCATAATCATTGGAGTTGAGGCATAATAGACCAAGCTATTGGCTGTTTGACTAAAATACAATAAAATGTTTTCATGTCCCTTTTGGTGATATGATTGCTGCAACAAGACTCACTGACTGACTGCTTAAGCTGCAAAGAAACCTAAAAAAAATAAGGGTCTAACAGAGGATTAGTCAATAAACACAATATAAAAATGTGTCAAAATTATTTGAGAACATTAGTATTTTAACTTCCTGCATGTGAAACTGAACAATTTCTGGCAAAAATGCCTACTACAGCTTTAATAAACCTGTAAAATCATGCGTGTTCAGTGAAATGGATAACAGTGATTGTGTTATTTTTTAAAATGACTTGATTTTCACTTTATTTGTTTGAAAAAAAATAAAAAAAATAAATAAATAAAAGCAACAAGCAACAGTCCTGTCAAAATAAAATACTTTATTAAAACTCTACATCACAGGGTTGTCTCAAATTGATCTCATTAACAGGGACAGTGAGTTGAGTTAATGTCAGTGGTTTTTCCACTCATTATAGATCTAAGATCTTTAGAACACTACCATGAAATCTACTAATGACCTCATCAGAAAGTGTCATTCTTTTATGTGTTGACCACTCAGGGATATCGATTGTAATTTCCTTACCATTTTTCTGCTCTTCAGTCAAGTTTTCAACCTGAAATGAAACAAAATCATTGTATGCATCAAGAATTTTGACAGTGGCTCAGTCTACAGTTGGAGTAGAACTTCCCCCTGTGTACTGAGCACTTTTCAGGCTGTACCGCTCGCAGCACTGTTGTGGTAAGTCTGCAAAAGTGCACTGCTATTAAATGGAGCCCGTGGGGGTATCTGGTGTCGCCCATTTGTTTTAATAGCCAGCAGCTGTCACTTCTCTTCCCACCCTGAAGTGTCCAGCTGTTGCTTGTTCTATTGTCAGGCACAGAAATGTGACCTAACCACCACAGCAGCCTGTCACTATACTCACGAGGCTTATCACACCTATTGTCTCCATTGAAGGAAAAGACAGAGATTCTTCTTATTTTTCAAACATACAGTAGTACATTTTTACAAAAAAAAAAAAAAATTAAATTTCAGTGATAATTGCGAACAGTCACATACTGTACATGACTGCATTGAGAACCACAGAAGGAACTCGTCATTTAGCATATAGAGGCCATGAGTTTACTGTTTCATTTAATTCCCAGAATCCTCATCATCTTTACAAACAACTATAAGCAAATCAAATGCACCCCACCCCCATCCAAAAAAAATAACCACCAAGGACTTGAGCTCAGCTTCCTTACCAAAAGCTGCAAGAGCGTAAGTCAAAGCATTCCATTGTGAAAGCTGCTTTTCTATAATATTAATCACCAGTTATATTTTTTTTAATTGTGTTCTTTAACTCTTGTTAACTACGTAATTATTACAGAAAGTATTGCTGAGTCATTATAACTCAAATTCTAAATCATCAAGAGGAAACAGAAGCTGTGACTCAATCTCAACAGAATTCAAAGTTCTAGCCTCACAAAGGAATCAGTATAAACATGCTTTTAAAACACACCTCGAACGCACAGAGAAACTGAACCGCGCATTACGCGTGGAATAATCTGTACTCACCGCTGCTTTATATACATCATCCATGGCTGCTGCTCAGAAGGAACTGCTGCACAGAGATGCAACACAAAAACAGGCAGCACTAACGGTCTCAGTCTGGTGTGTGGACAAGTGTGGCACTAAAAAAGCTCTTGACTCATCCCGCAAAATCCAAAGGGAGAGAGAGACACACAGTGAGACAGAGAGAGCTATAAATGGTTAACAACAGAAGTCACCCAACAATAGTGGACAGCTCAGGCTTTTCTTAGACATGACTTCATACTGATTTTAACCAGGGTGATAAGGGCCTGCACAGTGACGTTTGTAATTTCTTTGTATGAAGGTGGTTTTAAGGTGGTGCTTCAGGTTTTGATCAGGTGTGATTGTACGAGGTGGTGACACACAAGGCATTTTTGGATCAAGCTGTTATTGAAATTAGGGTTAAAGGATCTTGCTACTGGACAGCTCCCTCCAAAAATCTACCCACCCTGTGGGACCTCGTCTCTGCTCGCACAACCAGTAAAACAAACCTGAGCAACACAGCAGCAGAACTACAGAAACACCCACCGGTGCTAAAATCGATTATGTTTTCAGCCAATCAGTGTACACGTATTCCACTCCCACTTCCAAATGAGCTTAAAAAAATCCCCTTCCTCTGAAGTAGGAGCTAAAAATGCCCCTATGACGGAGTTTGTAGACTTACAATCATTCCCGGTTCCTAAGTGGTGAGAACATGCCAAAAAGAGGGTATTTTCCCAGCAGCACTTGGTACAAAAGACAATAACCAATGCCGACTGCACCAAGTGCCATATTTGCGCAGTGCACACCCACTCCATGATATTGCAAACACTGAGGATTCTTGTTCATTTGTGAACATCATCGTGTTCAAAGCTGGAGGGAGAATGTCCCCAAGGTGCTTATAAGTAGGATTATTATAAGTGGGCTTTAATATGAACTCACCACTAGAACAGCTGGAGTTGGCCACTGTGGGTGCTCAATCTCCTCAACGCAACTTCTTTCCACTCAAAGTTTTTCGAGTGAGATCACGCTTGAAAGCTATAGCAGCACAAGGGGGCAACTGTGCAACAGTGCACATCATTGATTGGCCATCATTGAGTGGAACACATGGCGGAAGAGGCGCCAAATGTGTGCTTATTCGCAATATTCAGATTCCCATGAAAGCAACTTTATCGCCACCAAAATTTAATAATTTCTTCCTTGTGCCACAACCTTAGTTTAGATTAGTCCGCTTCATTTTTTTGCACACACAGATAGCATAAAATCCAGAAGGAAAATCTGTGTCAGGAGAGGTCAAGATAAGACAAAACACAGCTGTTTAGGGAAAATTATGACAAATAATTCAGAAATAACACAATATTAGAAAGTGAAGTAAAAGTATAAAAGTATAACCTCTTTAAACACCATAAATCAAAAGTTCCATATCTGTACACCATAATATCTGAGTGAAACTGTGTTTTACAAAAAGGAGGATGAAGGGGATCAAATTGTCTTACATGACTGAGCAGGGCAATTAGATTTAAAGAAGTTACTAAATGATAAAGGTAAGGATGTATAGACAAAAATATGTATCTACAAACACATATATTTATTGAATATTTCTATCAGATACTGTTAGAAACTTCTGAACAGTGGAGCTGAGGGCTCATTATGTAGAGGTTGCCAATTTTATAAAAAAAATTTTTTTGCAGCAGAAGTTTATAAAGATTGGAGGGATATGAATTTCCCCAAACAATATCACAGCAGCTCAGATAAGGGTAAATCATAATAATATCCTCAAATAATTTAACCAAAGTACACGTTATATTTGTCATCCACACTGTAACAGTGTGGCACTGGCTGTCTTCAAATGCAGCCGCTGAAGGATTCAGCCCACTAAACTGGAACAAAGCTGCTATTTTAAAACAGGCCATATCAATAAATCTGCTCTATGCATTTTTAGCATTTCTAATGAGGATCTCATGCATTTTTAAAATGAAACAAAATGTAATCAGATGTGTGTGGTGACCAAGACATTTCACAATGTAGAAAACACTGCTAACAATGCAATCAGCAGTGTAAATCACCGTTAAAATAATACGTTTGTGCTCAAATGTGATTTCCCTTATGAAATGCAACATTTGACAAAACCAATACAATCTACAGGACGCTAATATCAGCCCATGACTAAACAGAGCTCACAGGGTCACATGCCAACAAACGGGATGGCACACAGAGAATACTTGTCAGGTCACTCGTATCCATTTCCCAATAAACACATGAGCTTGACATTTTCAAAGAATTTGAAGGCCAGTGACACTGGTCAAACTGAAATAAATATTATCTTTTTGAATAACCTTAAATATTTTGGTGTTCGTTTTGTGGGTTTGTGGCTGTGGCTGCCGTGTAGAGTGGAATCACTTGCTTTCATGACAATAGACACACAAATACGGCTATTTTGAATGTGTGTCCTTGACTATAGAAATACGAGACCTCTGCCAGTGGGGAGGGTGAAACAGGCACTGTGGTGATAAATCTCTGTCCCGATGCTTCACCATTCAGGACACCTGCCATTGTGCGGCAGCTGTAGCTCAAGCTCATTGGTCAACTCTGATTTAACGCTTCACTCAACAAGAAAAAAAAAATCATTTCATTTATATTGATCTGATCAACTGATCACAAATCCGTCCTTATTACCAAAAGTGAATACGAACTGAATTAATATTGCACTTTATCTTGTGAATAATAGATACATTTTGGGTATTTTGTTTTAAATTGTTGGCAATATGTTCCTTTTATTTTGGAAGGATCTTATTTTATTGCTTATGCTTTATTTTGAAACATAACTATAATATTGTTGGCAATATGTTCCTTTTATTTTGGAAGGATCTTATTTTATTGCTTATGCTTTATTTGGAAACATAACTATAAGGAAAGTTATATTCATATAAAGGAAAGATAGAGGTTGTGCTGAGGATATCTGAATAATAATCTCATTTTTTAAATTCCTGGATTTAAGATGGTTACTATAGCAAACAGTAGGGGGAAGAAAATGGAAATTGTAATCCAAACTTATGATTCTTCAGTTGTTGAGTTGTCTTTCAACTTGAAGCTTGGTGGGTTCGATTCCTAGCTCTGCTAGTCTACATGCTGTTGTGTCCTTGGGCAAGACACTTATCCCCACGTTACTCATGTGAATGGGTTTGAAATATGTGCAATAGCACATAGACGTGCCGTGTGAATGTGTGAGTGAATGGGTGAATGGCAAAGAGTGTAGTGTAAAGCAGCTTTGAAGCATTATATAAATACAGAGCATTTACTATTTACTAAAGAAAATGATCCACAACGGTTATTGCAGTACATTAATAAATTCAATTCAACCAATAACTATTTTTGTTCTTCTTCCATTATATTCCATAATGAAATGTTTTCTACAACTCCAGGTGCTCACAGTGCAAATGATCATAGACACAGACAATTAGGAAAAAAAAGTAAACACACAACAACAACAATAATGCAAGTGGTAGTCACGCAAATCACGGCAATAATCACAACCGTATCAGCTCAGTGCTGGATGTCCAATGTCTGTGTGTGTCATCAACTCTGTGACCTCTGATTACAGTGGTGTGACATTGGGCGGCGTAAGGGTATTTAGGACTCCGACAGCTTGGGGAAAGATGCTGTTACAGAACCTTGTAGTGCAGGTGTTTTTAAGCCGTGAGGCCATCTGCCAGTTAACCAAAGAGACTGCTGTGTCTGTGCACATACACCATTACTTTATCCTGTAGATCAAGAGCAGTCAGTGTGTCAACATTTGATGCAAAGCGCAACATAAAGGCACTTAATGCTTGACAAGGTTGAGTTGAGAGATTTACCGAAGACTGAGAGACCGTGTCACAAGAAAAGTAATAGCTGTCTGTAACATCTAGTCATGGTTTTTTTGTGCCATTTCGGGTTTTATTTTGCAACTCAGATCTATCTCATTACTTCCTTTAATTGATTTCACTCATATTTACACTAGTCATAGCCACAGGAGGCCAGTAGGGGGTGCCCACAGCTCAGACAGTGCTGAACAAATCTGATCTATACATTTGATTTCCTTATTTTTGTACCACTGATTGAAGCACAGGACTTTTGCTTCAAGCAGTTACATGGTTCACATAATATACTGTGGCTGTTGCCTGTTTCCTATAGATCTTTATGTGTGTACAAAAAAAAAAAAAAAAAAATGATGAAACTGTTTCAGTTCCAAGTCTAAGAAAGAGAAAGTGCAAATCTCACATCACAGTCCCTCAATTTCCCACAATGTCACAACAATCCTGAGTCAGTATATAGCACATGTATCGCAACTAAAATCTAATTTTTTCTTCCATGGGCCACAATGAATAACCTCTAGAATGTTTTATTCAAAACTGTCCTTAACCTTTTCGAGTTATGCTGCTCCAAAATCAGGGAAATGCGACCAAAATATAACCTCCTCAGTGGAGGTAATAATAACACTGAGACAAGTCTGTTCTCTTCAGACTTAGTACTATAGAAGGGCCAACCGTGTGCTGGCTTCTGTGTCATCCTAATTCATAAAGGGATACAACACAGAGCCCAGTAAATCACAGGTCGCCAGGTGTAAAGTGTGGTAAAGCAGACCACACAGAAGATGTACCCACTGATTAATTACAAGTACTTACCATGTCAAGCTATGGATTCCAAGTCTCAGGCTATTGCCACCCACTTAGGGTGCATCTGTGTGCAGTGGCCCTGTGTTTCTTCCTTCTTTTTATCTTTTTTTCTCATGCTGACACAGAGAGAACATGCAGTTTTGGTTAAGCGTGAAGCTTCGTTTCAGTTGTGAGAGAGAGACAGAGACGAAGATCCCAGAAGTATTAAGGCAGGCTCTCAAACCCAAATTGACCACAGGGCCATATAATATTATAAAAACGCTGTAATAATATTTAATACGGTGTCATTTTGGGGGGTTTTGTATGAATGAAGACATTTCCTATATTTTCCAAAAGATAGTTCACGTTCTGTTAAGTTTAAATTTGGATAGGACCTAAGATCGTGCTTCAGTAAACACTGGCTGGTTTTCCTTTGGGGCTGCTGTAGGAACAAGCAAGATGCCAGTCTCTGCCTAAAGTAGAAAATAGAAAAGGCTTATTTTAAGGCTGAAAAAAGATTTTGTATTTCAAAACAACTATAAGGGTGGTTTATTCAGTTTTGGCCGGTAAACTGTCCTTACACTCTAGACCTTTAATATGCAAAAGTTATGGATGATTTTATGATGATTTATCTTATATGAGCCTCTATTTATTGTCTCGCTATCCACAATCAAGTCATGTCGCAGTAATGTTGAAAATGAGTCCCTCGGCCTGAGAGTCTTTCCTGAGCATGGTGATTGTTATCCAGCTGAATGAATTGCTACTCATAGTCATTCATCAGGAATGGATGCTGATTTTTACATAAATAAGGCATGAAGTCTGACCGTTAGCTCAGTGCATCATATTATATGCAGTGCATGAAATTACCCAATTTATTTGATCAGCCAGAATAACCTTTTTTGAATGTAAAATATCTTTATTCGTCCTTCTCAAAACGTGTTTCAATAACAGAAATTGTGATGTGAGTCGGAATACTATTCACAAATAGGAATCAATGTGACGTTATAATTTTCAAATCAAAATAATCCTAATAATCCTCATCATAATCCATGAAAAGCAACAAGCCGCTTTCAGACTCTGTCCACTTGTCCACAATCAAAGCAACTTTAGAAAGAGACTCATTCATTGGGGTGGCGGGGGGGGGGGGGGGGGGGGGGGGGTGTTGAGCTTTCACCAAGAAGTCATCTGTTAGTGAGTCAAACTTGAATCGGAGATGTGAAGTTTGATGTGACAGAACGACGATCATCATACACCGTACCAAAAATACATCCAAAGTAATCCATAACAGAAAGCAAAGAACCTGCAGGTAACACATAAAACAAAGCTCTCATCAGAAGTACATGACAAATATATGTATATCATTCTTTTGTTGTACAAAACAAAATAACTCTCTCTTTTTTTTTTTTTGTTAACACATGATAGTTGATCGTATTTTGGCAACATCTGCATTTCAGGAGTTAACAGAAAGTCAGCTATAATAATAATAATAATAATAATAATAATAATAACATAAGTCACTGGACATATTCATTCATCTTTGCCCCATTACCGCCCCCCCCGACATTAGGTCTTTATACATGATATTGCATGATTAAAAACGATGATGAAAATCATTAACATATCAATGACATTTACATAGTCAATAAAGAGCAGAAATTACTTTTCATCAACTGTGTCCTTGTACCCTTTTTTCTTTTTTTTTAATTCTGTAGATGGTTCTGTGGTTCAAGACTGAGGTGAATTCAGATTTAGACCCTCAACACAAATGGGGTGGGGGGGGGGGGGGGGCACACACACATACTCGACACACAATTTCTCTCATTTCTTTATTTTCTTAATATCAAAAAGGTTTCCTCCAAATCAAGTTTAACAGCAGTTGGGGAAAACTGTTCTCAATTATTATTATTATTTTTTGTTTGTTTGTTTGTTTTTAGTTTCTGTTGTTTGAGTTGAAACTGAATTAACCTCAAATCTAGTCCATCTATCCTCAGAGCTCGGTCGGGGTTTTGTAGTCTTCAGTAGAAAAAAACTACAGTGTCACTACTTGTTTTGCTGGTTCTGCACCACATCTGAATGAAATCAAGAGTTCTTAGAGGCACCTGGAGTGGTACAAATATGTGCTCATCAGGGTTAAGGTATTGTCAGTTCCTTGTTAAGTATAAGGTATTATTCAGTTCGCCATCAAGTCCTCAGGAACAGATTCACTGGAGAGGAGCCCAGATCACCGATCACGCAGGAAATGATGGTCAGAAGCCTGACATGACCTTTTAGCCGTCAGTTTTCCTTTCGTTTTTTTTTTTTTTTGTTGTTTTTTCCTTGTCTATTTTTCTTTTTGAAGATTTCTTGTAAAATACAGTATGTCCTGGGCCTGTGAAAGTTTTCCCACAGAGGAGATGCACACTATGAGAAATCACAATATATGCCATACGAGAGACATGGCCACCTCCTTTCTGCAAACTTCAGATGTAAAACAAAGAACAAAACAAATTTCTCAACAAGTGCATAAATGACAATGCACAAAAGCAATGGGGGCCCATTGTTCCTACCTTAACATGGGGGCCCAGGGTTCCTACCTTAACATGGTTGGTAAATGTAGGCCAAGGTCGGTGAAGAGCTTGCATGGACAGCATCATTAGATTCAGCATTAGGGCTGTTTCATATTGTCTTAAAGGCCCAGCTTGGAAAATAGCAGCAGTGCTTTTTTTTTTTTGGATCCCAAACTCTGAACTTTACCAAGACGACATGCTGTGGACGAATGTGTCCTTTCAGCAGTGACCGCACCTTGAGAGTTCGATTCAACTTGTTTCCTCAGTGAGCCTTTAATACACTACTCTGTACACAGCTTCCTGAGAGTTAGCTAGCTACCGTTGTTAAAGTAAAACACACCGCACATCTAGCTATCTGCTCATTGTACTGTATTTATATAAGGTTGCACTGGGAGGGAGAAATTATAGTTTTTGATTTATTATTTTTGGCTGCTTTTATTCAGTTTTATTTCGGTTTGTTCTAATTACTGCATCCTTCCCCTGTGTAAAATGGATTACAACTGAACATATAATACAGTATAATCAGTTGACAGTGGTTTCCTTGTGACGTTTTTCTGGTAAATAAACTGCAGCTTGATCACCTTGTGTGGATGAGCGCTCAGTGCAATTCATTGAATTACTGCTCAGGCTTTTACAGTGTGATCGGGGGCTTTTCCCTGCAAACGAGCAAAGCGTGTCAGTTCCTCATGCAAAACTATTAACCGTGTGCTTTCATTACACGACTAATTCTATTCTGGCCTGGCCCGGGTTTTGGAGCTTTGGGAGGCTCCGTTGCAGGGTCATCAGCCTGTAAGTGAGTGCAGCGCCGGGAGGGTTCAGATCCCCACAGCAGCTCGCTCTGCCCCACTGAGCACATGACCTAGAGCGACGTCTCTAGATATAATGGCGATATAAGCGGTTACAGAAGTTATTACAGTGCTAATGGGGACAGTGTGTTGGTGAGTCACTGGCCTCACACTGGCAGCATCATCAACCCCAGTAAAAGATGCTTTTGCAGGCACACTTTTTAAAAACATTTTTTGACTGAAAGGAGGAAACATGGTTTGCCGTATTTTCCTGAGCTGTCAAAGCAACTCTTTAAGCTTGTCACGCCAATCACTTGTACGCTGGATTGTGTCCAAAACATCCTTTAGCAATGACAAGTTATGCTGCTGGTTTAACAATGGCAATTGTCACAATAGTGCCAGCAATAACTTATGTCATAGGTGTCAAAAACTATTGGAAGTGACTTAAGTGCTACATTATTATAGAATTATTGTTGCAGCAACAGTAATCCGGGTAACACTGAAAATGTGTCGTAATCAAAGCATGCGTCTGTGTTTCTTCTGATTAGGAAGTGGTTGCATTCTACTCTTGGAAGTGAAAATGGTGAGCACTCTGTAGGCTATTGCATATACCAATTTAGAGGGTACCTCCAAAATTCACAGGTAATACAACTAATCTGCATATCTCGTCCAATTAAATATGTTACCAAAATCAATCAAAATCCTTTGTGAGACAGTGTGTCATCATCTGCTGTGTTAAGTTCTCCCATCAGTGTTCTATCATACAGCCTTGGCAGAAAAAAAGATGTTTTTTTAAGCATCTTTATTTCATATCAAACCTTTTCCTCCTTTTATTTCTATCACAGTACAGAGCTGCTCCACTAAAGAGATAGTGGCTTTGTTTTGGGTCCATTTAGTCGGTGTAATTATATTTTATAAAATACAAGACTACTGAAAAACGTGTTTCTGCTGTTGAACACACATACATACAGTATGTCAAACCTCACAGGGACAAAAAAAAAGGACATTTCAAAAATGTTCTTGCACTATATTTGGATTGTGCCAGTTTCGTGTGGGGGCGTGTGCAGGGCCTTGACCTCTGCAGCTCTGCCCGGAAAGGCAATAAAAATGTATCTAATGTGGTTGTAAGACTTATAGAGTAGGACACCGTGTCACAGTATATTCCACTGACTCACAGAGCGTAACAGTGACTGGCCACTTTTGCAAGTTGTGGAATTGAATTCCCCATTTATTTCTGCACTGAAAATATCCTTAGAAAAAGCATTTTAATCCTTGAACCAGGAGCGCTACAAGATGAATTGTGACCTCATGAGTACGACCCCCCCCCCCCTTCTTGAACAACACTGTTGTTAGAGTGAAGGCATTTTAGTACTGTCTTATTTTCAGGGATGTGTTTTTTTTAATTGTTGTAATTTCTTTCTCACGTCCTGTACGATTCCTGTGACTACTGCGAGCAGCAAAGAGGCATATTAGTGACATCACCTTAAGTGCAGCACTTGGGGCTTCCCTCTGAGAGAAGGTCAAATCATAGAGCCATATAAACACAGTCTTATGACACTTTGTAGTGTAAACTGACCACTGTATGCTGGAACCATAGACTGGAGTAAACTTCACACTGGAAAAGTGTATAACAAAGTAGAGAACTCAGACTTCTTAGTCTTTCTTGGACAACTGCGCTTCAGTTCAGCTATTAAATCTCTACTGTGTCCAGCAGGGGGTAACACTACAGTTAAGGGTTTGTTTTGGGGGCCATGCTGATGCAGAGGAGGAATCTTTTTTTTTGTCCTTTCTTTGTGTCAAATAATTGTGATCACACACACAATCGCATTGACTGGTGGTGCTTTGCTTTTCTATTGAATACCCAGCAAAGATATCCGTTTGTTTATTCCCATCTGTCTTATTCCACCAAATCGGGAGTAAGGAGTCATACAGACACAATGGATTTGCACATACTTCAATGCTCACCCAACACAGGGAACACTGAAACCAAGAGTAGAAATACTATACTTGAATGCATTAGAATCAGATGAGGTTTTGTTGTCAGCTGTTTTTGTCAGCAGTAATGTTATTTACATTGTTCAGTATGTACAGTAGAGAATCTCCCAGAGATGTTAGGTTCTGTAAAGCTGCAATGGGGGGTTACTCCTTTAAATTCCTCCTATTTGAAAAGTCCCTAGATGAAGAGCCATACGGGTCCCACTTTAAAAAGTTTCTAATGCGAAATCATGGCCCCGCTGCTGTATGGTGAGCCTCGACTCTGCACGAGGGAGTATTGACAGATGCATACAAGAACACAAACCCAAAGTCATTAAACAGCACGATTTTGAATAAATAAGTGTGAAATCATAGGTGGACTTTATGGTTCTTCATCTTAAGGATTTCATTTCTCATATAAATCAAGACTTTAAATACATTGATGTTTTTTTTTTTTGTTTTTTTTTGATCATCATCATCATAAAGGTATTCATTGAGAAAGTCAAAGTGATAAATGCACTGTACAACCTTGTATAATTTTTTTTCTTCAAAATATAGTTTATCCCAAGTGTGTTTAGTTGTTGTCGTTGTTGTTGGTGATTTTATCTTACAGAATCCTGTACACTTGGTGTCTGCATTGAGATTGGGTGATATCCTGATCATTGGAGAGAAGAGAAGAAGAAAGTAGGAGAGGAGAGAGGAAAGGAAGAGAAATAGATGGATGAGAGAGGAGAGGAGAAGGGAAGAGAAGTCAGCCAGTGCTGCGTCGTTGCCCTCAGTGAAGACGCTGCACTCCATACCGTGGCTCTCTTCTGTCCCGAACCTCAATCTGAAGACAAGACAAACATGGGATTCTCACTATCAGAGTTGCATCATGGGAAGTGTAGTAATAAATGCAGTATAAGATCAGTACATTGATTAACCAGGAACATGCACTGCATCTGGGCTACCTTTTAAATATAGATTACTGTGCATAAGTCTTAGGCCATCACCAGCTTTGTTGTTTTTGTGTCAGTTTTGTGATCGTTGGTGTTTAGATTGAAAAGATGTGACTAAAAGTCAGTCTTCTACTATATGATCCACCTGTCAGTGAGTTGAACTTGTGCAACATGTGTATGTAATGCTCAAACATGTCTGGAGTAAACCAGGTATAATAGACCTTTTTCACAGCAGCTATTTGTTGGCATGAAATAGTAGAAGAAACACAGGTTTGACCAATAACATTAGGGTTCCATTCCAGGTTTTAAAGAGCCATGGTTGTGTTGTTTGTTTTTTTCTGAAAAAGATGTTATTTTCAAACTGCATATGTGTTTCTCCACAGGATGTGTTCCAATAAAGTGATTGAGAAATAATTGTACAGTATGGTTATTATAGCATTGCTGAAACAACAAATCTAATGGTGGCCTAAGACTTATGCACAGTGCTGTATAACATTTACGATCTATCGCATTGCTACTCAACTACTGTCAGTCAATATTAGGCCAAATAAACAACATCAAATTCATCCTTGTAAAAATACAGGTGTTGCTAATAACATTAACGATTGTTGGGATCAGTTCACATGAGTCGAGCGAAACGGAAGAAGCTACAAGGAACTCAGTCAACATTAATTTGATTATTTTCAACTTTGCTGTGACAGAAATCAAAAGAAATGTTTGTTTTTTTTTGTAGCTGCTTTTGTCATTTTCTTGTGGAAAACACTCCAAACTACTAAATGTGAGGAGAATTTCTGAGAACTCAGGAAACAAAACATGCAATTTTAGCTCACAAAGACACTGAATACTACAAGTGACTATGAGGTGAGAAACCAAATAAATGTGCGTTTTTTGTGGGTGACTTTTGTCCCTGAATTTCTTGATGTGCGCCATAGTTTTCTTTACGGAAAGAAAATGGATTTAGAAGAGATAGTTTTGCATTTTTGCATCGTTGTATGAGGTACTGACTCATAGTAGGTGCTTTGCTGTTTTTAGTCCCAAAACCAAATACATACTATTCAAATTTACCCAAGTGATTTAAAAAACAATGTAATAAACAAGGGACGCGTACAGCAAGGTCAGTGATGACTATGTTTTAACACCTTATACAACAACACAAAAAAACTACCACTTTAACCATCGCAAAATAAAACCACTGACTGTATGTATGTCATGTCATATAAAATATGATAGGCATATGATATGAGGGTGAGTTTAGGAGGGTGAAATTCACTACAATGTGTCAGTATTGATTAATAACTGCTATCATTAAACATGTTACACTAGACAAGGCTGCCCAGGCAACAGAGGTTTATACGGCTTTATAACATGTGTTATGTATTTCTCTGATGCAATAAACACATAAAGCAAAAGTCAACTTACCCTTGACACAGCAAAATCTGCAAGGACAGAAAAGAACAAAAGTGTTGGCACATGCAAAGTGATAACCAAGACCAGAAAAAGTGCATATCTGTGCAGTACGTGAATATGCGTGCATAAGCAGGAGTTAAGGATATTGGTTACTTCTTTCCAGTATAAAGAAATTGTAATTTATTTGCTTTTTCAGTCCACTTCAAATGTTCTAATGCAGAAACACTGGGGGTTAAAACTCTAAATCGTGTATATTAATTATGATAATGATAAAATTCCTTCATGGGTCTTTTCCCATAGAGAGCTTACTTTTCACCCTGACAGATGTATTTGTTCAACATGAATGTGAGCAGAAAAGAATTAAACTTTACACAGTTGATGAAGCATTAGATGCGGTAAACGTGCAAAATTGCTGAGACAGTCTGTGGGGTTAATCAGATAAGAATAGAAAGACACTCCCACTCTCTGGAATATCTCCAGTTACCATGGAAACCATCACTGAGATAGACTGTCGGAGAACTGAGACATCTCATGTCACTATTCTGTCTTTATCTCTTCCTCCTCCTCCTCCTCCTCCTCCTCCTCTCGTGTACTCGATCTTGCTCTCTATCTGTCTGTATCTCTCTCCTACTCTGTCTACTATGTTTTATGTCATTAATCTCCATATTTCTCTTTCTCCTCTGTTTTATTTCTGTCTCTATCCAGTGTTATCAAACACGTAATGCTTATATGACTTCGGTTTCACATTGTGTGTTTTACTCTGCTGTCCCCTTCCTCCTCTTCCTCTCTTCTAAAACAGATGAAACAATGCAATCCAACAGTCCTGATGCAACATCATGCAAACTGTCAGAAAGCCTCTGGAGGACACTCCCACTCTTGAATACAGCACTGATAGCATTTTGGCTGGCTTTAGTGAAGTAAGGATTGAGTGCAATCATTTTTCAGCTGGGATGTTTGCAGCTTCAGCAGCTAAAACCTACAAAATAAGAGCTGGAGGAAGACTTTTAATTCCATATTATATTATATTATATTATATTATATTATATTATATTATATTATATTATATTATATTATATTATATTATATTATATTATATTAAAACAGCACTATAACACACTAACAGAGCAACAGCCTGTGACAAAAAGTAATAAATCTATCAATTGCTTGACCTGAGTTTTGACTTTGTAATCCATTCACTGAAATCAATTAATGATAATGTCAAATCAACATTTTGTTTCATATATTCATCAAATGATGTTCTTAGTAGGCTGATTGCTGTCTCTGTCGCGCTGTGGCAAGAAGTTGTGAAGCATCCTGTAAGAATCCGAACTTCCACTTTGAAGCATTGAGATTTGCGATTTGACCCCAAAATTAAGATTATGAGGTTTTGCAACCTGAAATTCACCTACAACCAGGCTCCTTTTGGACAATACCAGCTGCCAGTCATACTGGTCCACACATATGTATCATGATTTATCATCTATTTCACTCCTCAGGAAAACATTTACTGATTTACTGATTCTTGCAACCCCCAGAGTCGCACCCTGGTGGTTATATTGTTACTTCCTGATTAGCTTCACCCAGCTAATTAATAAGACTACATTTGAATCTGATATGCAGTCTAGGGTTGTTCTGCTGAGTTGTAGCACTTTTGCCTTTTAAAAATGTCCCTGTGGTGGCAATAAAATGTATTTGATCTGATTGATTTCATATGATACATTTCCATAAAAGCTGGGGTTTATTCGTGTGTAAAGACTGACAGTTTAATTTTATTCCTGGACTTAATGGGACATTTTTTCCAGTGGGTTAATCAGCTGACTATAACTCAGCTACACATTTATCATGGGAGATTGTGCCCAATTAATAAATACACAAACTCACACACAAAAACATTCATGTTAATTAAAGTTCTTAATTGAACAAAGAATGTCTGATGTAACTGGGCAGAGTGAGTCTGTCAAACAGTGAGCATGAGGCTTTAGTAAAGTTGCTCTCTGAGGGAGTGGTGAAGTGGAGATGGGGGGCGTGGCGTGCATTTTGTGAACACCAGAGTGCCGGCTTGGTTCACATGTTGTGACCATGGAAACCACAGGAACTACGACAACTACAGGTAAATGACTCAGGAGATGATTCAAGAGGTAACTGAGTTCACTGAACGATACACATTTTCAGCTGCAACGGTGCCAGCAGAGCCATATTATAAAGAATGGATCAAGAAAAAGAAAAAAAAAAGCAAAAACTGAAATAGCTTTAAATAGCAAAACAATGCAGCTTTTCACTTGCCAACATCATTATTCTATAAAATTATGTGTGCAAGGGAGCCAATTTGCTGCTGGCATTATATCAGAGTTTATATTATATTAGCCATTATTGATTTTGAATTGCTGCGCTTAATTATCCCATTACTTACCTTTGTTGTCTGTCTGCAGATCATCAAGATAGAAGTCTGTCTGCCTGTTGCCCAGAACGAAGGCCAGGAAGGAGAGGATGAGGGCATCCAGGATGCCCATGATGGCCAGCATATAGGCCCAGCGTACAGAGCAATCACCCAGGGAATATTTCCCCGTCTGCTCTCCGCACATGTCCCGGATCACCTCGGCGTCCCACCCGTCAGGGAAGATCATGCAACCCAGCACCAGGCACACACCTGCAGAAGGACAAAGAGGAGTGCAGGAGCAGGATTAAGGTGAGCCAGGGCAGGGCAGGGCAGGGCAGGGCAGGGCAGGGCAGGGCAGGGCAGGGCAGGGCAGGGCAAGGCAAGGCAATTCGTAAAAGCAATTACATTTAGATTGCAAATCTAAATTTTCTTCCAAAAGGCTTCTTCAGCTGTGAAAGTTTGTGATGAAACCATCAATTAAACCTCTGTGATATGTAGGCCGCGCTCACTGTAACTCACTGGACTAAAACAGGACGAGAACAACATATTTAACACTTCTCCACAGTGTCTGGTCTAATCTGACTCATTTTACAACTTTTCCAAAGCGTAATTATTTATGGTTTTCATTTATTGCCTCAAGACCTCATGACATCCTCCTCATAAAGCACAATGATTTACTGCACGAGCAAAATGGCTGACCACCACTAAATGTAGAGTGGATTAGTCATCATAATTTACCATAATTACATCTTTGGTGTTTCTGTCAAAAATGTCCATAAATGGAAATGAATGGGTGTAACATTATTATGTTTACGCATGTGTTTTCACATAGATGAGGAAACCTGGCTCCTCGAGAGGGGTTGGCATTCTTATTGCCCCCCCTCTGAGGGCCTTTACATTGCCCCCAGCCATTACCCACCCTTTTTGGAGTCCCTGGAGGGAGTGCTAGAAACCTGAACCCGTTGGTGGACTCCAGGGGTAAGGGATGCCATTACGCTGAAGGAGTCCTATCAGGCCCTTTTGGCCTGTGGGACTCCGAAGGATACTGTAGGAACTGGCAGGCCAAGTGGGATGCGGCTTCGGATGAGTTCGGTGAGGCCATTAAGAATGATTTCAGGATGGCTTCAAGGAGATTCTGGTCAACTATCCAGCAGCTCAGGAGGGGAAAGCAGTGCTCTGTCAGCACTGTGTACAGTGGAGATGGGGTACTGCTAACCTCGACTTGGGACGTTGTGGGTTGGTAGCGGGAGTACTTCAAAGACCTCCTCAATCCTACCAACCTGCCTTCCTATGAGGAAGCAGAGTCTAGGGACTTGGAGGTGGCTCATCTATCTCTGGGGCTGAGGTTGCTGAGGTGGTTAAAAAACTGCTTGGTAGCGGGGCCCAGAGGATGGATGACAAGGCTCTGGTTGTTGTAGGATTGGCAGACCCGAGGGTGTGTTCCACCTACAGGGTAATCACACTCCTCAGCCCCCCATTTAAGGTCTATTCGGAGGTCTTAAAGAGGAGGGTCTATCGGATAGTTGAATTTCAGATTCAGGAGGAGAGGTGTGGTTTTTGTCCTGGTCTTGGACTGGTAGACCAGCTCTACAGTCTCGGCAGGGTCCTGCATGGGAGTTTGCCCTACCAGTCTACATGTGCTTAGTTGACTTGGAGAAGGCATTTGACCGTGTCCCTCAGGGATTCCTGTAGGGGTACTCCGAGAGTATGGGGCACTGGACCCCTTGATAAATGCCATTCGGTCCGCATTGCCAGCAGTGAGTTGGATCCATTACCAGTGAGAGTTGGACTCCGCCAGGACTGCCCTTTGGGAAAGGAAAATCTGGGCTACTCTGCTAACTGTAAGCTGCTGTTGTTGTGGAGAAAATGAAGATCATGAAGACAGATGTGACGTTTTTCAGCCTAGCGAGGCACAAGTTTTATTTGGAGATTACAAGGTTACAAAAGTAACAGAAATGGAGTCAGTTCCTTGGCTCCAGAGATATATTTGCTTATATTTACTTATCTTGTATATCTTTGATGATGCATCACTTAACACATCACATTTATTATGCACCTATTACTTTTGTAAGGGGGCTTACATCCCCTGAGGAGGGATTATATGGAAATAAATTAATATCTCTGGAGCCAGGAAACTGGCCTCCAAAACACAATGATTGATAAAGTAAAGGAGTATTGGCTTTTGGATGACTTTGTCCTTGGAATAAAGTCAATGACCATCCAAGTTAGGATAAAATTGTAGGAATTGTGATATTTAGTATCATAACAGGAAAAGTCTGTGATCGGAAAGAATTCCACCATCACGCATGAACATTTGTATGCTCACATGCACTAACAAACGAAGCAATCACATGGAGTATTAATATGTGCACACTGAATGTGCACCTGATAGAAATCTTATAAAAGGGACCAAGCTCTGAGATCCCTGGGAGAGGCTGAATTCGAATTGCATCCATGCTCTATTTCTGTTATTCTTGTAACCTTGTAATCTCCACATAAAATTTGTGCCTGGCTAGGCTGAAAAACACACGTCTGTCTTCATTGTCTTCATTTTCTCTACAACACTGCCCCTCACGACCTGACCTCGGATAAGTGGCATAAGATGGATGGATGGATGTTCTTTGTGTGTTGTCTGTCCAGATTTTAATCAGATTGATTGTGAACCTTTTTTTTTTTGGGGGGGGGGTATGCAGGAGAAATAAGATTTCCTTAAATCTTTTTTCAACCAAAGTTGCAGATGGTTTCAAATTCAATCGATATTAGATTTCCACAGATGCATTGCTGTCTGAAAGCTCGGGCTGGTCAAATTGGATTTCATTTCGTCTTTTGCTGGTGTCTTAACATGACACAATGGTGACGTCAAAATTGCTCACTAATTTGCTGCACTACAGCATGGGAATTTATAACAAACTACAAGTGTGTACTTTACGGGCCAAGTGTTTGTTACCAGAGAAAACCATGCAGACAGGTTGGTTTTGTCTGGACACACAAATTTAATTTGATCTGATTTGAGAAAAAAGTGATTTGCCTGCAGTCTTTCAATGTGCAGTGTGGTGTCTGCACTTAACACTCAAATTTAAGTCAATAATGTGTTCTTTTAGATCACTTAGTCCCCACTTTATGATAAATGCTGATGGGCTCATTGTGCACAGGGTTAGAGTGATGGACTGACTATACAGTACGTACGTACATTGTCCTGAGACAAATGTGAAAGAGAGAGATAGAGAGAGAAGGAATTTAACCTTGCATAAAGAAGTGAATGCACTCAACATACACACAGTGCAAAGCCCTGTGGTGAAATCCATACGTTGTAATTGTGGCAATTGAACAAAAGTGGTAATCCATACGTTATACCTTTGCTTATTTATCAAAGTGTGCATCACTGGGGAGCTGACTGTGCTGTATTCCAGCACTGTTTGAATAGCAACCAGCCTGCGCCTGAGGGGATGTAAGTAAAGCAGGGGGCTCCACTGGGAGATGAGGAACATACATGGCAGGCATCACAATGAATCTCCATTCCAGACCAGACATGTCTTTTCCACAGGCAACATCACTTGTGATACACATGAAAAGTCAAATAGATTTGGCTAAGTCTGTGATTATTACGCTCTAGTGCGATACGTATTCAGAAAGACTCAATGTCTGGAAATCAATTGGTGTTCAAATGTGAATATTTTAAAAGCAGCATTCAGACACAGTGGCTGCTGCATGTAATAAGGGTGAATGGTTACACAGAGGATAATAGTATCAGTAAATTCTGCTGATCAGCAGCTGAAGCTGAATCCTTTTTGTTAGAATGAAAGCCTCACAGGGCAATAATGGGTTTAGACACAATCAATGGCAGATACATCACTCTGGAGTCATCTAAGGCTGCCCAGAGATTTTAAAAAAAGAAGTTCATTACCTGATGCATTGATTAAAGTCCAGCTGAAAGGGCAAAGGATTTGGGAAGATTTGTATCAGAAATGTACTTCTTGCCTGTAAGCTTTTAACTGGGTGGGTTTCTGTTTGAATGACAGCTGAGCTTTCAAGCACATAAAGTATAAACGTAGAAATATACTCAAACAAACAACCATCTGTCCAATTTTTAAAATTTGTTTTGAAGTGGTGTCAAGGAGGATTGCAACTGATGACCATTTTCATCAGCGGTTAATCTGTCAATTACTGTCTTGATTAATGAAGTTATTAATTGGTCCGTGAAATGGCAATTGATGACATTCTCAAATGCCCATAAACTAAGGATGTTCAGTTTGTCATTGAAGAGAAAATAAATCAGAATACATTCACATTTAAGAAACCAAACCCAAATAACATGATTTGTTTACTTAATTAAACAACATTAACTGTTGTAAATTTAGTTTATAATGCACATTAACTCAGTAGCCATGGAGCCCATATTTCCATGTCAACACTCAGCAGCATGATTCTCTCACTATGGTTTGGAAACTGCAGGATTATGGAAGCTGAAGGATTTAGGGTCTGGAACTACACATATTTTAACTTATTCAGATCTTTTGGGGGTTTCTAATAATAGGCTTCTCTGTGTTTTTTAAGCCAAAAGAGTACACCATGGCATGTCCAGTACATGCCATGGTGATAGAATGACCTGGCACTGAGTGGAAATAAGCATTATATGCCTCATTATCCCGGTATCAAGTTAAACATGGGGGTTTGTAGGTCAGTGTCATCATGCAGCATGTACAGCTGCAGTCTGAGGCCCAAGGGAAAACGTGTATCAGTCATCTGTCACTGTAATTTTGTCTTCCAGTGCTCAGGCTAGTTTGACACACTGTGCTTCACTTTTCTTTAAATAGCAGTTAGTTTTCCAACAAATGAAGGTGTGTTTGTCACTTTGTAAAACCACGTCTGTGTTTGAAATCCCTTGTTTGGATTTACACAAACTTACCAAATGAGGCAGCAGTAGAACAGAGGCTTGATGGAAGAGAATGTTTCCAGCCAGAAAAGGCTGTCTAACAGCAAGACAATAAAAAAAACATATGTATTTTTAAGACAGTGTAGACTTTAGCAGGTGTAGATTTTACTTGGGGGGAAGTGCTAAAATCTGTTTTTCTTTGTGTCCCCAATGATAGCCATGTTTTTTTCAGTGACAGTGAGTCATTTCATCAGCAGCAGCGTGCTTGGCGACGTTGGTTCTGACTATGTTTCAGTGCCCAATACAACCACACTTCAAAAAAAAACCTGAACTATCCCTTAAAGAACTCTAACCAACAGTGCACTTACTGCTACAAGACAATCAACGTTTCCACATAATATGCTTTAAATATATTTAAAGCATATTTTTTCTGATGAACACCCATGTAGATTCTATATCACATCAGATTCTATACATTTATATTCTAATGAGTTCTAGATTGGGTTCCTCCCACAAAAATTTAAGATATCAGCTCACTTGCCGTTTGGTTTTATTTTCTCAAGAGATAAGAGGACATCCCAAAGCAGATCTCTGATCAGCTGGCAGTTGACTTTAAGCTCACCTTTGGAATGTGAATGGATCTCAAGTCCAAGTACAGAAAATGTGAGAGAATGTTTTGCTTGTAACGTATGAAGCTGATGCATCTGAGTGTATTACTGTGCAGTCCATTAGTCATACAAGTGAACCTTGTCACATAAGTGATTCCCTTTGAAGACCCTGGGTGTTTCATCTATGAGCCATCCATCATGAGAAAATGGTGGGCGGCGAACTCACAGCAACGGATGAGGGAGGATCTGAGATTAGTCACCAAAGCCCGAAAACCACGCAAATGCGAGGAGCCGCGTTTCAAGCTGAGACGTGCAACGTTTCCAAATGTGACCGCTTGTCTGACAAAATAATCGCAGGTAGTAATGAGAGAGTCTAATGAGAAAGAATGTAATCACGATAATACTGTAAGTAATGAGAGAATAAAGGAGCAATAGAGGTAATCATCATGGGAAATCATCACGTTATTAGCTTTTTTTATGACCCCAATACAAGATATTAACATAGAAGAGAGGTGATAAAATCATTAACTGAGTAATGAGCGTCATGTAACATGTTTTATGGATTTTTGATGAATGTTTCCCCGACTGGCATGAAACCCGCCCAGAGTTATAGAGTGTGGGCTTTTTGAAAATTGTGATGCAGAAGAAACCTGATAGGTAGTGAAGATACTTGAACTAATCCTTCATTTTTGGAGTACAGTATATGAGCTATAACATCAGTTTTGTAAGGCCATACAGCTAATCAATTAGTCATCAACTATAAGAAGCAAGCAAGATGCATTTTTTTTCCAAATATTTCTGAACCTTCAGCAACTCAATTTTAATTGTCTGGCATTTTAAAATACAACTAATTGAGCTTAATTGAGAAAATGAATCCTCCACACGAGGGTCATAAGGCAGCTGACATCGAGTGAATAGTGGGTTACACCCTGGACAGGTCCATCGCAGGACCAACGCACAGAGACGAACAAGAGTTCACTTCTACACTCATACCTACGGTCAATTTAGAGTGTCTAAATAATCTCTGCATGATTTTGGACTGTGGGAGGAAACTAGATGGCCATCCATGCTCACACAGGGACAACATGCAAACTCCTCACAGAAAAGCCCAGGAAAAGCAACAGTGATAGACACTACTCATGACCCTGGACAGAATATTAGAAGACTTTTTTTTTTTTTTTACTTGCAGCCCTACTGTTTTCTATAGTTTTGCAAAACACAAAAGGTATAGTGAGATGGTGCCTGTCTCAATGAGACTACCTGCAAAGGTGCACTGACAGAACAGGCCGACCAGGCAAATGCTTTATGGCCCCGAAGTAAAGAGGGCCCCCCGGGTACATTTTCAACGACTTAGAAGATTTGACAGGTGCAAAAGTGACACATTTAATTCCACAGTTTCTGGTCAGCAACAGTGTAAAGACTGTTTTTAATTGTGTCTGTGTGTGGTATAGAGACTATTTGATTATTTGATGTTTGTAAGTGTGTGTATAGTTTTAGTTATTCATGTTTGGGCATGACCTCTGATTGCATTTTTATGAGGGCTTAGGTGTGCGTGGTTAATAAGGGTGGGGAGGGATGGTGAAGGGCCCCACAAGGAAACGCAAAACACTGACACTCACACATCCAGTGTGTCCCAGGTGACAGCTGCATTTCTGTGATTATAAAAGAGAAATATTTACTAACACATGAAGTCCAAAAAAATACTGTATGTGTAGCATATTAAAGAGGAGAAAAAAAACCATTTGTACACTACATGGCTTTATAACAGCAATGGCCATGTGGCATGATCTCTCCTTTATCTGTCCTTCCCCTTTCTCTTCAAGTGTTCACCAGCAGACTAAAAATAAACCACACCTCCCTACAAACCCAGGAAAAGCACTTTGAAGTTGTTAGGGGTTTTCCTCTTCCTTTTTCTCCCCTGCACTGTCTCAAGGCACTGTACTACAAACTTGGAAAGAAGGAACTTCAAAGGCAGCAGGCAGAGGGCTGGGGCAGAGATGGAGGATGGGAAGAGAGTAGGAGAAGGTGACAACGAGTCGCACGAGGGTGGCGAATGCCGCTCGACTCTATTTAATCATTTTTCTTTTCTCGTTCAGCCCATCACTTCTTGTCATTACTTTTCATCATGGCATCCACAGCCCGTCGGTCGTTAGAAACAAGACATCAGAGCATTCCACGCTAATGAAAACACGTGCATTGCCAAGACACATCTCTGATCCAACTACTGAACCGGTTTATATATAGCATCTGCAAGATATTTATAGACTTATTGCATAACATTTCCTTTTTATCTACTATATATGACAACGTGGATCGCTGTTTTTTTCATCCAAGACAAACCAAAACAGATTATATAAGAGCTTCAAAAATACCATCAATCTGCTATATATAGTTGTGGGTGTAAGTATTTACGATGGGAGCAGCTCCAGGCTCCACACTGTTCCTCCAGACAAGCTTGACTGGATTGTGACACCATTTTCATACTGTGTGATGTGCTTTTGATCAAGATACTTAATCACAGTGGACACTCGGCGCTGGATATTTTCCAACAAGTACAAACTGTGCGTGAAACGAAAACATAAATGCAACAAGAAACCGAGACCTGAACGACCTCGTCCAATCTGGATTAACAGACATTCACATGCTGCCGCGGAGCAGGCGTGAAGAACCATCCGCAGAAACGACCACTAAATACCAGTGTGAACGAATTTTAGCTAAGGCCAAAATACAGTAGTGTCCACATCATTGCATTGTTATGGTCCAGTTTGTGACCTTTCTGCCATTTTGTTTGACACTATACATACCAGTTTTATTAGTTTTGTGAGATTATTTATTAGTTTTGATGGACTGTACACTTTTAAATTTTTTTAAAAATATTTTATGTAATACTGGAGGAAATGGAGGTGCATCAACCCAGACACTGTGTGTGATGTATCTCAGACTGAGAGACAAACATGGACAAGTTATGTTAATTTACCTTAAATGTTACTAACCTGGAATATGATTTACAAATAAAGCTCTCTGCACAGATTTAGGATTTGGAAAAATCAGAAATAAAACACAATTTCTACAGCAATAGTTAACAACATAATTCTAAACATGTAAGTAAACTATTCAACCAATACAGTCAACTCTATAATTATTAGAATTTATTCACAGAAGATCCCTTTCGTCATGAACCTGGTTAAGGTTCTTTTTGCAAAATCTAACCGTAACCCTTTTAATCCAGGAGTGTAAATTCTTCAGAATATGAAGAATGAGTTGAAGTCCCTGTCAATATTAAATGATAAAAAAAGCTTCAAAATTATATCTCATTATATCTTCTTTTTGTATTGTAATTCTATTTTATTTTATTTTATTTTATTTTATTTTATTTTATTTTATTTTATTTTATTTATTCATTTACCAGGGTATACACATACCCAGGCTCCACTAAGCCTGTTATCGTATTCTTGTAAAAAATAAACAATTTGCTCTGCTGCTGGTGCACAAAGGTTTCTGGGATATGGTCAACTGCAAAGGATACATCAGATGTATCCTTCGCAAATGGGCAAACGTTTGAAGGAGACAAAATTCGTACCATTCCAGCTTTTGGACTGAGCCACAGCCAGCTACTGAGTGTGTGGAGGTGGGCGTGGCTGACACTCAGCTGCACGAAGGAGTGCAGGTGTCAAGGTGGCTGATGAGAGCAGTCACAGGTGAGTTAATTGGCACAGCTGGGACTGCTTTGTAACCATGTTCTCTCTATAAATGCAGTAGCTTGCTGGATGCGAGAGAAACTGAAGCCTGTTTTTGACTGCCGCCCATCTCGGATTTGTAAGCGTCTCCGAGCAGAATCTGATCTTCCTGACCAACTGTTTTACATACAAAATCAATATTAATCATATCATATTCAAGTGTTTTTGGAATAATCAGAAATGTACTTTAATGTAATTTACACTGACAAAAGAACATGGCTGACAACGCGTAAAAAAGGTGACTTCATATTGCCACACATAAATGAATTACGTTCACATAAACTAAAGTAAGGAAGCTGTAGGAGAACAGCTTGCTTGTTTTCGTCTAAATTAACTTGTTTAGCTCTAACGGTGTTTGGAGCTTGTGTCGTCTTGTGACATTTTCAGGCTGCACATGATTCCTTTTTATGTCATGATAGACTGAGGAAACAGCAAAGTTACACTGAGATTAGGCTGAACAGTTTGACAGGATAAATGCTTCATATCCCTGCCTGTCCCAGTGCTGCAGCTCTATACACACATACACCAAACGTTGTGCACTGCAGCTTTAATTCATTTCGGTGTCACCAATTGAAGTGTCTTTTTAAATTTGTCAGGTTAACCATTGTTTCTAAGCTTATCTGTATTTTTTAGTTTGTGATTTGTAAAAATGTTGCAATTATCATTTAAAATACAATATGTGATCATGTTATAAATAATTCCATAAATACAGATAATTGTACATGACCGTTGGCTGCTAATGATGCACCATCTGAACTGTCTGCTTTGGTGCTCCAGTCAGCAGCTCCTTCACCTTCCATGTTCCAGACATGAAAATAATACTAACACTTTTTTTTTGTTGGTTTTTGAAATGTTTTTGTGGCAGTTCCTAAACTCTGATACATCCTGCTGAGTCACATAAGAGTTTTGACACTTTAAGTATTCGCTCAGTACCTGCTTACTTGCTTTTAATCCTAACTGAGCCTGACATTTAATTATGTGTATTACAATTGAGGCGTAAGTAGCTTTGTTCTTTTATTTATTTATATATTCTGGGGCGTTTGTTTTCATTGCTGTGCTTTTTCAGACCCGAGCACCAACCGGTGTGCACTTTTGCGGGCCTTGCCATGCACAAACGATCACCAAACTTGGTGGGCATATCAGTATACTTGCAAACCAATTATGGTTAAAAACACATTTTCTGCCCTGTCTTGCTTCTTTTTTTTATCTTCTTTTTAGGTTCAATCAGTTTACGGTGATGACCTGCAAAGCCAGTCATTGCGCCACGTACTGGTAACGGGAAGTACGTCTTCATTGAGGAACATTGTTTTGCTTAAGCTTTTAGGGTGTGGTCTACATTTGCTATACTCTGACTTTACACTTTATTGGCGGCCTCTCTCTAGGGCCAGGCAATGGCCGTTTGCAGGCTGCGAACACCCGTTCAGTGCTGCTTGCAGCCCTAGTATTATTTTTTATTTCTTGTTTGTACTTTACTGTATTATATTGTATTTTTTTCTTTACATAATTATGGACAGGACTTTTTTGAATGAGCAGTATAAATAAACGTGACCATAATTTTGATCTTGCTTTTTTTTTTTAGCTGCAGATATTACCCCTGCCTCTTTTAAAAATCAAGATTTTAAAATGTCATGGTGGACAATGAAAAGTCAACAAGCCTGTATTTATTTATTTATTTATTTATTTTTAATGAAAATGTAAGCAACCACTGGCCTCTGAGTGCAACTGCATAGTTTGACCTCCAGCACAGAGCAGCAGAGTGGAAATGTGTGAACATGACTGCATTAAAAAACTCACCGTACTCTTACTCCTGCGAGTAATGTGATAAAGCTGTCTGAGGTCAGCCCTTCACTTTGCCCCGTGTCAAGACGTTGGCCCACTGTCCTCCATCTATCTAATGAACGTTGGTAAACAGAGCTCCTCTTGGGATCTTGTTCCTGTCTATTGCTGACGGGACACTTTACATGATGTTGCTTCTGTAGGAGGTCATTGGCCCACTTGACATGGCGCGTTCCCTCTTCTCTTCTCACTTTGATTCCCACAACATAATGTAATTTTCAAGTTTTTTATTTATTTATTTATTATTTCAGATTTTAGCTGTGTTTTATACCATTTATTAATTATATATTTGGGTAATTTAAGCAAAGCGTTATACTCTCTCCTGGTGTCATCTTTTCATTCAAAAAAATGATCGAGTTAGTTACTCAAGCCAAGAAAAGGTTATGTTATAAACATATACATTTGCCAATTTTTTTTCCCTCTTCATTTATCTCTTCCTTCCTCACTCACTCACTCACTCACTCACTCACTCACTCACTCACTCACTCACTCACTCACTCACTCACTCACTCATTCACTCACTCACTCACTCACGTGTCCTTCCCTTCACAAGTCCTAAATCTGGAAAGAGGATTGGCATCATTTTTCACTGAGTTTCATGAAGCTCTTTTGTGATATACTGAGGGATCAGTGCACGGTCCCCGTTGGGCAATCCATCTCATTCATAATTAGAGGAAGAGCAACTCACTGAACCAGGCGCTGATACTGGAACTGCACTTTACTAAATGTTACCACATTGGGTTACTGTCAACAGTGCTTTTGAAATCACTTTCAAAAAGAGCATGATGTCTACTTTCATTTCCGTTTTCAGTGAGGAAAGATTTCTATTTGCAATTTGAGAAATTTGTGGTTAAAATCTTGGTTCTTTGTTTGCATTCAAAAGAACCCATTCCATTAATGGATTAAAGCTGGGGTAGTTAATTGTTTAGTCTCATCCTCAGTTTGAATACTAAAATTCTGGGATTTAAGCTCTCTGACCTCAGCCTTGTCCACCAGATAACCACAGACAGGTTCATCTACTTGATAGATGATCTGATGCAATCTCATCAACTGTGTTGACACATTATATATTAGATTTATTCTCCAACGCTACACTTTTTTTTTTTTTTTACACATTATTAAATGTTGCTTTGCAGTGCAAAGACTCATTGCCACTGAAGGGACAAACACATACAGCCGTTTAGGAGCAACTACCTACCTTCCTCCCTCCCTACTGTTCCTCCCTCCCTACTGTTCCAAGCAGGCCCGGCGGCGCGGCCTACACTGCGATGCCACATATCCATATTGCCTATATTGGATGACGGACTGTTCAAAATTCTAGGGTACATACACAATCAAATGTTTATGTGCTGTATGTATAATTCTGATGTGTGCCATTATTACGTTCAACTTGTAATAATTGTGGACTAATTGATGTTATGTTATGTGGTATATGGATGTGATATTTCAATTTCCCAGCTTGGGATTAATAAAGTATCAATCAATCAATCAATCAATCAATCAATCAATCAACTTCTGTCACTGATCTGCCCTCTTTCTCATATCACTTGATTTACATTATGCTGAAAAGTTATGGTGGAATTATTAATTATTATTGTCCTTGCATTTTCTAGTTGTAGCCTTTTACATTCTCAGCAGAGGCGACCATGTTTCTCTTCCATGTTTCTACAGTAGCTCAGAATGAACAACAAACACTGGCTCTTGAGAGGATCTGTCACATTTTTCTGTTACCTGGAAATAAGTGCAGGTTCTTAAATGTATTCAGTTATTTGCAATTTGCAAACTAAGCAGTAGATTCCACAAAATCCAATACTCTCTGGGAGAAAAAAAAAACTCACTATCTCTATCCATGTCCTGGATTGTCAGCAGCAGGATGTACTGTGGAACTGTTGTTCCAGTGGAAAATTATTCACTGTGATGTAAATTATTCATAGATATGTGGCTGAAATCAATTCACTCTAAAACCGAAGGAGATTTTTTTGAGTTTTTCCTGGGGTTGGGGGGGGGGTAGTTTAAGCTATATTAGACACAATTATATTATAGGCTTTAGAAAACAAAACACCAACAAACAAAAAGAAGCATAAATTTGCAATTTCATGAAAGGAACAAAGAAAGAAACAGCCCCATGCTGATGAATGAGGAGTATATCATTTAGGAATGGAGATATACAGTATATGTAAATTATAATACGCATTAATGAGAGGCATGGATGATGTCGAGAAATTCTCTTGCTTTAGGGGTTTTCTCTGTATCTCACACACACACACGCACACACACGCACGCACACACGCACACACACGCACACACACAGTGGCAATGTTAAGAAGGGTCAAAGAAATCTATTATTTAGCTGTCAGGATATTTTTAGAAACACCCCAGTGACATTGGAATTATTTATTAAGCACCTAATAATTAAAACATGTACATTTGGTTGGGGGAAGCCGGCGAGAAATCAGAGAGAGAGTGAGAGAGAGAGAGAGAGAGAGCAACGAGAGAGATAGAGAGAGAGAGAGAGAGAGAGAGAGAGGGGGAAGAGAAAGAAACAGAGAGATGGGGGGGGGGGGATATCCCCCAGGGAAACCCTCTCTTTTCCTCTGTGCGTCTAAATCGACCACTGCAGCATCTATTTTGCTCCTGTTGGAAACACACACACGTGGGTGCAGATCTCTACATATATTACGTAGGCTGGCACTGCTTTTAAATGAGACCATACACACACAAACACACACCGCGTGTTTATACTTTCAGTAGTGAGGCAAAAATGAAAAAAAGAAAAAAAAAAAAAGAATGAAAACACTGTCATTAATAATGCAGACCTCACACCGTCATAAGCATGTTTACCCACTATTTTACTCATTTACTTTGAGTAGATGTGTTAAACGGATCGACACACGCGCAAAAGCAGGAGCACATCATCAGCATGCGGCACACAAACTCATTCACACACTGTGTGTTTCACTCATTCACTCCTATGTCGCCCTGTCGCCCCCCCCAGCCCCCCCCAACAAACACAAAGACACACACACTGCTGCTCCTCTCCCAACTCCCGACACTGCATTATGACAATGAAAGTGCAAAAATGGACAGTAAGGGGAAAACAACATCCCTGTCTCTGACTGCATCTGAGAGGAATCAGAGCTACTGACACAGATATGGTGGATGAGCCTGCATCAGATCTTAGGAAATATCAACCCACACATTAGATTGATATTCATATGGATTTCTTTCATCTCTTAAAACATTAACATCAAAAAATATTCTTATACATAAATATAAAATTATACATAAATGTAGCTGTCCAAACAAAACGAAACCTTACGATGATTTGTTGGTCATGACCCCACTGCTTAAGGCAAATTATATACTTGTCACAACCACTTTTGGATTGAAAAACAGTTTTTGGAGTTTTTTTTTTCCCTTCCTGTTTTATTTTGTAGTTTTTTATTGTACACCTTCTCAACTTTTACTTCCTGTCCTGTCCGCCCCACCCTAACATGTTTTACTTGTGTCTGATTATCCCTGCCATCACTCTAGTGTATCTAGTCTCTGTGCTCCCAGTGTCTACGTCGGTTCATTTTCCTCATGTCCCTGTTTCTGTTTCCTGTGATGAAGTTTTTTTTTTTTCTTGCACTAGTTTGTTTTTGTTTCATTAAACACTTTTTTGTTACTTTGATGTCCTGGCATTTGGGTCCTCTACTTTGCACCCCATGGCAAGAGTTTTTTTTTTTTTTTTTTACTTTATGCTGTTAAAAAAAAGTTTAGCTGATTGTAGTATGTTGTGTTTTCAGTGAAGGACAGAATATCCCCAGTGTTAACTACTAAAAGTTAGACAAAAAGTTTGCCCATTTGTTAGCTACTATTATTCATCACTGGTTGTCAAACACTGAGTCAGGACACGCCAGATGAGTTCACCTTCTGCCGCTTGATCCTCCACAGTCCAAAATCTGCACGTTTTTGGACTGTGTCCAAAAACATGCAAAAATGTCAATCTAAAATTAGCTGGTGGATGAATTCCCTTCACAGGCTAGTAAACTCCACAGATTGCTGCATTATATCGCCTTCCTACTCTCTGTTTTATTCCGCCAACGTACACACTACTTCCACTTGCCTTTGGCACACACACACACACACGTACACACTCATGCTCTCACATTAAGTCTGAACCGTCAGTGACAGGTCATTTCTCCCAGGACGGCTCATCCTCCATACCACGTTCATGTCCTGCTTAGTTCTGTTTAATAATGCAACACAGAGGGTCAGAGTGAACGACGGATGGAGGCATGAGATGATGGAGGAAAGGAGGGAGACAGACAGTCATCAAAATGAAATGGCTGGTGGGCTACTGAGCTAAGAGGAAGGTAAGTGGTGGGAAGAAGAAAAAAAGCACTGACCTGTTTCTGTTGGAAGGTAAAAACTGAAATAGAAATTTGGTTTTATTCCAGGAAACTGCTGATCGGTAAAGTCTGGTTTATTCCTCAGTGCTACTTTTTCTTTGTCCCGATATTGGTTGGGTTTGATGAAGTTTTTGGTATATTTGAGCAGAAATAAAGTTTGAATTAACCTTTACTGTAAGGACAGAAGAAATGCAAGAAACAGAGGTGGTCAGTTGAACCAATCTAGACAGCAACGGGGAAAATGTGTAAAACACAAAGTACATGAGTACATGATAGTAGAGAAAAATACAAAAGATCCATATGATGCACATCAACATATGGACATAAATCTGTGTGATACTGTATTCTCATTTTAGCATTAAGTATTTGTTGGTTTGCTATATGCTAGAATTTTGTCTTTTTTTTTTCAATCTTGCCTTTGTAAGTGGCCAGCCACTGGAGGGCCACATCCAGTAAACTCCCATTGCTGCATAAGCAGGGTTAAGTGGAGAGGTTTGAGTCAGGAAGCTCATCCAGCATAAAACCAACCAACCAACCATAAAGTCAAATATGTGGATCACTGAAAACAATAAGATGGAGGCCATTGATCCGCTGTGGTGACCCCAAAAGGGAGAAGCTGAAACAAGAAGTTTTTGTATGTGGGTGAGTCGTCTGTTGACCGTTGCCTCAAATTGCCACTTGGGGGATGAATAAATTATTTCCATCTGAACTGAACGGAATTCCCTTGGATGTCCTTGTGTCCTGAACTCATTTTTGCTCATAAAATTTGAGTTTAATCACCACATTTTCCCAAGAGCACCTTTCATGGAATTAATCAAAATCCAAGGTGCAATCAGCAAAGTTCTTCACAGACCTTGGGTACTTTAGGGGGAAAATCTACCCTCCGCTCTTGTTTGTCCATGTGGAGAAAAATGCTGCTTAGTCTAGATTTTGAGTGGAAAATGACCCCATTATTCACTTTCCCACTGAGGTTTGACGTAACTGCAGACAACAGCAGGGGGAGTCGTCTATTAGCAGGCAGCGGGTCCTAACTAATTTTGAGATGCATTTGGTTTATGCTGGTAGGTTTCCTAAATAATTACTTAGCATTCATCCATTCACCTTTAAATTCCGTCCTGTTTTCATGTTGATTGATATTTTGACATTTATCTGTTGACTTTGGATGATGAAGCATGGTTTTTGGATTTTTATTTTTGTCATGCATCTGCTTTGGTTGTCTTATTTTGTAGTTGCTGTACTTGTGTGTCTTGTCTTGGTGTTCATTCTGTTTTACTCTGTAGTTCTTCTAAAGTGCTTCACCTGTGTCTTGTTAGTTTCCTCCCTTTGTTTCCCTGCTTTTCACTGTCAGTGTGTCATGTCGCCTTGTTCTTCATTCCCTGTGTCCTTTGAATCATGATTCCTTTTTTTCATTAAAATACTTAAATTTGCACTTGAAAGGTCCAGAGTATTGAAATTAGTAATGACTAATTGTGAGACTGCAGAATGCTCACCCCTCTGTTTCTTAATCACTTCTGGGAACTGCAGCAGCCTCCACTTCAAAATGTAAAACACACACTCAAGGTGGTTTGTTTGTCCCGGCTATTGTGGAAACATGGCGGCACAAGATAGTGGCCTCTGTGAAGCAAGGCCCTTGCCTGAAGTACATATAATAGGCTTATTCTAAGATTAACTAAACATTTGCCAGTAAACCTGACAAATGTTACATACTACGCCCTTAATCCTGCATTTGGGCCATATTTCTCCCTGGACCTAACGGTATCCAGGTAAAACTCAAATAGCAACAGGTTCTGACATAACCCGTTAGAATCTTAAGTGTCACTTAGCCTCCAGAAACACAATTTGACCTGCATCATGTTGAGGCATCACCTGTAACCATGCACCATGCTCCTACTGGACAATACCAGCTGTCAGACACATTAGTGTTGACTCTTATGTGTCATATTTTACTGTCTACTCTCCTAGAAATATGAACATATTTGGTAAATGTAAGTAACATGGAAGACGACATCCAATTTATGGTCAAACAACTACATTGGTCTGCTTTGATTTAGTTATGAGTGACACCTCATAGTCCCATTCAAGTGCATTAACCTTGTTCATATTTGGTCAGTGCAGTTAAGTACGAGGCCAGCTTTGGCCCATTTTCAGCTATTTGATGCCAAAAGGCACTGTTCCACTCTGTTGTGCCAGGACTCCTGCCTCCTCCTGGAGGCCTGGTAAACTTTTCCCTCTCTTAGTTTGTTGAACCTTTACTTAACCTATACTGTGTGCAGCAATGTGATTCTTGCTGTTCAGACTTTGACACGAGGCTACATTCAGCTTGTATGTGGATTATTTATTGACAAATTTGTGCAAATTTCTCTTTTGCTCACACCATTTGACCTTCATGATCAGGTCCCCAGCTGCTTCCTAATTCACCCATTTGGCCAAACCGTAATGACTCAACCAGTTCAAATTGGCCCTTACTGTATTTGCTGTTTGACTCTGTCACTGTGCCAGCAGACATGCTGCAAAACCCAGCAGGGCAGGGTGAATGATTAAACCATCATCTCCAAAGTGGCAAACATCATTAGGGTTGGCTGCCAAGCCTATTAGACAACTCAGCTCCATCACATATCACACGCATCCAATGACGGGACGGTAAACTCCTTCACAAGCCATAACATCTGCAAAGCACAGGTAATGCAGGTGAATATTTTGTTTAAGGTGTAAAAAAAATTGCTTAGCGGTTTTCACTGCAGTCAGCTGCGCCATGCGAGGATGCATGGTGAGCAAAATATGCTGAAAGATATTAAAGATATGCGTCTATTACACATTGAAAACCGGAATATTTAAAATAGATTGAGAATGAGATCAATTTTCAAACTGCATATTTTTCATGGTTTACAGAGTCTTTTTTTATAACTATGACGCTAACACTGACATGCACGTCATCAGAAACCAATTTGAACATCTATAAATAATAGAAATCCTTCTGTGATCTTGTGTTTGTATATTTGTACATGAGTCATAGATTGAAATGTCTCTGCCGTCCTATCATGCAGAGATTGACCTCCAACCTTTTTAGCCTGATAGTGATGGCTAGAGGAAATGTGCAGGTATTGAGGGCTACAGTATGAAGCGACCTGATATGATTCAACAGAGTCATCACATTCAGTGATTTTTATGGATCAATGCCATATTTTATCATCCTTAATATCCCTTTGTATGTTTTTAATTCTCATTCTTATCAGCGAAAGGCGGTGTCGCAGTGGCGAGGGATGACATTACATTGTCTGCCATGGTCTAAACAAATAAAAACCAAAAAACTAGCAATGGAAGAATAACACATCCTTGTCCGAGAGCTGCATTTGAATAGTGTACAGCACTCATTCCCAGAGACTGGCTCAGGGTCGACAAATAGGTCATGGAAAATTTTTGTTTGACAAACACATTTGCTGAATCTTTTCATTTAACAAGCAACTTACATGTCTGGCTTACCTGTTTATAATAATATTAGGTGCAATAGAAATGGCAGTAGAAACAGCCATAAATGTTATATTGTGCACAAATTTGTTCTTCTTTCCGATTTATATCATGAATATTGGGTCAATGCGGTTTGTCATCTTAACAAAGTTGGTCTACTTATATAAAGTTGGTAGCAAAAAGGCACTGGAATGTTTACATACTTGTTATTTGACTGGGTTTCTGGTGGGGGGTGACTTTGCTCAGTGGCAGAGCTGGTTGCCTTCCATGCAGATGGTTGGGGTTCTGATCTCTCGTTCATTTACTGTACATGCCGATGATTTTCTGAGCAAGGCCCTTAGAGTATATACAACATTTCTGCATTAAAATATCTAAAAACGATGACATGACGCCATATTGTTTTTGTGTGGATCAGCCAAAATGTTTCCACCAATCTTTAAATCCATAGAATCTGCATTTGTTAAAAGTAACACTGTTCTAGTTTGCCTGCCCTTACAAACATCTGCAAATGCACATGGGAAACCAAACAAGACAACAAATCCCATGATCCCACACTGCTTCCCAGCATCATCAACTAGTTATTTTTGTTATTGTTTGATAACATGCAGAACACACAGTATGGCAGAAATTACATACTGTGCATTTAGCTCCATATTCCCTGTATCAGGCAATATGGAGCCACTCAGGAAGAACAAAACATCTGCCTATAATCAACAATATGGAGAGGGAAAATCCTCCATGTTTAGATTGATATGGGAGTAGCTAAATGTTTTGTATCAACTCATATACCACAAGCAGCACATAGCGAGCTAATCCTAGCCCATAATATGGTTTATAGAACAGCAGAGAGAAAGGGAATATTCTGTACTGCTAGTTGGCCTGTGTGGTTTGTCATTAATAGGACTGTTATAGTCGTTTCTGACAGGAAATTGAGTTGTAAACCATTTATGTATGCATGTATAAAAGTTTTCAAATGTAGCACTTGTATTTGTAAAGTTTTACATTGGTGTGTTGTGACTTAAGGGACCTTTTAGCCAATATTTAACTTGATTAATGGTTTGTAGACAAAGGTTCAATTCCTGTTAAGTCATGAAGATTTATGCAGAGAGAATTTGTGCATTAGTTGTGCTGATTGTGGAGCGCCAAACACTTTCAACACACTCGGCAGAACAGAGGACAGAGTGGGCAGATGAGGATGAGGGAAAGAACAATACAGAAGGGAAAAAAATGCTGATCTCTCTCTTCCTCTCTCCGTCTCTCTTTCATTCTCCCTCCCTCTCATTCAGTATGCTGACTGTTTCTGTACAGAAAACTGACTCCCACGCTGTTCTGCCTGGCCTATTTATCACATTGATCTGCTTATAAAGGAGTCGGATATACACAGGAGGCTCACGAGAAATGTGCATAGGAGCGAGATCCTGATGTCTTGCGGCCTCAGAGGAACACACAAAGGTGAGATCTTGCTGACATGGCCATTTTCCTTCGTTTGGCCTTGTGACATCCAAAGGCTAATGATTACTAATAATTACTAAAGCCATTTTCTCTCATAAAAAAAGGACCTTAGCAAGAAATAAAATGAAATCCTTAATCTTAATGTGAGCTCTATCCAAATGCAGGGACATTTCAAGAGAGCCCCGATAAAAGAGACCTGGAGGAGTAGAATGAATTCAAGGTTGAGGACTTCATTAAGGTTTCCAACTATAGAGATATTGAACTCTCCTAAGGGAATTCACACAAAATTGTTGTAGCTGTGTACTAAAGTAGTCAGCTGGTTTCAGGTGCCCCCTCATGACAAATTGCCTGCTTTGCCTATAACCTGCTGCAACAGAAGTGTCCAGATGAAGTAGTTGATATGTGTATCATTGCCTTTACTTTAAAATAACATTAAAGGAAATAAATAAAGTCAGAGAGATAACAACATGTACTGTTTTAAGTGCACGACAGCTAAATTCCTATCTGTCAACAGCCGATTATTGAGCTGATGAAAGAAAACTGCCTTTAAGTATATTTCCAGAGATGACTGATTAAACTGGGATATGTCTGATTCTGACTTTTCAAAAGTGAATATTTGCTGGTCCTACTGGTCACAAGCCAATCACACACAGTGACTTTAAAGTGCTCACAATGCATATCACAGCCCCATCTTAAATAGGGTGTATATCTTTGGCACATACACAGATGGCAGTGTTCATTCACTCATATCCCCTCCCCTTTTTTTACGGCCACTCAGTTGTCCGTGAAGGCAGCACGGGTCTATTTGTCCTGCCACCATTTATCCCCGAACACTGCTGCAAGCTGTGTAATCTAGTCTCAAGATCAGAGAACAAAATCTCATCTTCCTGAAAAACACTAATCCAATCGACCTGGAATAATCATCATCATCATCCCTCAAAAACATGGCCACACGGTGCACCACCATCATCATCATCGTCTCACCACACTGCATCATCATGAGCTGGAGTTGATGGATGGATGGATAGATGAATTAATGAATGAATGAATGAATGAATGAATGAATGAATATTTGCATATGATCAGCATAAAGCATCAATCCCCACTGCTGGAACAGAAATGGTAGAGCTCAGCTGCGTGAATAATGGCTGAAATGTGTCCCTACTGTCTCACTGCTGCTGCTGCTGCTGCAGGGGAGGAGAGGATCTGCACAACACTCCTAATTAACTGTAACAGGACACAGCTTCACCATATTGGTTTCAACACACAAACCTGACTTCCACCCAGCCACATGATTGTCATATAACATTTCACTATAGGCTAGTATATTTACATCACCAATTAATGATCTTTTACCACCTCTTCTTTCCAAGCATTTAAATAACATCGTCTTTATACTTTTATTGTCTTCTAATACACATGTGCACAACAATTTTGGTATAGATGAATTGCTTTTAACTGATATCCAGGCAATGCGGTTTTAAAAGTGGGCGATCACTAAACAGAAAGCATTCATTCAAAATATGCCTTCCTTAAAGTTAATAAATTATTTCTGTGTGGTTAGGTGATTGGCGAGGTTGTTGTTTTTTTCTTACCTCATTTCCGACGCTGTTCTTTTTGATTGAAAAGAAACAATGAAAGAAAAGAAAAAAGCGTGTAAAAAGTGTCTTACCACACAGCAGCTGCATCCAGGCGCAGGTCTTGTAAACGGTGGAGGTGTTGCAGAAGAAGAAGAGCGCCATGCAGGCGATGCAGCTGAGGATCAGCACCATGGACAGCAGCACGAACACCGAGGCTGCCTTGAAGGCTCCGGACGGGATAGAGCTGAAGTCGGAGAAGCTGCCCATGCAGGTGAGCTCACGGCTGGGCGACGGTTCGGTGCCCACGCAGTAGTGGAAGAGGCCGAAGTAGCCGGCCTGCGGCGTGTTGACGCTGTCGCCGATCCAGTAGGGCTGGATGAACACCACCACGTTGACGATGGCGAAGCAGATGGTGAAGATGGCCCACAGCACCCCGATGGCCCGGGAGTTGCGCATGTAATTGTCATGATAGATCTTGGAGGCTTCTTGGGAAGGCAACATGTTGGATTTTTTTCCCCTCCTTATACCTCTATATTTCCAGCCTCGTCCTCTTTCTATTAAGACTCTTATAAGAAAAAAAACGTGACTATTAAAAACCTCACAATCAGATTTTGTATTTTTTTCCCCCTTCTTTATCTTCCTGCGCCAATATTCACCTGTTTTGGCTGTTTCTTAAAATGGGCCTATACATAACCATATACAGGTAAAGAAAAAAAAAATGTAAGCTGCTAATATGAACGTGAGCGGACAATATTAAACATTATTTTCTTTAAAAAAAGAACAACGACAGTGGGTGAATGCTACATTGAAGCAATACAAAAATCATAGTCTACCACCAGTGATGAATAATTTACAAAGACCAGTGGTTCAACATTGCAAGGCTCGTTTCCTCGGGGCTACACCATGAATGATTGAAATGAATCAAAAGAAGAATCCATCAAAAAAAAATAAAATAAAATAAATAAAATAAAATCGGATTTTCTTTATTTCACAGTCAACGGTTGGTCGAGGCTAAAGCCGTTTTCATCCTCATCCATCAGTGCACAGATTTTCCTCGGGATGTCCTTTATTAACATCCGTGAGCTGAGATGTTTTTGCGTTTTTGTTGCCTGTAGCGCCAGCGGTGGAGCCTGTTTCTGCTTTCCGAGGCATCCGTGCAGGGGGAGCTCCCTTATTATTCCCACTCTGCCCGGCTTCAGTGTCCACGCAGCGTGAAAAATCACCACCGAAAAAAAAACAAACGCAATGAAATCTTTAAAAAAAAAAGAAAAAAAACGAGAAAATGTTTTCAAGACAAAGCCCTCCGTCAGATTTCAACAGTCCTTTCTCGTGAATCCGACATCCTCCACCACCTCGACTCCATTATCATCATGGTTCTTCTCGTAGCCTATACCCAATCTCTCTCTCTCTCTCTCTCTCCCTCTCTCTCTCTCTCTCTCTCTCTCTCTCTCTCTCTCTCTCCTCTCCGTCCTCCTCCTCCAGCTTTCCTGCGCGCCACACGGAAGATGCTGATGTTGTGGGCTATACCAATGACAGCGATGGAGCGCGTTCCCGTATAGGCGGACGCAGCAGCAAGAAGAAGAAGAAGAAGAAGAAGAGACGTTTGCATTCCTTCACCTGGATTGCCCAATTAGAGCAGCATATTCATGTAATTCCCTCACGTGTGAATTATCACTGAGCGCTTCCATGACAAGGTCTTTCCAAACAAATCTCTGCCAAACGAGCAGAGAAATCGGGGGAAGTGAGAGGATGTGAGATGGAAGGAGAAGGAAAATATATCAGTCCTCAGTAAATGCAGAGATGGAAGTCAGGGAAATAATTTCAAAAGAAAGTACATCACTCTGCAACAATGGGGGGGGGGGGGGGGGGGGGGAAATCATGAAGCCTTAAAGCATTAGGGCAAAATATTTAAAAAATAAATAATGTCGCCCGGTGACATTCCGCTACTGCGCACAAGAAATGATTCATTTTATGGCAAGACAACAGCTTAATTCAATTCTGTCCAACAGCTTAAAAAAGTCTGTTGCTCCATTATTATTGACGCTGTGCACACACCAACACTCATGTTTAATAGTATTGCTTGATTTTATATATATATATATATATATATATATATATATATATATATATATATACACACACACACCCCAGTAAAGGTTTGAGTTTTCAGTTTTGATCCAATTCCAGGGCCGCTGTATTTACCCAGGCTCCGCCCTCAGCCACATCTTCATCTAGGAAGCAGGACTGGACTTCAGGCATGGTAACACTAAGACAAAATGAATTAACACAACATTCAGTGGTAATACAGAGTAAAATCAAGATGTGTGCTTACTTTAGAACACAATGCAGTGTCAAATGTAGAAATAGAAAGACTGTAGTTGTGTTTTCTGTATAGTGTCATGTCATATTACCAGTTTTTACAGCTGTCACATGGTCCAATATGGTCTTTTTACAAAATTACCTCTCTCTGTTTTTTCCCCTCTTTTTTCTTAAAGCTGCAGTGTGTGTTTAACCAGTCAAACTGCTTAACGACTGTGCTTCTTGAGCAGAAGAATTTACTTTTTTTGTGGGCACTTCTTTGTTTTTTCATTCAAACTCCAACCTGTCTCACGTCACTGGTGCAATGTTTATGTTGCCTCCATCTGTGTTGAGAAAAACAGATCACTTCCTGTGTGTCGCCGGGTGACACAAAATCCAAACACCACTTTACTGAGACTGACATGTTTGCAGTGAAAGCAAGTGTCCATGTCTCCGGCTGGTTCTCGGTGAAGTGAGCCCTGACCATATGACAGTATACAATCACACTTAAAAAAATGAATTAATTTTAAATAAAACATGATGGTGTAAGAGAAAAAGTCAAGCGATCACAACACTGGGAATGATCTTCTGGGAAGCACGAGACCCAGTGCTGACACCGAGGCTGTGGAAACTCCTTGTGCTTGTGACACTAGTGGGAAAAAATAGTGGGAATAGCCAAGGTCATTAGAATGAACATTCTAGGGATTGTACCTTGGGAAGCGGATGGATTAGTTGAAAGCAACAATCCATCCATATAGGCTCTGATCTATACACTTGCAGCCACAGTGGTGTAGATCAATCAGCTTCCTATGGAAATCCCAGAATCATTAATATCTGGGGAGCATTCCTTCCCTGACAGAACAACAAAGAATAGCATTAAAATCATTTGTTTAACAGAAAAGGTGTTTTCCTTTCCAAATATTTTCAATCAACATGTTTGATCAGTGGAAATGGTGTCCTCTTTATCTCACAATAGTTCATGAACAGACGCTGCATGTCCTGTTTGCGTTCTTCCTGTAATTTACTGCCCCTCTGTCATGATAGTAGGCTATGGTCTGTAAAAGTCACTGCAGTAAGTCATTCTGGAAAAAGAAAATGAGGACCACACTAAACCCGGTTCTGCTTCTTAAAGGTTGTCCTTTACATAAAGTCTTTAATGACCTTAAGAAGCTCTTCCAAAGAGCAACTTGTGCTTCAGGGTTCTACTGAAAGTGTAAGAAGGTCTTTGGTCCTAGCAGCAGTCAGACTGTTCACAATTCACTTTTAGCTGCTGTTTCTGATCCAGTACCGTATTATGTATATGACGGCTTACTTTTTGGATGGCAAACTACAGTATCATGACCCAAATCACTATGTACAGCCATATTGTTTATTTAATTCATTTCAAACTTCATTTATGCACATGATTTAAAACATATACATGTAAACTGAAACTGTAAGGTGGGAAAATTTATAACTTTTCCCACGACTCACCTATGGAGCTCGACCCAGCCTTTGGGAATCACTGCTGTAGATTTAGTTATTTAGTTATTCCACTATATTATTAATATTATATATATAAGAATTGTTTGGTGTTAATAGTTTTCTCACTTTGAGATAAATACTTTATTTAATCTAATGTAATCTAATCTGATCTAAAGAGGTGTTGAGATTTTGGACCAGACAACAAACCATGACCAAATTCCAGCCAAATCTTTTCTTACAGTCTCTTGTCAGACTCTATTGCAATCACTTATTATTACACTACACAACAGGTACTTTATTTACACAACAGGAAGTAAACATGACAGAGCATTAATTGACTGCTCACACTATATTCACACCCTGCCTATTCCCTATAAGAGGTGCATTTTTGTTTCCTTTGGGGAGCTTTTGTTTCTTAAACGTCTGAAGCTTTCATTTTCAGTCCATTAAAAGCTTTGTTATTCACTCTGGGGAGAAGCACGTCTGCCCTGCAGCAGCATATTCATGGAAACTAGGTCAAAATATTTGTGTGTGTTAGAGGTGCAACAGCACCTCCAAAATTCAGTCTATGAGTAGGATATGCTTAATTTAAAAAAAAAAAAAAAACAGAGGAAGCTGAAACTTTGTAATGAAATGAATGTTTCTATATAATCATTTTAATGCCCATAATTCGAATGAGGAGTCTGTCTTCAAAAATGTTTTAATCCGGTACATCAGGGGTCTCAAATTATATCGCAATATTCCATCATAATGTCGGAATAATGATATTTGTGGCAGAATTTCAAAATAAAGGTGTTCGTATTGATATGGAATGATATATATTTTACGCTAAAAATGTATTTTTGAGGCACAATGAATCAAAAAAACTAATTAAACTTAAACTCTAATTATAACTTGATATTAAGGCACATAAAATCTATTGGGGGCCACAAGTTTGAGATCTCTGCTGTACATAATGTGTCCACTGATAAGTTCACGTGCCCATGCAGCTGGAAGATACTCTTAGTTTCATTTTTCTTTTTTTTTTTAAAAATCTTTGGAAGGACTCAATAATTGATCCTGTGCCCAAAAATTTCAAGACTTCAGGCTGGTGGGACTCACCTCACTGGTTAGAAAAACATTTGAAAAATGTGCGTGTCCACTTGTGGACAGTGTGGAAAGGTTGGACCCACCTTCAGTTTGTATACGGGTGTGGTGGAAATGTGAATGATGCTTCTCCTCTGCTTTTAAATGATTCACAGGCTGAAGAGCATTTTTAACATTGACCTGATTTGCTGACTAATGGACCTTTAAACAGAGAGGTCACAGCAGGTGAAGGTGTTTTATCTGGTGTCCTTTTCTCCTCCACTGAATCCCCTCAAGGCTGCATCCTCTCAACCTAATTTGTCTTGGACACGAATGTCAAAGCCGTCATGACAACACCAAATTTGTGGGTGATCGTCAACAGGGACGACTCTGATCATGGTCCTGTTGTGAGTGATTTTATATGATGGTGCAAATCATCCTTTTAAAATATGAATGTAGATAACACTAAGGAGATGTCACTTAGTGGATAACACTAATCCTTCTGTCATCTCTCCTGCGGTGATGGACAAGTAGACAATGGATAAATGCGATGGACAAATACTTTGGTAATGGTCAATAATAAGCTGAGCTTTGAACCCCAAGTGGAGGCTGCATACAATAGGACAACCGTTTTTTTATTGACAGCATTTTTATGACAATGTTTTGTTGAATCTCTTCTAATTCATCTCTTTTATCTGCCGTTACAGGTCACTTTCTTTTAAACAGAAAAATCGTTTTCAGGTTGTCGTTAAAAGGTTAACCAGAGCCCTTCTTCTGAGGTTAACGCCACCCAATGATCTGCAATGGTCTGGTTGTGAAATCTGGTACCGAGTTGCAGCTATGTGAGGTGTTCAATGAGATGAGCACCCTCATCTCTCACACCGCTCTTGGAGCGGCGGAGTGAGAACGGCGACAAAGGTGACAGCTATAGTGAATTCAAAATGAGCTTTTTCATGACACGGTACAATGTCTCAGTTCCAACATCTGATATGTTGTTTATGTGCCACTGGGAACAAAATATGGGTGAATGAGATTTGTAGTTCATTGCATTCCTTTCTTTGAATAGGGTTTGTTAAAAGGGGTGGAGTCTAGGACGATGAGCCTCACGCTGATTCGACGAGTGTGCTGAAACCTTGTACCAGTGTTACAAGCGTGGACTAAACAAGCCAATGGCACAATTTAAATGCAGTGACTGGAGTTTGACCAGAGAGACACAGTCGATTTTTATCACATGTATAATTTCAATACTTTTTTATTTGCACCTGGATGAGCAAATCACATCAGTAGATATCCATATACACTGTTTTTTGCCTGAAAAACAAGTGCTTCACACCTTAAAGTGTGCATATTAAGGTGTGCAGCAAAATCGCTGGAACAACCTTGAACAACCTTTTATAACCTCTAGAAAAAAAAAAAGTACAATCCATCTTGGCTGACCCGATCCACTGAGAGATGCAGATATAATCTGCCCCAGTGTCGAACAAACAACTTTAAAATGTAATTTATTCCTGTCGCTATCAGCCTTTTAATAGCTCTTAAATGTGATTCTGTGTTTATTTTATTGTATTTATTTATCTGTTGTGTTGCGATAGTTGATGATGTTTATGTGGGACTGCTGGCTTCAAACCAAACTGTCCCTGTAATGGCGGATAATGAAGATACCCCGAACACTGAAAAACATTCCTTCATGTCTGCACATGCTTGAAAAGTGATGTAGAAGTCTGATTAATTATGCAACCAATTCGGTCTTTCTGTCACATCAGCCGGCAGGCGCCATACGCTCAGAACACACATACGTAGTAGCACATCTGGGTGCTGTCTAAACAAACATGCATGTTTGCCCTCCTCTCCCCCAACACTCTAACACCATCTTTCTTCATCCTGTCATGTGCTCTCAGCAGCAGGGATGGTGACAAGCTGTGTGCACGTGTAGGCGTGTGAGACGCATGTAAACTCTATGAGCACACAGTCGACTAAGTGAGAAGGTGCAGTGCAGCTGCTGAAGTGAGAACATGTCAGTGGAAGAAAGATTTGATCACAGTGAGGTCACGCCCCTTGAGGAGAGAGAGAGGTGCTTTCTGGGAGGGGGTTTGTGTGTGAAGTGTGTGTCTGTGCGATTGTGTGTGTGTGTGTGTATTAAAATAGACAGAGGCACGTGGCGCCTGCTGGTTTTAGAACAAGACAATGTCAGTCTCATGCAGCTGCAAAATTCCTCTCCTTCGTCCGAGTCTTTCACGTTTGTGTGGCCCTGTGCTCTCTAACACCACATCACATGCAGTCATGTTTCCATTTCAGCACGCAATTCCTCATCCTGTACGAGCTTGGCCTTGGCTGCCATCTGTTGGATTATGAGCAAACTACCAGTGACTACAGAATGGGATGTTATGTATTTATTCATGTAGGTAAAGAAAAGTGCGTGACACTTGGTACATGCATGTATCTGATCAAGAGTAAGGCAGGAAAATGCAAACAGCAACGTGTTAGTGCCTCTGTTAATACTTCAGTGCAAAGTAGTGTGTGCAAAGTGGCAAAGTACTGAAATAATGACTGGATTTTATACACTGCGACTGGTGTATCTATATTTACTGTGTTGAGGCAACATGTCACATACAGTGTGACTCAAATTTCTTTATGTTTATGGGGAAACTATTGATCAGTTGTGATAGTTATTATGGTATCTAAACTTTTGGTTTTAGTTTTGTAAGTTATTTTTTGACAATAAAAAATATATATATTTACCACAGTGTTGAGAAGGAGAATGAATTCATTTTTGATGACTCTATTAGTCTGAGGACAATGTTCATGTATGTATGTATGTTTGTATGTATGTACATGTATTTTAAATGTATGAGGGTTCCATATTCAGCTAGATTAAAGTGCCACATCACCTCATAAATGCATTTACTGAGCTAAGCCATTTATTGACTGAGAAACAGCTGAACATCATTTCTTGCTTCTTAGTGAGCTTTGGAAGTTAGGTAAAGCCAATGCCAACCCCAGCTGACACACAGCAAAAGACAGGGTACACCCTAGTCAACACACATAAAATTAAATAAAAAAAGTTTAAAAATGAAGAATATGAGAAGATGTGAGTATGATGATCTATTTGTGTAATACCTTTCCAGTCTTGATGATCACACAAAACTGCTTCATACTTAAGGAACAACTGGCTCTGTCACTGAGCCACTATCACCCCAGACACACTTGGATTTGTTATTAACACATTCTCCATGTTGATATTTCCACGGTCAAGACAATTTCTGTGCATAACAGACGGCTATGCAATGTTGTAGATTAAACACTAGAGGGGGGCATTTCAGCACAAATAGGACTAGTTATAGCACTGGTGCAATGGGCATTCTCCTCTATACAGATGCAGATACAATACAGTAGATATTTTGCAAGGATGTGAGCATTCTGCATTTTGTAATTACTGTGTGTCACTGTCATATTTGCAGCTCAGCCCTTAATAAGGAAAGGACAAGGACTGAAATATAGAAAGTCATTGGTTGTGTGCGAGCAGACTTATTTTTCGATGTTTTGTATAATTCTCCTGAGGAGTTCATTAGAATTCTCACCACTCGCTGACCTACGACCCTAGGAAAACAGCCTTCAGTATATCACCCCCTTCTTTATGACTGGGCTGGGTTGGTTGTACTCCCCTCATGTTCTGCTTCAGATGGTTTATTGAACAGTTGTTGTACTCGTCTCCTCTGTGTGCAACTCCATCTGATCACAAGCTGCATTCGGACACAAGTCTGGCAGATCAAACATGCCGTCTCATCATCAAAGGCATTTCAAACTAAACCACCGCGCAATATTTTCTCTCTCCTTTTTTTCTATGTGTGTTCCAAGAAGGCCCTGTTGGGCTGTTTCATTCATGAAAGGCCCTGCATAAATAAAGTTATAATGTATTGTGAAGGCAGAGGTCAAGCTACATGCTACAAAAACAAACAAACCAGTACACACTACAATGTTCATTTAATGGTGATTTGGACATGCACTCCCCTGTCACTTTATTAGGTACACAGAACTTCCAACAAAGATGGAGCAGTAACATCTGGCGTAGTCTTCTGCTGCTGTTGCCCATCTGCTTTAACGTTTGATCCACTGTGTGTTCAGAGATGACCTTCTTCATACTTCGGTGGTAACAAGTTGAGTTGCTGTGACCTTTCTATTATTTCAAACGAGTCTGGTCACTGACCCTTTGGCACCAATAAGACATTTTTGTCCAGAGAACTGCAGCTCACTGGTTATTTTGCCTTTCTTGGACCAAGAAAGGCAAAATATGGTTGTGAGTGAAAATCCCAGTAGATTAGCAGTTTCTGAAACAATCTGTCAGGCACCAACAATCACACCACATTCACAAAGACAATTAAATCACTGTTGGTTTCCTTGGTTTGAACTTCAGCAGGTTGTCTTTTCAAACTCTACACGCCTGAATGCAGGAAGTTGTTGTCAGGTGATTGGATTGGATTGGACTAGACATTTGCATTAGAAAGCGGTTTAAAAAGTGTACCTTAAAAAGTAGCCACTGAGTGTACATAAGCGACAGCTCATGATTTTATCACAGCTCAGGGTCATTCTTAATGATTCTATGCAGTGGTGGACAGGTTTCAATTCCAACTATATACTATATACATATACTGTACATAAAGTATGTAGATTTCATAAAGAATTTCTTTCAAAAGTAATAGTATAATGTGGTTTCTATGCAACTAATTAGCTTGAATTAGTTGCATCCAATTGAGTTGGAGGACAGCTTCAAATTATTATCCCTTGAGTTAAAGATCATCTTAAACATATATTAAACATATATTTTTTTTGCAGCGAATGAACAGCAGTAACAGTTACATGTTTCTTTCTGTGTTACCTACTGTAAATATGAGAGAAACCAACCGAAGCCCCTGATATGTGGAGTAACACAGAGCTGTAAAAAGGTAAATAGCTGTTTTGCCCTGATATACAGACAGTCTGTCATGCTTAACAACCCATCAGGTTGCTGGTTGGTTGGCAGTTAGTGGTGTTTTACAGCAGGTGGCATCCATAATGTTGAATTACGGTCTCTACTTTTTCTCTTGGATATGAGTTATACACATTTTTTGTTCTTAAATAAAGCTGCCAGGTTTGTGTACCTGTTCTTCCTCTACCATCTCCATCACCGTCACACTCTCTGTCAGTTTTTTCTTCTTGGCCCATATCTCTTCTCTTCTTAAACCCAACACTGATTGATAGGTACCTAAGGGCACTATTTCTGATGCATACATATATTTAAAATGCAAAATATTATTTTATTACGAAGATTAAAGTGCCGTCTTAATTTTGTGTGTTTTTGCATTTTTAATATACTGTACAATACTTTCTTTGAGCAAACGTGAAGACATTATGATTGATCACTGCGTGGTGCTTGGTGTACTTGAATTTAACTTGTCGGGCTCAGACACGTGCGGAAGTTGCTTGCAAGACGAGTAACTTAATGTAGTTAGTTTATTTAAATAATGCATGAATAGTGTAACGCTAGGTGTTTGTAACATTTATTTCTGTTAGGTTTGACAAAAATCACATTTTAAGCCTTAACACAAGCTGAGTTGAAAGAAAATATTTCAGCTGTCATGGAGAATGTTTTGGTTTTACACTGGATGGGTGAAATTGATATTAACTATATACTATATAATTTACTTAAGCCAAACTCAACAGCCTACATCATTAACACTTATCTGATCCACATCTGATCAGTTCAGTGGTGAAAACCCCGCTGTTATTTGTGTCATCACATAAACAAAGAGTCACTTTGCTGAGTGTAAATATGAAGTAATAACGAGATCATTCACATCACACAGCGACTCATATACGCTATAAGTGTGGCGATCAGGTGAGAAAGTCTGCGAAGCAAACAATGAATCAGTTAGTCAAATTTTATTTACATAGCACCTTCCACACAAGGCCATGCAACTCATAGTGATTCAGAGGATAAAACCATAATCAAGAAAAACAACCCACCACCCATCAACCATCTCCACCGACATATGGCCGCTATTACGCATTAAGAGTAATGGGATAGTTAGGAAGTGAGGAAAAGAAAGAAATAAAGAAACTGCACCAAGTTTTTGAAGCATCAAAGTTTATTAATGTACATATTTTAGACTTTATGACACACATTTGAAAAAAAATGCTGATGTCATCAACTTAGCAGTTTCACCTCATTGTATGAAACTGCCCTGCTGGAGATTTTCACTGAATGTCACACACCTGCTTTGCTCTGCACTGAAATGGAAACTAAACAGGATTTCTCCTCTCTGGGTAATTAGCTGCCACTCCTCTCTCTTTACACACACACACACAAACATTCACCAAACCTGTATCCACTTTATCATCCAATCGCACATCCTCTTATAGGTCATCCAGAGAGGGGAGAGTGGAAATTGGGTAAATAACTCGACTGTGTTCTGTCTCTCACTGGACTCTTTCATTTATTCCCATCCACCCCCCCCACAACCACCACCACCACCACCACCACCACCACCTTCATTTGGCTCCCTATTCTTCCTCCATCTCCATTTCCCTCCTCCCTCCTCCTCGATCCCAATTTCTCTCGCCGGCCATGAAAAATTTCAATTTCTGCCTGATCAGCTGCAAAATTGAGTGGATTTGTGCGCACACACATACACACTAACAGCTGAGAGTGACATCTATTTATCATTACTGGTGTGTGGCAAGGCTAAAGAAGAACTGATACAATCACATTTCCCTGAACTCATCCAGTGATGGGTCTATTTTTACACATAATGATTCATTCTCTAGGTTTTTACAGGCAGTCGAGTTCCCACCGTCTTATTTTTTGTGCGTTTTCCTCCAGAATGCATCATTTTTGCTTGGTTTATTTTGACCTCTTCCATCATAGCTTCCATGTCAGACTAAACAGTGACATGTCTTTTGGTTTTCACCACTGTGTCCTCCTGTTCTCATCACATATTTATCCACCATTTACCTAGGTTTTCCCAAATGTACAAATAAGCAAACAAACAAACAGCACTTGTCAATCTATAGGTCCTTTTTCACAAAAGCATATACATGTTATTCTGGTAATGAGGTTTTAATGATCATACATGTTCATTCTCAACCCCCTGACAATGTCTAATTACATCAATCCACAGCAGTAAAAACCACATTAAAATCTATGATCAGTTATGTGCAGGAGACTGTGATGACTGTTTTGCTTAAACAAGCTTTATAATTTCATAGATGTAATAAGATGAGATGTTTTAGTTAAATGTATAGAGGAAGAGTGAAATGCATTAACTGAAGATTTGTTCATGAATTAGAGCAGTGCTTCCCAGACTTTCTATATGGGAGCCCATTTTTTTATTGTGACCCAAATCACAGTATTTAAATCATAACAGAGCAAATTTGCTCAAAATGTGGCAACTAATTTACCGCCATTTCTGTAACACCTGATATCATTGCGAATTGGTAACTTGATAAAATAATTTCCTTCATTTTATACATATTATTGAAAAATTATACACATTCAGCTCCAATAAAAGGTTGGAAAAATTGTTTGGCGACCCAAAAAAACATCTCAAGTGACCCATTTGTGGGTCCCGGCCCAGACTTTGGGAACCACTGAAATGGAGCCACACAGTTTTGATCACTGTGCCTTCACTCTTCTCTTTCATTTTTAACAAAAGGTGGATATTTGAGTTGTAAATACAATTGATTGAAATTTGTTTATAGCCTATACTTTTGTTGTACAGGGTTATAATCTGGTCCCAAGTGGCTTTGTCCACGATTTCCATGGTGACCCCGCCCAGGCCACCAGGCCACTTGGGCATTAAGTACCATGAGCTTGAAGTGGCAAATTATGCAGGTCCCAATTTCTTTCAATATTATGGGCCCCAGATGAAGGCAAACATCATGGAAACCACAAACAAACCCGCCTATAGGACCCATGCTGTCAACCTGAATGTAACCCTCATGGAGCCCACACTGACATGCTGGCTATAGGTTGTAAATTTATTGACTTAATTTGGTTATTTTATGGAGAAGGAAGAGACAGGTTGACTAATCTTCTTTATTTCAACTGTACTAAAGTATTTAATATTCAAATTAAATCCATGTGTTCAAGATATTCAAGCAAATTCATATTGGTTGAACATGAATAAAAGCAGTGCGTTGCCCAAATGGAACAGCAAATAATGAGTACTTAAATAAATAAATACTGTTGATAAACATAGGTGTGCTCAAGCTGTCTACCGGTGCCACAGACCAGGAAAGTGGAGGTTTGGCAGGAGGAAAAATGGCACCTGAGGATGGAGAGAGAGAGAGAGAGAGAGAGAGAGAGAGAGAGAGAGAGAGAGAGAGAGCACACCGGTACCTCCGGTTTGCTGCGTGCTCACTCTCATCTTCCTCCTCCTCCTCCTCTTTGGCACCGGCCAGACCGGAGAGCGCACCGCGAGCGCGCGAGAGCGATGGATGAACTTTAAATCCGTCTCACCAACTTTCACCGCGTCTCAGTCGTTCCTCTCTCTCTCTCTTTTGCTGCTCTCCGCTTTAGAAACAAACAACAACAAAAACCCGCACAAAAAACAACAATACGCACAAACTCTCGACAATGGATTTACTGCAAACACAACCCGACTGTAAATGATCACTCCGCTTATCTTCATCTTGTTTTTCTTCTTCTTCCTCTTCTTTCCTGAGTGGACATGATGGCATCAATCGGGGAATTCGATCCTCTCAACACCAGAGTCCCTGCAACCAAAATAGAAGTTACTGTGTCATGCAGGTAAGGTCGAACTAGCGATTTATCTATCTGTCTGTCTGTCTGTCTGTCTATGTGTAGCTGCCATTCAGGTGCAATTCCTCCCTCTTCCCTGTCTCTCTCTCTCTCACACACACACACCTGACATTTGCTCTCAGCTGCTGTATGTAAATACAGTTAATCCCATCACTTGCCTCCAATATGCATTAGGGTGATTCAAAATCCTGCAGTCAGTGACCCCAGCAGAGCTCACTGGTATTCACACACAGGCTTGGCTGGCAGTCGGTGTCAATTTTTGTATTTTTATGTTTTTATTTTTAACTCCAGCCAGCCTATCTCCTGAAACAGTGCCATGTTTTCAATCAAAAAATAAATAAATAAATAAATAAATGAATAAAATAGTCAGGCTGCTGTGGGTGAAAGGTTGGCTGCTCTTTTCGCCTACAGTATACGGAGTGACTCGTTGGAACTCAGTCAGGGTTGGCGCCAACTGTCAGCCTGCCTGTCATTCTGATCCGCTCCTGCATAATCTGCCACTGTTGCTGCTGTGTGGTTCCTCCCCGACATCAGCCACACGTGAAGTGACCAGCACACACCTGAGTTTGACGCCCCGATGAGTGCCACACAGGAGAAAGCACAGATAAAAGAGCCTGGCAAATTTACTGCTTGAATAAAAATGACTAGGGCTAGGGGACACATCTCATCAAAACCTTTACTGATATATAAACTCTAATACCTGTACAATAAAAGAATGTAACATCCACCAACCAAACCAAAACTACCAACCTCTTGAGGCCTCGATTCTAAAACTCTGAAATTGATTATGTGTGCCCGTTTATTATGAGCATTTATTTTATAAAATGGGTTTCCATGTTGATTTTGGACAACAGTGGAGGAGGAAGTTATGCTTTGTGTTGCTGTTTATGTGTCGCCTGCATTATTATGCTGGTCAGATGGCAGATGGGTCAGAAAAGAATCCATCAAAGCCAAGTTTGGGATTTTTAATGACCTCCTTTAACTTTAATCAAGCTGCATTTTCCAATTTCTCAATGAGTAATGACGGATGGTAATGTAAACCTAAAATGAGACATATTAATGGCATGTACTGTATCTATTGTAAGAGCAATTAGCAGATGTTGCCTAAAATAACTGGTTGGTCATCTCTTTCCTGCTTTTTTTGTTTGTTTTTTTTTGCACATTCAAGAGTCAGCAGACTTTATTTAAATAGCTCGTTCCATACAAACCAATGCAAAACACAAATTGCTTGACAGGATAAAAAAATAAAAGCCCACCCCTCACTCATCAACTGTCCCAACAACACATGAGACTGACAAGTATTCATCATAAAACAGTAAAGTGGGACTAGAACTTGGGCACAATGAGGAAAGAGGAAACGTTAACATAGATCACAAAGTCAGTCACGAGGAAAAACCCAGCCAACATGTCCACCTGGGCTCCATAAAGGTTATATTTGGGTCCCAAGTGGGTTTATCCTTGGTTTTTATGGTGCGCCCCACTCATGTGTGCCCACTTTGAGCCCATATCCACTTAGGACTCTTTCCAGGCTACCTTGGTACTAAGTGGGTGCTAAGTGGGCATGTGTTTAAAGTGGGCAAATTATGCAGGTCCCATATGGTTTTAGTAAAGTCTGCCCCCACACTAGAATCGTGGGTGCCTTCAGATTTTAGGCTGGTTTTAACAGATTATCTGACCAAATGCATCAGAGTCTTCAAATCATAAGTATGAAACATGTTTAATACTTATGATTGAAAAGCAAATGGGGCATGAGCAGAACCCCACAATAACCAATGAGAGTGAGTTGTCCTGGAAACGAATGTTGCATACTTTTATTGATTCCTTCTTCTCAGCCATGACTTTATCCACTGTTTTTTTTTTTTTCGTTTCTTAGCACAAAACATTACGCACACAACAGCTATTATTAACTGACACCGACAGTCCACCTCCATGTCTGTTTATATTCAGAAGTCAAGTTAAAGCATGCAAGTTTATGTGAGATCCCAAATCCCGTGAATCTCCTCGTCTATTAAAGCATTGAAAATCAGTTACAAAGCTTGTTGTGTCTGTGGTTTTAAAAAACAAGTCCGATTCAAAAATCCTCTTGTGGACAAACACGTGGAGAAACCAACATGGGGATTGCTTGGGCATTGTGATTCTGTAAAAACAGTATTTATCTATTAAGGCTTGTAAAAAAAAAGGTATGCTCATGATGTAAAATGGACTATGGTGGAGGAACAAATACATGAATAAAATAAAATAAAAGTATGTTTGAAAGTTAGACAATTCCACTCAGCAGGATATCAACAGTATAAGACTTTAAAGACTTTCATTATTTGCGCGTTTCCTTGTGTGATTTTTTTTTGTATTTGTGGACTTCTGCAGTTTTTGTTTTGTTATTCATACTTTTGGGAGCTTCTTTGGACTTCTGATTGTATTTTTGGAACCATAATCCATTTACTTTACTTTGATCTAACCTTGTTTGTTTTACTATGTAGTGTTTCATTGTTTAGTTTGCTTCCTGTTTCACTTTGCTGGTTTCTCCCTGTGTGTCACCTTTTGGTTGAGCTTCTTTGTCCAGTTTCCCTCCAGTTTTAATTGCTTTCCTTGTCATGATTAGTGTCACCTGTGTCTTGTTAGCGCCCACCCTGTCGTGCATTTATTCTCCCTCCGGTCTGCTGGGTCTGTTTGTTTGTTATTTGTTCCTTGGTTCAGTGATGTCCCTGTTCCAAGCCCTCTTTCCCCTCATGTCTCCCCTTTGTATGATTTTGGCCTTTGTTATTTTTATCCTGCATTGTCATATTCCTTTTGTGTTCCCACCTGCAAAGTAAGTTATGTTGAATGCCTATTGTCATTTAAACCCCCCGCAACCATCATGTGGAGTTTAAAGCGGTACAAAATGAGTGAGAGTGACTGAGTGGTCAATAATGATGTCAGTCAAACATTTTCTTACAGAAAGATATTCAATGCAACTGAATTTTAATAGAAATATCAGGCTTTGGCTCATAAAGGAATGTAAAGTAATTGACTTGGCTCACTATAGCTTCCATTCAGAGAAGATGGTTGGTAGCACAATATAAATGTTCTATATTTCCAGAGTAATTTTAATCTGCCCACACTGATTTTTGACTTTTAAAAAAAGCACCAAGGAGAGCAAAAGGTAAAAGGATAAAAATATTAAAGCTGCTATCAGTGAAATACTGACATATCTGTTGAGTGGACTTACATTTAGATCACAGTCTCATTTAAGAGAAGCTTTACCTGTATCCCACAAATCTTGATCCAATCAGGAGGCAGAACTCTATATCAGCAAACGTGTTCATGAGGTGATGTCGAGAGGAGAGAGGGACAGGCCAACTTTGCCAAAAGTTAGCCTTAAGAAGATTTTGCTGTAGCAGCTTTAACAGTAGAACGAATGCGGTAGAAAAGAATATAGTTTAACTTTTTTTAAACTTTTTTAATTTTTTTTTTGCTGTTTCCACAGGAATCTCCTGGATGTAGATACGTTCTCCAAGTCAGATCCTGGTACGTAAAACTCTTCAGTCTCCACTGAATTGTTGGTAATATTACAACACAATATTACAACACTGTTTGTTGATGGTCATTGCTTTGGAGAGTAAATCATTTTCTAGTTCAGTTCAGCCATAGATCCAACTACGTATATATACTGCCTTAAATGCACAGTATGTAATTTCTGCTGCTTGGGGTCCGGGGGACTCGTGTGGCCTCATACTGAAGAGTTATGGCATTCTATTGAGTTCAGAGGAGCGTTTAAAATGATTAATGGAGATTTTTCTATGCCAAACACAAATGCTATTCCAAACACAGTAGCAGCTCTGCAAAGTGGATGACACCATTAAAAGGTGACCAAAAATGCTTTAAACAATCCATTAACTTCAATGTAAATACAGATTCCTATGGCTTTAAAAAGTGATGAAAACATTTTGACTAATGTAAGTTAACAACTCAAAAAACTAGAAAGATTATTCTCATTGTTTTTAGTTATTTTAATGCAGAAATTATACATATCTATCTATAAATGCAAGAAACATCGATCTATATTTCAATCGCATGGCTGTGTAATTTGACAGGCTTCAAAACTTGGCCGGCGGGTACCAGTGTGCGCTGTGCCAACTTTGGTGGTGTTTGGATAAGAAATAAGAAATTGGATAAGAGATTTCAGTAGAAATTCCCATGCAGTGCCACTCCCACCCCGTCTCACACAGCGTGCACATTAAACAGGTAGTGCACTAGCATCTTAAGAGCAAGAGAATCGTTAAAACGTGATGAATAATGCCCCACTCTGTACCGGTGAAGAACAAGGGCAAGACGGAGGAGGGTCAGAAACATGAAGGTTGACCAAAGGTCAGGATGTTTGGTCTCCTGGCTTCCTTTATGTCACACAGCCGAAAAATTACAGCCAGGAGACAGAGCAGGGATTAAAAACCCTCCGACGTTGTATTACCCCCATCAATCGTTTCACAAGCCTGTGCCAGAAGTTTTAAATATATAGCTGCATTCTCCTACATGATAACACTAAAATTGCCGACTCCCTCTCTCACTATTGTGCGGGATACCAGATCTCATTATTCTCTTGTGTCAGTGTGGTTTCATTTTCCTCTTTCTTTTACCCTGTAGCTTTTCCTCAGACCCACAGGCCATCGTCTGTTTTTTAGCTCATGAGGATTTTCTTTTTTGTTTTAGATTTAAGAAGCAAATTATGATGGAAAGTAAAGAGTTAAGGGACACTGCTGTTTTATTGAGTATTGAGTGGGGAAAAAAAGTTGAACAAGGTGCTCATTGTTGCACACAGTTGGAAACTGGTTTTGTCACCTTGACGACAATGTGTTGGTGCCTTGTTTTTACATTTTGCCATGTGTTAGCCATACTAATTGAGACTTTGCACAATGTCTAAACTTGCAAGAGTGATTTTATTGTTGCATCAGGCAAACACGTTTTTTTTTTTTTTTTTTTATTTAAACGAGAGCAATTTTAAATAGGGTGTGACCATACGTGTTTGAACTGCCCCCAGTGAAATCAAATATGTTCTCGCATGAGAATCATTATGAACAGTGACAAAAATGAATACAAACAATGAAACATTTTTCACATTCCTTTATGCAAATACTCTTTTCTTTTTTCATGAATGTTGATTTTTAAATGGGGGGGGACATTAAACACCAAATATATCAAAAAGGAGGGGGAAAAAAGGAAAAAAAATGAATTGGCCACACTAACAAAGAATTTTGATGTTTCCACGACAACAGTTTGCTATGCAAGTAAACATGTTTGAGGATACATTTGCTTTGTCTGCACTGAAAAGCAACAGTACCCCTGCCAGGCATTCACATTCATGCATTCAGTGGTCCTTGGCATAGACTGGTTTACAGCAATGTCTTCACTAGGATGCAGGTGCTCAGAAAATAACACCAATATGTCAGAGCTTGTGTGTGAGTAACATAAAAAAAAAAAGGTTTCAGTGCCTTCAGCTTTCAGAGATTCGAAATTCTTCTCCAGTCCTGGGAGAGGGGCGGAAAAAAAAGAAGAGGAAAAATATGGTGTCCTTCTAGATGCCCATTTAAAACATGGCAGACAGGACGGGGCATCGCATGCGGTTCTTTCTAATGCTAGCTTTTCCACTCTTGTAAAGCCAGGATTTAAACTGCACAAATCACGGAGGAAAATGTTCACTATCCAAAGAAGTGTCACTTGTGGAGCCGAGGCATGGCCGAGAGTGCAAACTTGGTTACGAGCACCAGCAATTTTGTCGGAACGTGGATTTAATATGATGTGATGTGTTAAGGTGGTGGCTATTTTCTGTGCAAGAGCTCAGGTTTCAGTTATAACATTTTAAGCAGAGACTGCTCACATTCCAGAGCCAATATATGAACAATGTCTTACAATCGATGTCTCGATTAGTTTGGCATGTGGGACTCAAAGGGTCTGTTGATGGAAAATCCATCATGCTCAGTTCTTCTATAAGAGACAAAAAAAAACCCATCTTCTTCCATGATCATGGGCTGATGATTGAAAATAAATGGAATAATAGTAATCGTGACATAGTTCATGCTTACATTATAGTATAAATTCTATGCTTAATAGAGATTAAGTATAGCCTAGGCATTATCTCTGCCACTTCCTGGTGTTAATGTTGTACTTAATGTGTGGTTTGCTTATGATTAGCACTAGAACGGAATAGAGGTAGAAATGTTTTGAAAATTCAAGGACGAATGTCATCTAACATTGTCTCGAGTGGATTCTGTAGCACATGCGTCATTCATCAGAGAAGTATTTAATGAAGTGACGCTTGAGGTTTTGTGTGCGTGTGTGTATCGTGTCTAAATCTTTTGAGTTTGTGAAATCTCCATTGTGTGAAAGAACGTTTTCAGTGATCTTGCATCATTCAGTTCAAATCCACTAGTACAAGTTGTTGCAGTTGTGCTCACAAGTTTACATAGCTTAGCAGAATTTGATGTTTTTTTTTTCTTCCATTTTTCAGAGAATATGAATCATAATTCAAAACTCGTTGTCAGTGATTGAAGTGAAGCCATTGAAGTGAAGCCATTTATCCTCAGACAATTGTTTGCTCTTTTAATATCACCATCACAGCAAAAACTAACTAAATGACCCTGATCAAAAGTTTACATACCCTGGAGGTTTTGGCCTGAACAGTTAACATGCAGGTTTAAATGGCTAATAAAGGTAACCATCCTCACCTGTGATCTGTTTGCTTGTAATCAGTGTGTATGTATAAAATCAGTCAGTTTCTGGGCTCCTGACAGACCCCTGCATGTTTCATCCAGTGCTGAGCCATGGGGAAAGCAAAATATTCAAAATAATTATCAAAAGATTTGCAGGAGAAGGAAGTTGAAATTTATAAAACAGGAAAAGGATATAACAAGATATCTAAGGAACTGAGAATGCCGATCAGCTGTGTTCACACTCTAAATAAAAAGTGGAAAATGAGAGGTTCTGCAAATTTTCCTCCAGAATTTTCTGATAACATGCTGCATTCGTCTTGCCATCAATTTGGACCAGGTTCCCTGTGCATGTGTAGCTCACACGTTCCCAAACATCAGCGATCCACCACCGTGTTTCACAGTAGGAATGGATCATAGGTCTTGACTCCTCCAAATGTAGCATTTATGGTTTTGGCCTTAAATTAAAATTTTGGTCTTATCACTGCAAATAACTTTGTTCCAGGAGTTTTCAGGCTTGTCTCTGTGCTGTTTGGTGTATTGTAAACAGACTGCTTTGTGGCATTGGTGGAGTAATGGCTTTCCTCTGGAGATTCAACCATGCAGCCAATTTTTCTTCAAGTGCCTCCTTATTGTGCAACTTGAAACTACCACACCATTTTTTTCAGAGAGTATATATATATATATATATAACAGCTGAAGTTATTTGTGAGTTTTTCTTTGCGTCCCAAAGCAATTTTCCTGGCAGATGTGGCTGAAATTTTTGTTAGTCTACCTGACTGTGGCTCGGTTTCAACAGAATCCCTCATTTTCCACTTCTCAATTAAAGTTTGAACACTGCTGGTTGGCATTCTCAGTTCCTTAGATATCTTTTTATATCCTGTTCCTGTTTTATAAAGTTCAAATACCTTGTCCTGCAGATCTTTTTATAATTCTTTTGTTTTCCCAATGACTCGGAATCTAGCAACATCGGTGCAGCACTGGATAAAACATACAGGAGTCTGTCAGGAGAAACCCACTGACTTTTCATACGAGCAAACAGATCACAGGTGAGGATGTTACCTTTAGTAGCCATTTAAATCTGTGTGTTAAATGTTATCAGGCCAAAACCTCCAGGTTATTTAAACTTTTGATCAGGGTCATTTGGCTAGTTTTTGTTGTCGTATTATAAAAAGAGCAAACACAATTCTTTGATGATTAATGGCTTCACTCAATCACTAAACATGAGTGTAAAAAAAGTTTTTGCGTATTCATATTCTGCCAGGGTAGGTAAACTGATGAGCACAACTGTATATATGGCATGGTTGGGAATGGACAATGAGTTGCACAGTGCTGTGTATCATTAGTGTAACAGGGTTTAGTATACTGTACTTCTGGATATGCTGTCAGTACAGATGATTAGATATGCATTGTTAAAACAGAGCTACACCAAAACATTGGCCTGGCTTTAATTGAGTCCAATTGTCTTGTATCCATAGGCTCTTGACAGTTACCACCTTATTTTTTTTTTCCTGTTTTTTCATACAATATTATATAAATTTTTGCCTGGTGTCCCTCTGACACGAAAGCGTCCAGTGCTGCTGCTGCTGCTGCTGCTGTCTCTATGGTTGTCTGAGGAAGGCTATATTTGATTACTTATAATTTCTTTTCTGTCAGTTTACACGGCATCTCTCCAAGAGCTGGTCGCTCACAATGCTTTGCAAAGACTCAGATTCAAATACTCCAAATTCACTTTTCAACTATGCCATGCATTGTCTGAGGATGGGATAATATTCATAAAGCCTTGTCATCTGTAACGTTGTTTTGGACAAGCAAGTGTACATCAAGATTGTCACGAGGGAGGATTAAATGACTCATTGTAATGAAATTCAATACTCCTAGTATAACAAAATGACTGTGCAGTGTTTTAGGATGTGATAATCTTTCACACTGGTGGAGGATCAGTGTTAGTCAAACTAGCCCTCTTAAATGGTATTTACCAGCATCACTTCATGCAGGGCTGTTTCCTGTCTGAGCTAACAGACACTTATCTAATCACTCTAAGGGAAGGGGGGGGGGGTGGGAAACTGCCAATCAACGCTACCTGGAACAACACTTTGATAGGAATCTCCACTGACTGACAGACTAAACAACCTCATACTTGACATGACTTGACATGTTTGCTACTGTTCAGGAAATAATGTATGTATAATGTAATCAACAACTTACATTATTATATAGTAGTATGTAAGAGTAATGCATCTTAATCGCACCTGTCATGTCTATCACTCGAGTTTAAATTTTTTAACTTCACGCCGACGTGATGACACAACGGCCAATCAGCGTTGAGATTTTCCGGATGATGTCACCTACTTGCCAGCGGCCAGACTCCGCTCATAACGGAAGGGAAACACAAGTTGCTCCAAGCACTCTGTGTCCTGTGGAAAGCAGAGAAGAAACCACCGTCTTGCGTGGTTTCACAGCACAATAATGAGCTGGACACATCTTGGCAAGTTTCACCATTTTACTTCAGGAGCTCCGTATGGATGAGAACCGCTTCCAGCAATACTTTCGCATTACACGCGGCTAATTTGATGACTTGCTTAGCTTTTATCGAGGCCAGGCCAGGGTGATACTAACTAACCAACTACAGGCGTTTCGTCCCAGCTGCGGAGCGCTGCTCGTTGTGCGAAAGTATTGCTGGAAGCGGTTCTCGTCCATAGAGAGAGCCCGAAGTAAAGTAGCTGTGGTGTTGTGAAACCACAGCTAAGGACAATTTCTTCTCTGCAGACATTTCCACATCAGAGAGAACAACAATGCTTTGGTTGATGGCAAAAACAAATGTCCATTGCTTCTGCCTAAAATAAAAATCTAGCTTTTATCGTGTCACAAAATGTACAAAGTGATCCACCATGTGAACCTGGCATTGGAATAAACCTTTTATATACTTTAGTCAAGGGCCTTGCTTTATAGGACCTTGACATCATCTTGTTTGCATTTTGAATCAGAACTTTATTACGTTAAAACAAAGGAGACACTGTTCTGTAAGCAAAAGCCACTGTAGTTCCCTGACACCTGTGGGAATGGTAGTTTGAGTCCTCCATTTGTTCAATCTGCAGTCCTGCCATTAAATGTCACTACCTCTTACACAGTAGACCTTTAAATTGCATCTGTTTACAATTCATTAAAAATGTAAGAATGCTGAGAGCCTTTATCAGAGTGTCTGGTATCACGTGTCCATTGGAGTTTTCACAGGATGGACCCTATCGCTTAAAATTTTAGTGTTTGACTTTAAATATGAAATGCCGTGGCAATATTGCAACAGTGCTTTCTGACTGAAGGAAGTAATTAACAGTAGGTGCCATGCAAAAGACAGGAGGTTGAACTATATACTCCATTAGGCAAATATTCATTTTCCACACCTCATGTAACTGACTCAGTTGAATTAGAAGTACTTACTGAGAGCTACATGTATGTCAGGACTGCTCCCTGTGTAGATGGTAAATAATAGCACATGGAGAAAGAAAAACATACCATATGAAATTGTAACAAATAGGTTTTTAGCTTGAGATTTGGTGAGTTTATAACTTGAATGCCATTCAGAACTGATAGAGAGACTCTAATGCAGCAGAATAGAATTAAGACTTTTAAATGTGTATATTGTATATACACAATATAAACATACCATGCCATGTTTTCAGGTGCAGGTTGGATCGGAATAACGTCAGAAAATGGGCACAAACTCCATTCTTTTGTGGAATGACATTGGGTTGTGCCAGTGAAGGAGGTTGGCAGCACGAGTCTGCACTGGAGAATGTGAAATGTTTGTAAGATCTTGTGTCCCACTAAGAATTGAGGCTGTTTTGAGATACAAGGCATGTCTTCCTGAGTTACGTTTCGAATATTAAACTTCACCAGACAAAATAAATCACTGGAAGAAATGGCAAAGATGAGCTGGTGCTTAGTTATTTAACCTAAGAGGATAAAAGAAAGTGATGTGGCTTGGTACAACTAACACTGACGACTCGGGAACTTGTGGATGAACTTCAGGCTTGCCATCAGACAGTTTGAAGATTTGAGGAAGCTCTTGTTTTGTCAGCAGTTCCAGCTCTGAGCTTAAGTATTCTTCTTGTCACAACAGGCATTCCGATTGGTCAAATGTTGACCAGTCAGACACAAAGCTTAAATGAAAATAAAAGCTGCAATATTGCTGAGTAAAATCCTGTTATGCTGTGGAAGCTGCATTGAGAGGATACAGGTTCAAAAAAATGGTCTGGTGTTCAAAGGCTTTTAATTTTAATGTAATGGGAAGTTTTCATTCTATTAACGATTGATAGATTTATGTGACTACCAGTGTTGGTGTCTGGACACATTTGTGGGGTACTGTCATTCATCCATAGGTTCTTAAAAAATAATCCCCTGCTGCCTGTTGAGAGTTATAGAGGATAGTGTTTACCCGTGAATATCACAACTTGGCACAATCATAACACCATAATGTAAACCAGTGTGAGTCGCAGTTGCAGCCAGGTCTGACAGGCCACCACTCAAAGGCCTGCTGTTTGATTAAAAAGTCCCTTCTGGTCGCAATCCATATAGTTTTCATGGCAAGTAGAGACTTACCTTGTGTTATTGTGCTTTTAGTCATTGCTTTAGTCATTGAGTTTTTACCAAAATTTAAAAGTTTTGGAGTCATTGTTAAATGGCTTGTTGCAGGGAAATAGGGGGTGGCTCAACTCCCTCTACTGTCTGTTAGTGGAAAACCAACCATCTAAGATCAGGGCTGCTGACCCAGGATTTTATTGAGGATAGTGAGGATAAAGAAGTAGGCAGTGAAACAATGGTGTCGTAAAACTATGTACTCCACAATTGTAGGGAAATCTCCACAGAGAAAATGGCGAAAAAGTGACCAGACTTTCAAAGTTCCACTTTAACAGCTCATGGACATACAAGACCATCATGGCTAATCCTCACGTGACCTTGACAGGACGTTTGTGCAGAGGATACAGGAAATGGCATATTAAAAAGATCGATACATGGATTTCACGAATGAACATCTGATCTCTCATATGAAGATAGCTATGAGCAGGAAAATAACATCACAAATAACAAATAACAATAACAGAGTCGGGGAAGGCTGAAGTACACTAGGTGAGACATGGAGGCCACATACAGTAAATGCTCTCCTCTTCCTGCTGCCTTATCCATGAGTGATGAGCACTTCCAATTTTCTCAGCAGTGTCCTCTCTCTTGAGTCAGTGACAGAAGCTGCTGGTGGCCTCCTGTGCACAGTGCAATACATATCGCAGCTCATGAAGTGTACAACATACTGTAGAACATTGTCAGCTCCCACACATCCATCTATACATTGATCTATACTTGGAATATGTGAATAGTAATGAATTTAAGTCAGGGCAAACTTGCCATACAGTCCCGGGTCCATGTCCTTCAACACGGCTGTACAAAATCCAGCGGTAAACAGCCAGTGTGTCAATGGGACAGAAGACCAATCTACAAACATATGAGCTCTCCAATACGTTTCACTTCCCCCTGGCTGCAATGACAAAGGATCAGCTCGTCTTCTTAGGGGGTGTTAGCAATTTATTTGGTGACCCAATTAAATTTCCAGTGACCCATCTGTGCATCCTAAACCCTCTGGGAATGATTGCTCCACAACACAGCAATATAGTACAAGAGATTGCTGACTACCATTAGCAATTAGAGTGGCTATCATAATAGTTGTGATCGTAGGTACCATCTATTGGGACATGTTGGACTTTTTGTATCCCAGATATAAAGTCAATATTGGGAGTTTTCCACAATCAGTCAGAACTGAATAAGTTGCTGGAATAAGAGGTAAAGCACAGTGAAATCCAAACCACCTCTACTTTCCCTCTCTTATTTTACTTCCAAACTGTTCAGCCTAAACTGTATGTGATACAATACAATGTATGTGACATTATTTGTGATCAAATAATTAATAAAAAATACAATTTCAAAAAAGTAAAAAGCTAAATGAAAATTGAATGATAAATTCTGGATAGAGCTACTCCTTAAAATTCTTGTGTTGTCAGTATTGAATTGATTCACATTTTGTTAGTTGAATTACAGCACTATCAATCGATAACACCAAACATACGTTACCTACCCAAGCTTTAAGACCAGGATTTCTTTCTGAAATACTGTATATGTCTGTTGGAGATCTGGAGGCAGAGATGGAGAAAGAGGATCTGCCAAGATTATAAGTGAACAAAGGCCAAGTCTGTGAGAGTCTGAGGCTGAGATGATGCCAGTGCATTTTATTGTGCAAGGTTTTCAGGGATAAAAGCCAGTGATTGGTGACACATCTACAGTACAGGGACAACAATAGAGAGAAAAACTGCTGTGAAACATGGTAAGACATGACTGAACATTTGGGACAGAAGGGGGGGCAGAACTCAAAAGTGCCTACACTTCATCTCACGTAGCTCCATGATGATTGTCAGAAATTCAATTAGTGGTGTTCACTCTTGTTTCTTTCCTACAGCTGAGATAGTCAGAGCCTTCATCCTGAACAAATGAAGAAACTGATGTAGTAAATTATTTTTTCTCCTGCTTTCCCCTCTAGAGTTTCCGTCAAACCTGTGCCAACAGTTTCAAGCCAAAGGTGCATATTTTGTTTGTGTGGAAACAGTTTTGTGCAAGAATGTGCCAAGGTACAGCAAGACTCTGATGTTCTTCATCTTATCTAATTTATTGATCGCTGAGCGTTTTGTCCTTGAGGATGCTGTATCACGTTGCCTAGTCACTGTCTAAATTAAATTTGACTTCCTCTTTCCCCTCCATTGAATTACCTTATGCCCATCGGTATCTTCCCACATGTGGAGGATCTACTATAAAGTGATCAATGTGTGTTTCTGTAAAGAACCAAACAAAAGCTCACTCTTAAATGATTTTGGAATTAATGTTTTTAAATAAACATCATTTTAGTTCATTCCCCTTACACCCCATCCCCACCACACACATGCACACTCAAAAGCTGCACCTTTTTTTTGGGTTCATCTTTTTTATTACTTTTTCCAAAAGCTGCCAGTTTAGTCTACATTTGCTGGGAATTAGCAGATATTACAGTCGCTACATGAATTTTCCTTTTCCCCTGTTCCTGTCTCATTGCAATGTACGTTCTATATTCCAACTGTTTCAGTGACAAGATATAACACCACTGATTCCCTCCAAATATGAAATGAAGACAAGGGTAGGAAATATTCAGTCAACAGTGCTTACTGACTTGGTCCAGAGCCCCCTGGTGGCTCGGTGCTTTTTCTGTCCCACTTCTTAGGGTTTACTTTTAAAACTGGAAGGCTACATTCATTTCAATATACAGCCAAAGGTATTGACCCTTTTCAAAGTCTCGTTTAGTCCAGTCCTGTTTTGGTTTAAACATATTCCAGGCATGCATGACCTCAGTGACACTGATGTTGCCCTTGGAGAAATGCAAATGGCTCTTCAGCAGTAAAGCCTCTCTTTAATTGAATAGGACCAGCTATAAGAGGAATTGAAATCCCTGCAGACATTATTGGCTGCTCTGGTCAGACAAATGCTTCTGAAAGACACATTCCTTTGGTTTAAGATTAAAAATAATGGAATTCATAATGGTATTTTTCATTTTCGTTCCCCAATAGCTATAGGTGTGCTTCTTTTTGTTTAGCAGCAGCTTTCAGTTATTGAAGTGATCCTTTTCAATTTCAAAAAAAGTCTTTTTTTCTCTCTATTTGCTATTAATTTGATATGATTTTGAAGTAGAAAGAGAATCTCTGACACAGATCAGAACTTTTAAAGTTCAATGAAAGAGACAGTTTAAAAAAGAAATAATCTTTCAGCTTCTTCATGTTGTCATTGTACGTCTCCTGGAGCTACACCCACAATTTATCTCTCTTTTATTTCGATCAGGCGCTCGTATGAAACATCCCACTTCTTATGTAACATCATTTGCCAGTGGAGCACTGACAGCTTTCATCCACATGCATGGGTGTTTCACTCCATTAAAATCAGTGGGAGAGACAGCCTCCCCACTCCCACCAGTCCATGGCAAGGTATTTAAACCATTGTGATTATTCTTTACTGTGACACCAGCGAGTCACGTTTAATGAATCTTAGACACCGCGTGCGCTACTTCCTGTATTTTGTTATTTTCTGCTCGAGGGTTGTGAGTCATCAGCAGGTGGGAGTTGAAGTTTAGTTAATGCACAGCAGGTGTGTTTTTCAGAGTCTGTTCCATCTTCTGTTACAAAAATCTGCTTTTGCATCTGCAGTGGTTTTAAAATGACTCAGCACTGATATCCAGTACAAAGCTATATGTGATTAAGGCTGTTTTATGTGATTCAGAGTGAGCTATTTTGGGCTTTTCATCACTGCTGTATAAAATGGAGCCGTTTTGTCCCCTGTGTCTTGCAGCTGTAAATTTATGAATGTAGATTTTGCTGTAAAATGATTTGCACAGTGGAATGGCATGGAAACAAAAGTCACGTTCCTCGTCGAAATGATAGTCATTTAAAATTCCACATAGGCTCAATTGCAGAGGTGAGTAAAGGCAAGGTCGGAGTCAGTCACACCATCTAAATAAAGGTCACTGGAGATGGATTACGCCCGAGGACTCCTAATGAGATCTGAGGAGAGAGTGAGCAGCTCTTGTTGATTCAGTTGCTCATGGTCATCCGTCCCATACCCACAACACTGAATGTGTTTATCACCTTAAGGGCAAATTGACCAAAAAACATGCATTAGGTATGAGCATACAGGTATGTTTTATAATAATGGTGCATTCCATCTGAATTCCCATTCTAGTCATAAGTCACCTTAAAGCTATAGGTCCCTTAAACACTCTTTATCTTATGTGTTAAACACCAATTCACATCCAGATAGCCTTCAATCCTTTTTACAATAATGTTTTATGGGTGAATCAAACGTTATTTTTTACATTTTCATTTTGAGTTGGATTAAAAGCACATCTTATGTCATTTAGTTTTATTACAATGATGGCCTGGAGTCTTCCAATTTCCTCCAGGAGTTCAACCAGGAAGTAAGAATATATTGAGTAGTCACAACTTACTGGCTGCAAAAAGAAGTCCATGTCCACCTCTGTATGGAAGTCTTTGGGAAAATGAGCGTACTTCTCACTTGATTTGTAACCGAGGTTAACATTTTCCTGTGGAGGTGAAGAGGAGATCATTGGTTTTAGGAACATGACAATACTTTCAACTACTGTATATGCTCTATCTTTATCAGGCATTTTCCTCTAAATTAAAGTCTTTTCACGCTAATGAACACTTTACGTGTCTTTAGTCACTTAAAAAATAGGTTTTCATCCACACACAGTCCACACACACACATAATATACAGTATGTGTGTTTGTGTGTGTATATATGAACAATATGTATGCTCAAATAAATTGCTCTAAGAAAAGGGAACATTTGACATGTAATTTCTTAGTATACATTCACTTGTGACACATGTCAGTAAGGCACATAGCAGATAAACAGATTTGTTTTTCTTACGGCTCAGGAGAATGGCATATTGGGCTTGCATTAATCAGGCGACCAGAAGCACGACTCCAAGTGAATGCTAATGTTCTTGTTCTGAGTTTGTTTGATGTGCAAATGAGCAACTACAGCATAAGCATCTAACCATTACACCATATCAGCCACGTACAAACAATAGTATGCCTTTTAGACTTGAGGTTCAGGTTATTACTGCTACAACACCAAATCCTGACGAATTGGGGGTTAAAAATTGCTAAGAAACAGTTGATTGATGCGTTTCATCCATAGGTTACTAAAATATGAATCTTTTTGGATTTTGACTTTCTGTCCTGAGCTCCTCATTAGATGAGCATGTACAGAGAAACTACTTTCATAACCAACAAATGACCTGAGGCAATCTCTCCACCTCTATTGACATGTTTTAAGCATTTAATTTCCAAATGTCTTTCAGTGTTTTTGTTTGGTTTTATTTTTGCTGCATAGGTAGTTTTTATTGGTGCAGGCAGCACCGTAAACGACCTGTATGCAGAGTAGTTGTAGGTGAACAGCCAATGGGAGTGCACAGCCGCTGAACTGTCCTGTCATCCGATTGCTCAAGCTGCCCTTTACAGGACATATTTATTTGTGAATTGTTCTAAACGTAGTTCACAAGAGCTGAAGAGGTGTTGATTTCTTTCAGATCATTTGAGTTCCATTATGCTGAAAGATAAATTTTTACCTCCACCAAGGAGGTTGTGTTTTTGCCAGTGATGGTTTGTCTGTCTGTTAGCAAAATAACTCAGAGAACTAACAAAGTTATGGACAGATTTTGATGAAAATTTCAGAAAAGGAGTCTAGATGTCAAGGAAGAGATGATTAGATTTTGGTGCCGATTGCTGTCGGATTGCTGTCTAAATAAAAAATTGTGCCCACTGTACCTTAACTGTGATGTGGTGCTGTTTGATTTTGCAGCATAACATGATTATGGCTGTAAAGGCTGATTATTCACAGAAAACTGGATGCTGTGTGGGTTCCCTGCATGGTCTCCCAACTGGGCAGCTTTGTCAACATTGCTCCAAAGAGGTTCAGTTGGACCCCGAAGGTGTTGTCAGGTGCTTGATCCCTTCCTTGGCAGCAGATCAATACATTAGGTGGTGTGTGACCACCCAGCCTCACCTAAATTGCTGTGTGACAGGTGTATCTGTGGGGGATTTGTGACAGCCAAGCCCTTTAATACCGAACCCTTTTCGTCTCCAACTGAAATCTGCCACCACCTGGATGTGCCAGGCTCAGATTTCCATGCTGCACCTATATTTTATTCCCTACTTATACCATCCGCTTTATTCCACCTGTCCACTTCTGTGTTTCACCTCACAGTGAGCAGTTTGTGTCCTCAGTCTGTAACCAAGCCAGTGTCCATGACTACTGACTCTCTGATTTTATTTTTCCTGCAGTGCAATTCCTGGATATAGGCAGCAAGAAATCCCCAGTCGCCAAAGCCTTCACACAGGTGACTGTAGCTGTCAGCTCACTTCTCTTGATGGCATGAGCCCAAAAGTGCATTTTCAGTAACATTCTAAGCCGATGGAAGAGACGTGCAAAAATGTAGGGGATCCAGAGTCTCTTCGTGTACTTATGCAAGCATAACAATAATGCATAATCTTTATTTATTTACTAGCAGAAACAACCACACCTTGATTCCAGCCACTGCCTTTTTTACCCTTTTCACATCCAATTTATCATATAAACTGACTAGCCAAAATAAACACAGTCACGTAATCTACATAAGCCTGTGGGGGCCACTGTTATGATCTTTGATTGGTCAGGTCTAGGTTCAGCAATGGTATGTGCCCAAAAAAGAGGTAATCTGATTACTAAATAACCAGGTTTTGGGGGTATATTTCAAGATACGCTGGGATTCATTGGGCTTAAATTGTGGCAAAGATTGGCAACCACGTAGTTCAGACCTTAAAGGCCCAAGGTCATCAAAATCAAGTTTTTACCGACACACAACACACATGTTGCTTGAAATGTTTTTTTGTTTTTTTTAACCTAAATATTCCAACTTTCTCATTAAAGGCTGTATGATTTATTTATTTTTTTGATACCCCAGTGTGATGAGACAACATCACAACATTGCCATCCACAACAGAGAATAGGCTGTCTTCTTTGTTAAGCTACATCTTCATGCTGTGTTGCAGCTGCAGCACAATAGGCTACTTTGAATGTCAGTATGGTGACAAGACGTTCTCCCTTACAGCTTGTTTTTAGCACATACAGTATACGTCCAGCTCTGAGAGTCATGTTAAATGCAAGATCTTGATGACAATTTGATGCAAATGTGGACTGAAATAAATGTTTTGAGCCTGCATATGCTTGTGGAAGCAATGATAATGTTTGTCATTATCAAAGCTAAAGGAGGTCGAAGACATTTAAGTCTGGCAGCGTATACTATTAGAATGTTGCAACTATTAATCAAAGAACATGGTTTGCCTCGGCTGTTGCTCCCCATTACCATATATTCTTCTGTTGGCGTGCTTTAGAGGGATGAAAGCAGCTCTTGTTGGTATTTGCTCCCACTGATTTTTTCCTATGGATATCCTGAAGGTTGGCTGTATGAGTGGGTCGGTGTGTAGGCAGTGTGCTGATGGTTAGATAGGTTTAGACAGTAGATGTGCCTAGTGAGTGTATGAATGGCAAGGCTGTAGTGTGGAGTGTTTTTAGTGGTCATCATGACTACTACAAAAATGCTATATACAGACATTTACAATGCAATTCCTATTACCAGCAGGCATTACTGAAACTGCTGCATGGTTTGTAAGTGAGACTAGTTTTACTGGGATTAGGTAACAAAGAAGATTAAGTAATCAGTGCTGTTTGCCCCACAGTTTAATAGATTGCATGGATGATGAAGCACAAATTGCTTTTCTTCATTTAGATGCGCGTATTTCACGTTGGCTTGCACTGCACTTTTGTCACCAGAAAGGTCTTGTTACCAAAAGGTCTGTCATTGTGCTATTTAGGCATTCTGCCTTTTTGTTGTCTGAAAACAGCCTAAAGTGTTTACTGACTCAACAACTAGAGATCTTCGGTTATGTTTAGAGGTCCTCACCCAGGTATTCCAAGTCAACACATACCTATAATACCTGCTGGACATTACCTATAATAATTATTAAAGTCAAACTACATGTATAATTAAACAGCTGTCTTTCTCACGCAGAGCTTTGTGACCTTTCTAGTGTATGAACCTGGGTTATTTTAGTTTTTTACCCAGAAGTAAGTAGATAATTTTGTTAATGATGTAACATAGCACATTGGAATGTCATCTTCTAAAGAGGTGGCAGACAGAAGAAAGAAGAAAACACTGTGGGAGGCAGCAAAGGAAATAGAAATCTGGTTTCAAAACAGCAGCCAGATCAACAGGTGAGTCATTACTGAAATAAATCCAACATCAAGGTCTTTACTACTTTATATACAGTACCTTATGTAAAGACCTGAAGCAGTTTGTGCACAGTGTTGTTGTTGTTCTGTGGATAATTTGTTTATGATTAAATCACTGTTTCATCCATGTGCACACAGAACATTAGAACATTAAGATGGAGGTAGCAACAAATACAGTGGTGTATGGGAAACATTTCTTTAAGATACAACAAAAGTTAAACATCTCTTCCATGTTTGTTTGGGATTTGGCTTTTTTCATGCCGCTGCACTACCTGTCTTCACTGAGCTGTGGCTCCAGTGTCCAACTTCATCAAACTCACTTCCTAATTCCATTCATGTTTAAGGTCACCTGGGTACCAGTCCTACAGCCATACTGTTGTCTGGAGCTTTAGGCTGGAGTAGAGTTTGGACTGACAACAAATTGCCTCATAGTGTGGTCCTTCCTAAGTTGACCAGATGGGCTATTTCCTTTCTCCGTCACTTTCCATGAAGCAGGCAATCAGTCAGCTTCATTGGACATGGCCTAACCCTGATGTAACCTCTGTGCGGATTACTCCGAGCCTGCTGTCGGGCTGATATTATGCTTCAACCTTGGGGGGGAAACCACAAGGTCTTGTGAGTTTGATCTCAAATGAAGAGACATACTTCGTCTCTTGAACATCATTATTTCAGCCGTTGGGGCAGAGAAAGCATTGAGGCATGACTTTCCAAACAGATTAAATTCCCGTTGTGTATTTGACATGTTTTCTTTTCTGTAATTTAATTGGAGGCTAACAAATCGAATGCCTTATCTTAAGAAATGCAGAATTGCGCTCTTTCAGTAAGATAAATAATCTGCCAAAGAATTCTGTCTAAAGATGCATTGTCTGCCTGCTGCCCTCACTGTTATCTCCCCTCTGTTAATGGCTCATTAGGACAGAAGATGTGGTTTTAATCATCTACCAGTTTAGATAGTCTGAACTTCATTAAAGCTAATGTCCGAGCTTCAGAGGCACGCAGGGGCTGATGGTGCCCGCCTAGACCTGGCTAATTATCAATGCATCCCATAAGATCTTTTAATGAGCTTTGTTTTGCCTCTGCATGCACATACTGTGTAAGTATATTTCAGCCTGACATGACAGTATGAATACTCTATGGGCTATAATTGGGCTCCTTCAATACAGTTGTAAATTTATGCAGTTGCACTCAAAGCAAATTTCTACGATTTCTTCTCTGAAAACAAAAATTAATGTTTGGCGAACAACCCACAATAGACTTGATAAACACAAAACCATGAGTCATGAATAGTTAAGGGACCCAGGATGTAATTTGTTTGTTTCAAGTATACTGAAGCAGTGGCTGTGTGTTGTAAAGGAAAGGCAAACTTTCAGATAAAAGTTTAACTCAATATTAACTTTTAATTTAACTTCATTATTATGAAATCGGGATAATTTATGCATGTACAGGGCTGTTAATGAGAGGAGTGCATATGCTTGCTTCCCTGCCATATGCAGTTGTCCAAACATAGTGTACATTAGTGCTGGGCAGTATACTGTTTCATACTGAAAATGAATTTTTCACATACCACAAGACTGGTATATGAAAAATGCATACAAGCATAGTACCAAGAATGCATACAGTTACGTTAATGCTTAAAAAAAAATACCATTGTGTACCATCAAACTGTTGAAACTCGAGTGTTTTCTCTTCAGGTATCAAGCCTTCCCCCACAATCCAAATGCACAATGATGGAGGTGTGGTTAACTGGAGACTCTAAATTGAACGTTGGTGTTAATGGTTGCTTGTCTTTGAACGTTGGCCCTTTGATAGGACGACGACCTTTCAAGCCTTTATCCCTGCTTCCTGCTTGTCAGCTGAGATTGGCTCCAGCTGCCCCACTACCCTCAGATGATATTCTTTAGAGAATAAATGAATGAACATGCATGCAGTGTTTTCCAGTTCATACTTTAAAAGAACAATTTCAAGTTTAGGCTCTTAAATTAATATGAACGAGTTCATTGTTCTTTTTTTTAAGTTTGAACTGCAGTAAGTTCACAGTTGTAAAAATAAACTAGTTCAGGTTAATTGTTCATTATTAATGCAGTAAATATGCCCTCGTTCTTTTACAATGTAGACTCCTTGCATGTTTCAAATAAGCAGGGGTGGCTGACATCTGGATTTGTTTTTCAGATCCGGCAGGCATATAATATAATATATAATAATATTGTATTCTACCAACAAATGGGAGTTCTGATCACCACAGCTGCTAAAGGGTTTTGTCACGTGAACATCAGCATGTGTCAGGGACAACATGACTAATTTTATTTTTGGGACCCAAAAATATGTTTCATATTTACACAATATACAGTGTACACAGCAATTCTGCCTCTTATTATTATTATAAATACTGACAGATGATATGAGATGAGGGAAAAAAGCATTGCCATGATAGCCAGTGTTGTCCTGCAAGTATAGAAATGAGAAAATTACCCAAATAATTATATATTGTGATGTATATAGTTAGATACACATATTTGGACAAAGACACACAGTTTGCCTCTGTAAATCACCACAATAAATTTGAAAGGAAACAATCAAGATGTGATTAAAATGTGTGCTCTCAGGTTTAATTTGAGCGATTGGACAAATAATTGAATTAACCGCTGGGGAATTATAAACATTTTTATTCATTGTTGTCCATTTTCTTCAGAAATAATAGGACAAACTCAAATCATGATAAATAAAAGGCTTGTTTTATGCTTGCTTCTTGCCTGAAGTCTGGAACCCATGGACATCACCAAATGCTGAGTTTCCTCTCTGGATATGCTTTGCCAGGCGTTTACTGCAGCCTTCAGCCTTCAGCTGCTGCTTGTTTGCAGGTCTTTCTGCCTTCAGTTTAGTCTTCAAGTTCTTGTGTTGCTTCTGCAGTGTGTTTTGGCTCATTATCCATCTGTAATGTGAAAGGTTTTGCAGCATTTGTCTGAATGTGAGCAGGGAGGATTATAATCCTGTCCACTTCAGAAGTCATTCTTCTATCAGCAATCATCAATAAACACAAATCATCAATAAACACAAATGAGCCTGGTCCACTCCATGTTTGACTGATGATCATGAGCTGTTCCTTTCCTTCTCCACACGTTTCTCTTCCCTTCATTCTGGTACAAGTTTATCTTTGTCATTTGTCCACAGAATCTTTTTCAAGAACTTTTTAGATATTTTCTAGCAAATTCATTTATAGTCTTCCTGTCCTTGAGTGTTATCAGTGGTTTGCACCTTGTTGTAAACCCCCTGTATTTACATTCATGAAGGCGTCTCTTGATTGTAGACTTTGACAATGACTTGTCCACCTCCTCAAGTGTGTTCTTGACTTGACTGGATGTTGTAAAAGGGGTTTTTCTTCACCATCAGAAGAATTCTGTGATCCTCCACTTGACTTGACTTCTGTGGTTTTCCAGGTGTTTTGGTGTTTTGGTGATTCCTTCTTTTTTAGAATGTACACAATTGTTCATTTGGCCACTCCTAATGTTTTTGCTATCTCTCTATTTTGTTTTCTCAGCATAATCATGGCCCTCACTTGTATTGAGATCTCTTTATACCTCATTATAGGGATGTAATGGTATGCATAAGCCACGGTTTTGACATCATGATTTGGTACATTCTCATTATGGAAAAATAGTTTTTCATTTATTAACAAGTTTATTAAATAACCAAACAGACTAAACTCTTAACATAACAGTGGCTAATTGCCCATAACTTCCTAAATGAAGGACATGTTTTTTTTTTTGTTTGGTTTTTTTAAAATAGTAATAAGGTACGAATTATTACAGAATAATTCTTAATATTGCTGCACTTACTATTAACAAAACCAAACATAGAGCGATGACACATTCAAATCTATGGTAAATTTACTGTCTAATTAGCCCAATCCCCAAAATGCATGTTGTTGGACTGTAGGAGGAAGCTGGAGTACCAGTCTACAACAGACAACATCCACACAGAAAGATACTTAGCAGGATAAGGTGTAGATTTTACATTTTAATTTGTTAGTCAAACAGGAACCTGAAATGGTGACCTCCTTGCTGTGAGGCAACAATGCAAGCCATCACAGCACCGTGGGACCTGAATAGTTAAACCTAACATCCATGTCCTATCTTGGATTTTTTTTTTTTTTTCATTTGTATATCTCAAGACAATTACAGCTTTAATTGCAATTAAAGAAGAAGCTGTAGATGCAGTAATGAGTAACTAATATAATTAATATATAGTATTTGAGCTGTGGTGTTGAAGCTTTGGAATGGGGGGGGACAAGAGAAGACATTTCTGTCAGAAGAGTCTTGTATAGATAACAAATGACTAAATTTGCTTCTTGCCACATCTGATAGATTTTAATGTTCCTACCTGAGCCTTTTAATGTCTGTCCAGTGCTGAAGGTGGCAACATTTAAAACCCTTTACACTAATCACTCCCCCCCCTTTTCATCCTGCCTCTCCTTCCCAAACTCTCTTTCCATCTGTTCCCCTTCCAGTGGTCGTCCTGTATTTGCAAGCTGTGGGAACCAAAGAGTGGAGGGAGGTGAGCAAAGAAACTTGTTGTTCTTCAGTCTTAATATGTATTTTTTCTGTCTTTCAGTCAGTGTAAATGTCTTCTTTTTTTTTTTTTAACGTGCCATATAAGTATTAACTTCAAGGAACATTTTCTTTGATACTAGTGATTTTCAGGAGTGTTATTAAGGTGAAGTCCGGAGACAAATCACTGCAAGCCCCGGAGAACATTGTTGTAGAAAATTGAAAGTGTCAGCCTCTTCTCATGCCCACACAGGTATAACCCCTGTCTTAAACTGACTCGGGAAGTAGAAGAAATATAACTCCACCATCGACCCCAGCCAATAAATGAACAGTAGAGGTCAGAGAATAAAAAGGAGTCTCATTATATCAGCTTTATTAGACAAAGGGGAATTTACATCATAACTCAGAGCGAGGAGGAAAAAATGGGGACTTCTTTTTGGTTCTTTTAGATATGCACCATCTGCTCCTACTGTCTTCTTGCTGTCTCACCCTCTGTCACTCCTTTGAACGAAAGCCTAATGTGACTCCCCTTTCATTATGGCCTCTGTGAATTTCTTTCCTTTTTTTTTCCCCATATCTCAGCCCTATTTTCCCTTATCTACCGTAATTTGCCCATGGCGTCCTGTCTTCATTCAGTGTATTTACCCATTTGAAAATTCAAATGCAAATTCAAAGTCAACACTGCTGTCTCAGTGAGGGCTTTGCCTCTGATTCACTCACTTCAAGACACCTCACACTTTTGTTATTGCCATGTGAGCGCGCTTAATCAAAAATACGGCATGAATTGCACTGCATTTGTTTTCTTTCACAGATTTTGGTTGATCATACCACAATATCCAATATCCTAATAGCTAGTCCATATTCCTCCCAATACGGTGGAGCTTTTCTTTTTCAGTGGTTTGTGCAAGGTTATAGTTGTTTTCCATCATCTTTTCCAGCCATTTATTTTTCCAGCTGAATGAGGCTGTGCACTGAAATTGTTTCTGATCACTAGTGGTTCCATTTTTCCCAGCGAAATATATATGATCCTCCACTTTACAATCTCCCGACAATCCCGACAGGGGCTGAATTGTTTGTGGCTGCACATCCACACACTGCTAATTCCAATGTGTTGCCCATATCAGATATTTTTTTCCTCTTACATTGTCTTAAAAGAAGTATCAATATCAGAATCTTTATTAACACCTGACACATGGGGAAACAATCCAAGTTGCTTGGCTACTGAAGTGAAAATGGTAAGTGAAAGTGTTGTTCCTTAACCCAAAGGTTTAAAAGACACAAAACCTAGGCATGTGTCCATGTGTGTTTATGTCTTATTTTTGAGGATAAACAAATGGCTTTGACAGAAGTATTTAGTCTGTCCACTTAGACATCCGATCCAAATGCACATATTTGATTTGTATCTACATAAGAATGAAGCTTAAAAGTCATCTGACAATATCTGAATCCATGTGCTCACACCTACATAAGTCACATCTGATTTGTGCCACATGATTATTTGGTCACTTGCACCATGTGGTGTAAATGCATCCTTATGTGGTTTCATGCTTCAGGGACCACCATAAACACCAGGTCACACCAGCATTCATATCTATGAAATGTGGTGGTGATAAATTGATTGGTTTATTTTAACGGTTGTGGCTGAGACAAAGGCAGCCAGCGACGGAGGTGAAACAAATCTGAGATTCGAGATTGCCTGTGGTAAATCAGAGGAGACCTCTGTGGATTTTTTTTTTTTTTTTTTGTGTTCTTTGAAAAAACAAGTTGTGCAGATTAGCAGTTTTTGGAAAGCCTTTGGAACAAGATATCAGTTGGAGGAAAAAGGAAAGTATAGAGTAAAAAAAAAGATAAAACTATTTTAATCAACTACCTTTTTTTTTCCTACTTTCTTTCCACTATTAGTTTCTGTTTGCATATATCTCAGGCTGTCGGAACTTGATTTAAATACTCTTGCATTCTGGCGAGATGATTTAACTGCAATTACAATATTAAGGTATACTGCCATTGCACAAATTGATGTACAAGTGTGATTTTTGTCAGTAAGTATCCTAACAGTTAATTAGGATCAAATAATCTGCACACCACAAGTGCAAAAGAGCAGGGTCAGACCTTTATATTTACAGATTTAAAATTGACTGCTAACCTCCAAAAGAATAATTATATAATTATTATATTTTTCAGTCTCGTTACCTTTTCTTGCCTCCAATAAGGCCTCACTGGCAATAACAAGAAAGTGTGTGCAATTTATACAGAGATTCCATTCATGCATGACTGTGATCAATACAATTGGATTTTGTGACATTGAGGGTGTGGATGAACTAAATGCTTTAGCCAGGCTTTCATTCTTGTCATTTTAGAATATCAAATAATGGACATCATTTTAGACTCCTGACTGACAAATGTTTTATTGTTTACTCGTTAAATAAATCATGAGACACACCACCAGCTAAAAACTAACACATTTCCTTAGCAACCAATCTCTGCAGTGGTTCTATATTAAACTTCAGTAGGGCTCCCTGTTTCCACAAAGGTAGTCTCTTTCAACTCCATTTAGTTTACCCAAATGCAAATTTCACACAACAGTGGTTGTTTGAACGCAAATCCTCCTTTTGTGAGTCTCTGTGAAGGAACATTTACTCAGGATCAGGAATGTACTAGTTCACAGTGGAACCCACTCACGGCCAAAATAACAGTTAAATAACAAGGGTTTACTGAAGGAGAGGGGAAACAAGTAGGTGGAGAGGTATTTACTGGAAGTAAAAGGCATCTCTAATAGAGCCATTTTATTGTCCTCTACACCCACTACACCCAAATGTGGGGACCATTACTTGTTCGTCACCAAAAACATCTTACCCAGTAACAAAGCAATTCCATAGTCTTCATCCATAATGCTTTAGTGCCTATTAACCAATCACACCTGAGTGAGGTTATAAACCAAAAGACTCCAGCCTTGAAAATAGAAAGACTACAAGGAAATATCATGGGATTTTCCCTCTGGGTCGATACAGTAGGTAGATTCTGTGCGGCCTCAGTAATAGATAGGCTTGGGACACAGCTGATAACATGGATTATGTGCACTGGGCACTAAAGACATGAGTTGAGGCATAGAGGCTGCAGTGAAGCAGTGCTAAGATCAATAGCTCATTACGCCGCGCCGTCAGACAGGCTGCGGAGGCGAGGCTAGCAGTCCACTGGGGGGATTACTGGTGTGATTGTCGGAAAAATGGAGAGACGGCCTGGCCCTGGAGAGAAGCTGGAGCTGGGACCTTGTGGGCTGGCAGGGTAGAATGTCGGCTCTAATGTTGCTTTAATATAGGTGTCTGATTTCTCTGGGGACATCACATGGCACAGTTAACTCTGTGTGATTCAATGTGGTGGTATTTATTTATTTTTTTTCACCTTTTAATTTTATTGTTCCCAGTCAATAGGCTGATGGGGATTGCTGCTCAGTCTCATGAGTTTTATTCACTTCTTCCTCTAATCCATTACTTAATGCTCTGTAGTAAGTATTGATCTTTCAATCCATGCTTCTATTATTACCAATTATCACCTTCTTCCTGTTTTCTTTTTTTTTTTTTTTTTCTTTTTTGTAGTTTGGCAGGACAGAAGTGATAGATAACACTCGCAATCCAGATTTCGTCAGGAAGTTTGTCCTGGATTTCTTCTTTGAAGAGAAACAGAACCTAAGGTTTGATGTGTAAGTAGCCTGGCAGTATTTGTTTTTAATTACTTTTTTTTTTCCTGAATAAACACAAATTTAAATTGAAACTGTGATACTTGCTGCTATACTCACATGAATTTGAAGCAAACAAACCTGAGGTAGCAATGCCCTTGATTACATTTGAATAAAATCTCTCTCTTCAGGTTGGGGAAAAGCTCATTTTCCCCCATTAGACTGAACAAGCCAATCTTTGCAAAAATGTCCAATCATGAAAGGAGATTAAAAAAAAAAAAAAAAAAAAAACTGACTCTTTCCAAAATCCCTCTGATTTAAATTAGCATCATTGGTTCAAATACTTTTCCAGGTGTTTTAGGCAGTTTTTTTTCCCCTCAAAATAAATAAATAAATCTAAAAAGGTATGCCAATGATTGCCAGTGTTGCTTACATGGGCAGCGTATTTCAATAAGCCTGGCATTCTGGATAATGCAGATATTCACCTTTTTTACTCAGAATTGAGTGCTTTCAAACGTATTATCTGTAAAATAACAGCCTAAAGTTGAGTTACTGCAATTACATATATCTAACAGCACTTACACAGATAATCATTTTTATTCCTATATGGAGTAACACCTCACCACCTTTTGCAGCATTGCTTGAGTGAATTTCCCAACATAGCAATGTCTTCTAATAATTATTTTGCAGATCAGTGCACAGCATCTTTAGACAGATGCATTTCTGGGTGCATTACTTTCCATTGTCATCTGCTCATTGATATATACAGTATATTTAGGAATGTGTAGAACGATGCTGTGGCTACGGCCCAGTCGTACTCTCTGCTGTGTGTGGACCTTATGCAGATGAACACAGTTTTAAGTGCACTCTTGTTTTGGTATGCATGTACAGAAACCTAGATTAATTAATCATTTTACTATATATTGAACTGTTGCCGTGTACGCACGTAGAAAGCATGGTCCAGGGCATAACAAGATGCAGGCCTGCATGTATTCACTGTACAGCTTTCTTAGCCCTACTACATGTGTTAAGTACTATAATTACTATTCTGACCATGTCGGAATTTTTTTTGCATGACAAATTACATATGCATAGACTCCAGTAATATAAATATAAATAATCCGGCAATAGAAGTGGTTAAAGTAGCTAAATAACATTGTTATTCCTCTAATTCAAGCTAACATGTACATACAGAGACAAAAGTTAGGTTAATAATGCAATCATGTATTAACCTAACTAAATAATTTTATTTTTCTAATTTTAACTAATTAAATCTCTTACAGTGTTATTTAGTAATGTGTTGCTCCTAAATGCTCATCAGTGGACCCGTGCATGTTGTTGTTCTAAATTACTTTAGCACAAGTTCTTCCACTGTCATCACCTCTTTGTTTCTCACAGGTACAATGTAGACTCCAGAAGCTGCAACATTTCAAAATACGTAAGTTCAGTATGTGTGGTTTCAAGGATGATGTTTTTTTTACTCAGACTTGGAACATTCTGTCAGACGTAGAACCTATCACACTGTAGTCAGTGTTACTCATATTGTTAAATCTCTAGTGCGGAACCTCTATCACTCCCCTTGTGGATTTCTGAGCAATTACCAAAACAAAAGTATGCACACACAGAGGGACGGAAAAGTAACAGTCTGCTTAGCAAAACTGAACAGTACTTTTGGTAAGTTATTCTGAATATCCAGCTTTATTTTTTAACAGTCAAATCCACTTCTGAACCTTTTTTGTCTCTACACACACTAGAGAATAATTGGCCAGTTTTTGGTCATGATCTGGCCCTTCCAACAATCATGGGTGCCTTCAGAGTTTAGGCTAATTTGAACAGATTACCTTGTACCGTGAGGGGTTAACAGATGTGATTTAAACATCAGAGTCTTCCCGATTTCAAATGGTGTGTAGTAAACATGTTTGATATTTATGACTAAACAGTGACTGGGGGCATGAGCAGAACCCACAATAACCAATGAGAGCGAATAGACCAGGAAACAGCTGTCTCCTACTTTTCTTTAGAACCATAACTTGTGCTGTTTCTCAGCACAAAACACACACTAATTAACAATAACTACCAATATTAAATCCATATCCTGACACTTTTTTCATCTCTTCCTACAAAATGAATCACACGGGAGAACAGAAGGTGAGTAGTTGATGTGCAGCTTGTGTTTTTCCCCTCCTGAGTCCTTCAGTTGCACTTCATTCATTTCACTTTTAATTTTCCGATATATTATCATGTCCCCGGAGAGACTTTGCTACATTTCATACTCTTTAATTTTCTCACTTTTTTTCTCATCTTATCTCATCAAGGACAAACACCTCCAGCTCCCTCCTGGAAAACTTCCACCATATAGCCTTGTGCTTCATTTTGTCTTTCTGCATTTTCGTTCACTCAGGTAAAGCAACTTTCACAACTTGTTTTTAAAAGCAAAAACACATGTTGATGTTGCTTGACAGTCCCCTACAGCAGATTGTGCACCTGTTCGCCTCACGCCCATACACACAGTGAAGTACTGACATGTAACACTGGTCCTCTTGCTGTGCAGGAGTTTTATTGCCCCGTGTGTGCCATCTCCTTGCTTTTTTATATTCATGTTTTTTTTCTTTGTACTGTGTGGGCTGGTTGTAAAATACAAAATCAGTTTTCAATGAAAAAGCCGATTAAAGGGAATGAGAACATTTGCCTGAAGCTCTATCTGTCTGTCTGTCTGTCTGTCTATCTGTCTATCTATCTATCTATTTCTCTATCCATCTATCCATCTATCCATCTATCCATCCATCCATCCATCCATCCATCCATCCATCCATCCATCCATCCATCCATCCACCTAATTTCTGCCAATATATCCTAACTGTGACACATTAAACTTAATGCTAACGTGAAAATGAGATTTGATGAAACTTTAGTGCCACTTTATTTATTTTAACAATATCACTTTTATAGTTGCTATTCAGCCTTACATCTAAAGATTTGACTTTGTTGACGCATGATAATTGTTCACCTTTTGCTAAATAATAACAACTTACAAAAACAAATTTCATTTGCGTTCTGAGCACACTGTGGCGTCTTGGATACGTGTACAATTAGAAATAGTATGTAATGTCCCTGAGTCTGGAAGTTATATTTCTTGTTATTCTCCATCTGTAAGAGCCTGTATTGAAGGCAGAAGTCTCTCTTAGCTCTCTGGTGCAATTATTTGTCTCTTTTCTGTCTAAGGACTTTCTTGGCCAGACCTTCTGTACCCTTGGAGAAATCATTGGCTCCGCAGGAGGACGGCTGGAGAAGAACCTCTCGTAAGTCTGACAGCATCCTTTCCATTGTGTCAGTGAGAAATTGCTGCCATTTTTATGCCCCTGTGCAGCAGCGGCAGCAGCTGTCCCTTGAAGCATTATGCTTTCATGTGTTGTCCGTCTGTTCATCCCATTCTTGTGAACGTGATGCCTAGGAGGCTCCTGTAGGGAATTTCATTACATTAGGAATCCATATGTCATCAGTAAATTCCTGGTATCTCTAAGGTATCTCACTCCATACTGTATATTATGGAAATGTCTGGGTATAAACTATAAATGTGCTGTCATTTCATGTCAAATTTCGTTATCCGGGGAGTTAATTTCATCAGCGTCAATGATTTGATAGTGCTAGTGACTGACTTTCTGGAGGTGTGCAGAAAGAGGAGTTCATTTCTCAAAGAAAAGAATTTTTCCATAATGTGTTAATTGTTTTGTTAAAACAGATTAAAATAAAATTGGTATTGAGAAAACTAGGGTTGAGGAATCTGTATTGAAAATGTTTCCTCAGTACCAAGCCCTTAATGTGATTGGTTGGGCGAGGCATACATTCTTGAGGCAATAGTACGTTTAGGTGAATCATGTCCATAATAATAATCATGCATGTAAATAATTTCTTCAGCAGGGCAGAGTAAAACAAATATCCTCCTCCTCTTTCTCTTGTTCCATGTTTGTTGATGGATGGTGTTTGAAACCACATTATATGCACCATCTCACCAATGCATTGTGTGTGTATAGTCTTACCCAGTTTAAATATGTATTACTTTGTTTGATCAAAATGTTTGGCCAAATCAGCCTCACTGCATATGACGCTCTTGTTGCTGAGGTTGTATTTAGTATTTATTATGTCACACAAAAGGCAGAGATATGTGTGTCACCACTTGAGAGAGATATATACGCACGCTGTGTTGATCTGTTTGATATGGAATTAAAAAAAGGTTTCTTTACAGTTTCTCTACAGAACACGGTGCAGTCTGTTCTATTGCAAACCTTGGCTTTTGTTGCATCTTTGATAACGTACTGTGTGCAACGGAGAGAAGGGAATGCTTGAAGATGGAGGGAGATGTGAGGTCAGACAGGTCACAAACGAGCTCTGAAGCCACTTTATTGCAAAGACCAATGGACGGCCCTTTGTCTGCCTATACACAGCTCATCAAACATGGTGCAGGGAGACAGTTCTTCACTCCTGGCGTTCTCATGCAGTAGTAACACTCGTTGTTGGACAGCATATGAATCAGACGCAGTATTGTATCAACTGAACAAAGGTGACATGGTTCCCCCGTTAGATTCTGCACCTCTTAGTGAATCATCATATCATCCCTTATTTGTTTACACCAGGTGGGAGCAGGCATTCATATCAAGCACACAAAGCAGGCATGCAAGCATTTTGCTTTTGTTTTCTGCAACGACCTGGTGATCCGAAATCTGATCAAACAAAGATGCCCACAGTGGATGGACATGTGTACTGCTGGCAGCCGACTCCCACCTGCAGCTTGCCTCCATCGAGGACCACATAGAAATGTGGAAATGTGTGAGCTTGTGGAGAGCAAGTGCACCTCGAGCTAGAAAGAGAAACTTGGCTTGTTGGTTAGATACTGATCGTGAAGGAAACATATAGGAAATTAATATGTGCTGCTTAACCCTATTTCCCGATTTGTTGTTGTTAGTTTTAATTGATTCATTTTCCAAAAAAGAGGAACCAACTGTTACTCACAGTGTTTTGCGTTCTTGACACCTGTCCGCTCTAATTTCATCAGACAACCACATTTATTCATTTATGTTGTAGGCTAGAACTTGCTCTATTAAAAGGTAAGAGAGCTGCCTACCTTCTTCAGCATTGCCATAATAATGATTTTCAGTTAAATCAAAGCTGGAGCTGGCACAATTAATTAATTCTGTAGGTAGCCTGCTGCATATAGTCAAAGTACTGCACTAACGGATATTTCAGCACCAAATCAAATGTCAAGCATTGACCAAAGTTTATTAGAGTGTGGACTCAGGAGAAATAAATGTGTGGGTGTTTTATGGCCACCTACTCAAAATTAATTGTGGTGTTTTATTTAATACGATAAATACAAACCTCCTGAGGATTACCAAACTACTATATATATATATATATATATATATATACACAGTCATGCATGTATGAGTGATTTGTGTCTGAAGCTGTAAAGAGTCCAGTCAACTAAAGGCCAGTTTATGCAGTTCTACCCTGCCATTAGCAATATTGACATGTTTCAGAAAGCTTATCATGCTCACACAGACCAAACAAAACAGCCAGCTATGGTTCACTTTCAGCCCAAATGCCACAATGCTGCAAAAACAACAAAGTATTTTGGCATCATTTGGACATGAAGTGAATGTGATGCCAACAATGAATGCCAACAGCACCTCACACACACACACAGATTCATTTGTAACCATTTAAAGCTACATCAGAAGGATGAAAATGTACAAACAATCACTTCTGCACAACTCGGGGTTTAACTATACGACACTCAATAATTTGTCTTCCCTTTATAATTAAATGGACTTTTTGAGACATTGACAATAACTCACACTCATCACAATCCTGCCAGAGGCGACATGTGATTAATCATCTTTTCACTTTATCGTTAATGGAATTCACCCTCAGGAGAAAAAAATGACAGGTGCATACAAAAAGAAATTTAAAAAATGAATCATTCTGTGATCAATTGGTGATAAAGGAGCTTAAAGATATGGATTCGAGGGAATTTCTATCACTATGTTAATGAAAGCCTGATCTATCTGTCACTTTTGGGAAACAAAAGTAAGGTGTGAAAACTTCTGAAAATGCTGTAGATAATGATGTGGAAAAGCACAATAATTGACATTGCCATCCAAATTGTATTCTTCATGAGCAGCTGATTTGCACTTATGCCATGAAGTCATCAACTGAAAAAGCTTCTTATTTGGAATAGCCATTGTCAAACTTTGCTTTCATGGTGTGTGTCAGAAGTTTAGAAATGTTAAATTTTCAATCAAATTATATTCATGTGTTTCCCTGAAACACTACAGTCCAAACTGAGCTTTCGGCAAAGGATGTTCCCAGTTTCCAGTCTTTTTAGTCGGACCAAGTCCACCCAGTATAAGCAACTAATGCTAGGTAGTATGATAGCAGCATCAACTATCTGACCCACCCTCCCCTCTGTCAAGCATTATAGTGACGGGTGTGAGAGCTCAAAACATTGCAAAAAAAAAAAAAAAAGTGGTGTTAAAACATTAAACTTTGGCAGCTTGTTAGCAGTCTCATTCTGCCATTGGTCTTTGTCAGCTGGCAGACAATATGAATGTTTTCCTGCATGATTGCAAAACATGCTGAATTATTTGTTCTAAAAGCCTATAATGGAATAAATGTTCAATCTTCACAGATAAACCAAATTACTTTCCAGGGTGGATTCAATCAAAATTGAGCATGTTTGGCAATACCAAACAGAGGGATCTCCACAATCCATCATGACAATATAAGTACAACATTAAAAAAAATATAGCCTCTATTACAAACCCCTGAAAACCCCTGAAAATGAATAAATACAATCAAATATATTATGATTTGCCAATCCTTTTTGATCTATATTCAACTGAATACACTCCAAAAACCAGATATTTAATGTTAAAACCGATAAACTTTATTTATTTATTTATTTATTTATTTATTTATTGTAAATATTCACTCATTTTAAATTATATGTCACATTCCAAAAAAACAGGGGCATGTTTACCACTGTTTTACATCACCTTTCCTTTTAACAACACTCACTAAGCATTTGGGAACTGAGGACACTAATTGTTGGCACTTTGTGGGTGTTTGATGTACAATTCAGTTGCTCAACAGTCCATTCTCCGTTGTTTTATTTCGTGCTTCATAATGTGCCACACATTTCCAATGGGAGACAGGTCAGGACTGCAGCCAGGACAGTCTAGTACCCACACTCTTCTGTAACACATACAGAATGTGTCTTGGCATTGTCGTACTGAAATAAGCAGGGACGTCCCTGAAAAAGATGTCGTTTGGATGGCAGCATGTGTTGCTCCTGTAACCTGTATGTATCTTTCAGCATTAATGGTGCCTTCGCAGATGTGCTATTTACCCATGCCGTGGGCACTAACACACCTCCATACCATCACAGATGATGGCTTTTCAACTTTGAGCTGATAACAATCTGGATGGTCCTTTTCCTCTTTAGCCCAGAGGACACAAATGTGGACTGGTGAGACCACAGCACACTTTTCCACTTTGCTTCACTCCATCTCAGATGAGCTCAGGCCCAGAGAAGCTGGTGGTGTTTCTGGCTGTTGTTGATATACAAGTATGGCTTTCACTTTGCATGGTAGAGTTTTAACTTGCACATACAGAAAATAAGCAGGGACGTCCCTGAAAAAGATGTCGTTTGGATGGCAGCATGTGTTGCTCCTGTAACCTGTATGTATCTTTCAGCATTAATGGTGCCTTCACAGATGTGCTATTTACCCATGCCATGGGCACTAACACACCTCCATACCATCACAGATGATGGCTTTTCAACTTTGAGCTGATAACAATCTGGATGGTCCTTTTCCTCTTTAGCCCAGAGGACACAAATGTGGACTGGTGAGACCACAGCACACATTTCCATTTTGCTTCACTCCATCTCAGATGAGCTCAGGACCAGAGAAGCTGGTGGTGTTTCTGGCTGTTGTTGATATACAAGTATGGCTTTCACTTTGCATGGTAGAGTTTTAACTTGCAGTTGTAGATGTAAAGACAAACCATGTTAACTGACAATGGTTTTCTGAAGTATTCCTGTGCCCATTTGTTAATATCCTTATCTACGGAATGATGTCAGTTTTCAATTTCAGCTTTGCTGCTTATGTGCAGAGATTTCCCTGGATTCACTGAATCTTTTGATTTTACTATTTAATACAGATGATGGGATCCCCAAATTCCTTTCAATTGTATGTTGAGAAATGCTGCTCTTAAACTATTTGCTCACACAGTGGTTGACAAAGTGGTGATCCTCGCGAATGACTGAGCCTTTCAGGGATGCTCCTTTGTTTACCTGTTTTCACCTGTGGAATGTTCCAAACAGGTATTCTTTGAGATTCCCTGTCTTTTGCTGCCCCCGTCCCAGTTTTTTTTTTTTTTTGGAACATGTTGCAGGCAGCAAATACAAAATGAGTGAATATTTGCCAAAAAACAATGGTTCATCAGTTTGAACATTCATTATCTTGTATGAAGTGTATTCAATTTATTATAGGTCAGAGTATTTGAAAATCATTGTATTCACTTAAAATTTTGAAGTTGATATCAACTAACTTTAGCAATTTTTGTGGCTGTGTTTCTGCCCATCTGAAAGATTGTCAGTATTCACTCATTGTAACTCTTATTTGGTCTCCACCACGTTCACTGCTGCCAAACACATCAGAGCACTCCTGCTCAAAATAACATTAGTAATAACAGGACTTTAGTCTGGACCACTGTAGATAAACAGTTAAGACCAATTCAGTTAAGAATATGAATTTGGAGCTATGCCTTTACATTAAAATAGCCACTTGGCTCAGACTTAATCCAGGATTATTGATAAATACAGCTATAAAAGTCTACCTGCACAGAAAAAAATGAACTCTCACTGCTCATTATATATTTGGCAGAAATGTGCAATGACTACTATCAAACAAAGATTTGTAATCCCAACAAGCAAACTTTTTAAATCATAATTATTCAATAACCAAAAAAAAAAAAAAAAAAACTAGATTCTAAAATACCTGGTGACCTCGGTTCCCCTTAAAAACACTTGCTCTAAATTGAAACAGCCTCATACAAGCTGCTATGAGCCAGACAATACAGCAGAGATATGTAACTGTCACATTATTCCCTAATGATTTCTGGATACGCCTGGTGTCCATGGTTTTGTCAAGAAAATACCTACTTCTTCTCCGCCCACGCTCGCCGCCTCCATCCCTCCCTCCCTGCTCCACCAGAGGCCTGAGCAGTTTTTGACAGCATGGAAGATTTAACGACAAGTAAAATAAAAAGAATGGGGTGAAAAAAAGGAGTGGCTGTAGAAGAAGAATTTCACACAAGGGATGGAAACGAAAAGGACAAAACCAACAGAATGCAATCACTATTCCTCCCATATGGTCAGTGTCTCTGATGGCTGCCCTGCAGGGAAAAGACAGCTGTCTGGAGCCTCTGATAGATCAGACGGAGCAAAGCCCGTGGGGTGGGGGAACAGAGGAGGAAGGAGGATAAAGGGGAGATGGAGAGTGAAAGGGGATGAATGTGAAGGGTGACAGACTACTCTACAGAAGGGAGAGGAGAGGAGAGGAGAGTTTGTTGCAGGAATTAGAGAAAGATGGTTCTCCAAACTGCAGTCATTAATACAGGTATATTATGTCATTTAGAAGACTGTGTCTGTGTATCAGTGCAAACCGTTACAGTGCATGTTTGCCCAGCTTTTCTTGTATTTGATCGATTCATTACAGTTGAGTTGGAATCGCATGTTTTTCATTTATACTGTAGAGCCATAGGCAAGCTCATTAAAATCTTCTAACCTTGCAGCTCTTGCATGTATGTACCAATATTGGCAGCACCAGGTTTAAGTGCAATGAGCTCCACACTGACGATTTTCAAGTTTTACAACCCCAGGTGTTGTATGATTCTTGCAAGTGCGTTTTCCTAATCTATTCCTTTTATGATGTCGCCGTTGTTTGTGTTATATAATTGTTCTTTGTACTCAGGCCTCTCTTGGACTAGAGGTATTGATCTCGATGTGACTGCCTGACTGTAGCATTAAATAAAAAATAATTAAAAAAAAAAAAAAAAAAAAAAAAAAAAAAAACTACCCACCCCCACNNNAAAAAAAAAAAAAAAAAAAAAAAAAAAAAACCTACACAGCCCAACAAAAGCTGTATCCCTAGCCACAATTATAACCCGTTAATGTGTAAACACAGCTGAAATAGTCCATGTATATACCAACAAAGTTCCCAAGGAGGCAACAATCATGAGAAGATGTGACAAGTCTTATATTTAAACATCATGCAGTAAAACAAACAAAGGTTATGCTGATTCATTCAGGGTTTTTAAACAGCATTTGCTGTCACCAAACACCCACACACTTACACACAGGTTTGCACGGCCATAATTCCTGGGACTCTGCATTATCCTTCACCTTAACTATAACCAGTTAATGCCTAACCCTAACCTTAACCTAACCACAATTCAAATCATAGCCCTAAACTTGACCAGTTCCTCAGAAATTAGGTTCTGCCTCATTAGGACCAGGTTTTGGTCTCCATGAGGATGAATGTCTTGACAAGGTCGGTGTTTATGCCAATACAGGTCCTCAAGAGAAAATAAATTAAAGTACATGCACACATGCACAAGATGAGGAGCCCACCAGATCCTGTATAGTTCCGGTATCCTCCTCATGTTGGTGGGTGTACATTTTTATAGGTCAACAGTTTTAGAAACGGGCTTCATGCTGCGTGGCGAACTAAGCACTCCTTTCCACTTACCTGTGTTGCTATGGTAACCATGGGGGCTAGTAGCCGAGGCGGTAAAAGTATAACAATGATCCAGAATATACCCTTTTGAAAAAAAGGGAAAAAAAAATAAATAAAAAAAACTCAGCAGGGTGCATTATATCGACACCCATGCAGTATGACAGCATATGTAGCACAGGTATTTTTAAACTGGAGTTCATGTTTGTCTGGAGAAACATAATCAGTGGCACACACACACACACACACACACATTGTCTATAATGTATAATTTTCTCTATATATAAAAACAAGGTTAAAAAAAAGGGACATATTAATCATTCGAAGATTGTAGAAAAAAATATGCTGCCAGATTCAGATTGATGTGGTGGGTAATGGAGAAAATAAGCTGCAGGCTGGGGTTATGTTTTGTGTCATGAAATTATACCTCTCTACTTTGGGCTGCGAGACATTGGCCACTCTGTCAGCAGAGAGTGTCAGAAGGCAGGCTGCGTAATTGGGAGCGGTTATTGGGATCACCTGCAGCTCTTACACTAACTAAGACCAAAACATTCAGTATTGTCCTCAAAACAAAATAGCATGTCTGCTCTGCTAGAACAAATTGTTGCATCTTTGATTATCTGTCTTATTTAATTTTGCATCTAGTACCACAAAGTCTGTGACTTTTTCCACTTAGTCCATGTTTATATTCAATTAGCTGTAACTCTAAATTGTGCTATTTAATTTGCTTAAATGGCAGTCATGCCTTTTTATTTTCAAATGACTGATATGGATAATAAGATATGGACATGACCATAAAGGAAATTGTCAAAGCATTGGATGAATTTTCATTTTGAACGTCATAAAAAACACACAAAAAATAATAATGTAAAAATAATGCAACAATCAAAAAATTGTTCAAATAGGAGTAGGGTGAAGCACATGATTATCCAGTCCTACCCACCCAGTCTTATCTTTTCCAATGTAAAAAACAAGTCTGTGTGAAACAGTAGCTGTACTGACAGCATGGCAATCATAATTACTATGGACATATCAAAAGATACATAAATGTGCTGCTCAGTCCTAAATTCTAGGACTTGTGTTTCTATCAAATAATATCAGAAATGAAGCTGTTTGCATTGACCAATGTCTTCTGGATGCAACATATTACATTTTAAATAAAAAGCGGAAAATCATGTGTTTATTTCATCCCTCTCTACCGATTAATCGCTGTAATTAATACTCTAACACTGGCCGCACTGTTAATAATGTAACAATTATTAAAATAGTTCATAAAGTAAAGGAATCTGTGACCTTTGTGGAGTGATGCAAGCGGTGACGATGGTAGAGGGCGGCGACGTACACTGGAGTTAATTCGAACCAATTATGAGGTCAATATAAAATTTGTTCAAACTTCATTTTTGCAAAAACGACAGCCTTATAGTATGCAATTAGAACAACAACCAATAGAGCTACAAAAAAAAAACAAAAACATGTCAGACAATTTGCATGTTGTAGTCCGGGAGCAATGGCCATCAGGTTATAGTGTTTTACCTGGGAGAGTTCCATGGAGCAAGTCACTTAAAATGGAAGCAACAGCCAAATTGTAAGACTGCTGTCCTTGCCAGACGTGTCTATGGAACAAAATCAAATTGCTGGCAGACTCAGCTGGGTTCACCTAGACTAGATGGATGTGGAGATGAGGCAAAATCAACCACTTGTGTGTGCAGCACATATTCCCTTAGACACAAACCATTTTGAATGACTAAAACTAAAACTGACAAGCGAAAAGAGTGCATTTCTCAGTTGGTCTTCACTGCTGCAGTGGCTTCCTGCAGATGGTGGTCAGCATCACAATTCTTTCACCATTGCTCATGAATTAGACAACAAGGTCTTCTTCTTTGGAAAGTGTCTGTCCCCTCCTCATTTTATACAGGCTAGACATGTTCTCTCAATTGGAAGTGCCAGTCTTTATCGCTGACTCACCGCGCCTTAAGATAAGTGCTTGTGGCACTGTCTGACATTGTCTAAGCGTCTTCCCCCTCACCTTACCCTCATGAGTAATTGGCTATTCACAATGGCTCTAATCACTTCTGCCTACAGACATGGTCTGACATTACATCATAAGAACAAGTTTTGTTTTCTTTTTTTCCCCCGACCTTTAGCAGCAAAGATTTAAAGTCATGGTGATATTAATCTAAAATCTCAGCATCCATTGCAGAAACTCCCAAAAGTCACCATGGTGTCTGTGAATTTTGATTCTCCTTGTCTAAAAGCCACAGTGAATGTGCTTAAAAAGTAATGCACTGGCTGTGGAAACTGTTTTAAGGCTTCAGTGAGGGCATTCTGCTCCACCCCCACTTGCAACACTTCTTACAGAATAACCGAATGTTGACACTTGACACTTTGCCCCAGGACTACAACAGGCGACGTCACATTAATCCCTAAGAACAGCACTAAATTGCCAATATGGACAGTAGTGGACAAAGTTGTATAGATAAAAATGGCACCAAAGTTGTTTTTCTTTAACAATATCTTGATTTTGAAAAATCCACTTATTACTTATCACTGAAAGCCTGCATTGTGACACAATTAAAAGGACAATAGAATAGAATATCTTATCATCACACAGTCACACTGTACGAGGAGGATGGATGGATGCAGTAAGGCCAGTGCAACACCTGCTTATAATAACTATAATAACTACTGATGAAAATGAAAACACCGATATCATATTAAAAAAGTGACAGAAATCTAAAGTAACAAGTCTTAGACAAAAGCAATTCATAACAATTCCTGTCAATTACATTCACTCACTATACAACAGCGTTTACATACCTTATTTTATATTCCTCCTCGTCATCACCTAGTAAATATATACATTACTCACATTGAATGACTCTCATATTCTCCTCCGTTTCACTTAATATATGTCACTCTCTCCAAAGCATTTGTTTCAACCAGAATGCAACAGATTAATATTGTTCCAGAATAATGGAATTACATATAGAAGAGATTACATATAGAAGTCCTAGAATAAAAGTCTCCATGAAAATAGCATAGAAGTAGAAAAAACGTTGCTACTTGGAAGAAAGTTAAGTTAAAAAAATTCAATCAGGTGATCTGTTTATCGCAAAGTTCTACCCTCGATACCTATGATTAATAGTGATTAAAATCACTTTTTCTGTTCCTTTCATTTCCCCTGCCTCTGCCTTTTGATGGGTTTTAAGCTAAAATTCAAAACTCATCCACAAAAAACATGCTAGATCTCTCCTCTCTTCCTCTCCTTCATTTTGCTCTGTCCATTGGGTCTGTGTCCTACAGAAAGATAATTATCACTGTGCCATCTGTTATGGCGGCTCGGGTCTTATCTGGTCTGCTATGACAGACACAAAGAAAAATTGACTTGGCTGCTCCTGCTCATCTTATGTTAACTTTGAAAGACTTTGCATTATCAGGCCAAAAACCAAATATTTGACTGTTTGCTCAGCTGCAAATACAGTATGATCAATATACTGTGGTAGAGTTGAGCCCTGTTTCCTTCAAGTGGTACAGTTTGGTTCCATTCAGTGCGTTCAGTAGTTATTTGGATTTCCATTATCATACTTTGAGAAGCAAATAATTGATCGGTACTGTCCCAGTTTTCAGCCCCCTAAGGTACCAAGGGCAGTGACGGGACAGGTCAAACTGTAGTTGGTTGATTTGTTGACAGAGTCATCATTTTGGTGCAACACTGGAGGAAAAATGGCAGTGCTTTTTTTGTACAACCTGCAGCCATTGCTCAAACAAGACTTGTCCTCTTCTTGTGATAAACAGCCATATGCCAAGAAGAAAAGACAGAATGCTGGATGTTGCTCTTTGTTTACAGTGTCGCCTTCCTCGTCTCGATGGGATTTGTTGGCATGATATGACATTATATTGTTCAGCTTCGTAAGAAGTGTGAGCTAAGCTACGTAATTTACGAATCAGGCTCCCACCTCGTGGTTGACAAGCCAGAAGAGCACCATATCACTCGGTGGAAACAAGGCTGTATATGCTTATAAACGCCTTCCAAATGATGAAACTTCCCCTAGAGCTCAGTCTTCATGCACCGGTAATTCTTACAGAATGTAAATGCGTAAATAAAATATGGAGGAATTCAGGGAAACTATTATTTGTGGTAATCAGATTCAATTTCCTTTTGAATGGAAAAATCTGCCTCACAGCAGATGAATCACCACAGTGCATCTTCCAACTGGCAACATTTACTTGTAACTTCAGCTCATGAAACAAATGTGTGTCTGCAAAGCCAGTTAAAATTAGCTTTGAGCTAGTTTCATGCTTGCCAGCGTTGAGCTTCTTGGCAAACAATGTGACGGTCTTGTTCTGTTAGAGCCACAGTTACTGACAACATAACTATTCTGCCAGCAACACCACTTGTTGAAATAGGCAAATTAAAATGTTGATGATGTCACACGTTTGGCCATTTCATTCAGAATTTATCTTTCGGTTTATGTGATTATTATGCATAATTTCTGTACCGTGTGTTATTCAATTACGTTTTATTGTTATTCTTTTGGGTAGTGTTTTTTTTTTTCCTTGTGATAAATTACTCACTCACTCATTGTCTACCACATTATCTTCAACATGAGGGTTGTGGGGGAGCTGGAGCCAATCCCAGCTGACATTTGGGTGAAAGGCAGGGTACAACCTGGGCAGGCTGCCAGTCTATCGCTGGGCAAACACACAGACAATAACCATTCACTCTCCAGTCAATTTAGAGTGTCCAATTAACCTCCGCATGTTTTTGGACTGTGGAAGGAAGCCAGAGTACTTGAAGAAGACTCACACACACACACACACACACACACACACACATAGGGAGAACATGCAAGCTCCTGGTCAAACTAGGATTCAAACCACTGACCTTTTGGTGTGAGGCAACAGTGCTAGCCACTATTCTATCTTGCATGTTGGTGTAGCACCAAAGGCCTTGTATGTGTGTATGTAAAAAATCTGCAGGGAGAAAAAAACAAAAAACAACAAAAAAAAAAAACCCATCACATTGTTCAGGAAAGTTTTTCAAAATTTATTTATATTTATGTTTTAGGCAAGAATGGGGAAGATGTTTTTGGGATGTTGAAGTCAGAATCTGACATAATATAGTGTAGTAATTAGGGATGAGTCAATATGATACTGGTGAAACTCACTGGATCAGCCATCGGACGGATAAAAATGTAAAATCCAATGCAATCCGAAAATCCTATTGTCTGTGCTTCACAGATAGCGTAAAATGTGACTATAAACCAGCAATAGCATTTTAGCTGAGTCATATTGTGGGCTGTTTATTTGTTAGGGGAGAAGAATATTGGTTACACAGTTGGAGAGTGATGTCTTCATGGTTTGAAATGACTGTATTGAACTGATATCAGTATCTATATCTGTATCGGTATTGGACATGAAAAAGTGGTGTAGTCCTAATGCATTATCCTTTGCAAAAAGTAAGATTGGAGGCACAGTGTAGATCACATGTCCTTGTTTCCTCCTCATTGAGGTGAAGACATGGCAACTTTGAAGAGATTTTACAACAGGGAAAGTTTTTAATGATGATCAAAAACCTTCCAACTCTAATCTCATACTTGCCAAACTAAAACCTTCATTACTCCTCAACATCATCAGTGATCCCCACTGTGTGTGGTTCATTTGCTGAGGCAGTCAGATAATGCGCTGAACCTATGATTATAATGGAAAGCAGTGTCACAGTATCATCATCATGGTGGAAAGCCACAAAGTTCAATACTTGCTACGAAATGGACCGGGACTTGAAAGCTTGGAAACCAATGGCTTGGCACATTTTGCTCTTGTGGGTTGCCATTACATTGTAGGTGATGAGCAAGATAACATGGCTATTTACAACACTGGATGTAAAACGCATCCAAAAGTGTCTTTGTCTTATGAGGAAAATCTTGCAGGAAAGTTTGTGAGTGAGGTGCACTGAAGAAACAAAAAAACTTTCAGGTTTTGGACTGAACTACTGTTGTGGTAGAGCAGGGAGCATTGTGTCACACATTTCAAGTTAATATGATGTAATTCATTTAAGTGTGGCCTTGACAGAGAGAGAACAGACGGAATAGCCGATTTTGGAATGAGCACAGAGAAAGAGGGCGTTTCAGAGACGCATAAGAAATGAGTTGGGGGTATAAACTGAAAACTGATGTAAATGGTCATTAAAATGATGGGGGAAATGGCTTCAAGGTGGGCTGACCTTCATGCCTGGTGTATTTCTGCACATTCATCATCATCCTTTTGCATTTGTGCTTTTTCAAAGCCAAAGCTGTTATTCTCAAATAGTGTGCATCTCTCTCTTACAGATAAACCAATAAGTATTTAGATTCACTAGCCATTTGCAGGCCCAGTGTTTACCATTTAATGCGGGAGTATGGTAGAAAGGGAATGTACTACCCATTACTTTGTATGTACTTCTGACTGTCTTGAGTCACAGACACTGTTATCTTGTACCCCCCATGTGTCTATGGTCTGAACAGACAAAGCAGCCAGAGTATGTGTTTTGCATTTTGAAATGGAAACTTACTATGCAAATGAATGAGGAAGAACACTGTTCTTTCTGAAGGCCACCATAGTCCTTTGTCATGCATGGGAAAGGGAGAGGAGATTTCTTAGAGTCTGCATTCTCACCATTAGATGCCACTAATTCTTCCACAGTGGACCTTTAATGGAAGATACTCTTTCTAAAAATTCCATGTAACCTAATGTCATTTCTTTGTATAATGTAGAAATTCATTTACCATTCCACAACCTAGGTTCAAATGGATATTTCATATCAGATCAGGAAAAAAAAAAACACCATTATTTCTTTTTGTTCATTTATGATCATTATGTACTCAATAACTTATTAACCGCTATTAGATATTGAACTAAGCTGATCTCGGGCAAATATTGATCAACCTGTGGTTGTTTTGGGATGGAAATACAAAATTATACAAAGTAGGACTGCCTTGTCTGCAGTCCACAGTGAGGCAATAGGCCTTTCAATGCAGCCTCGAAAGAAGCAGCCCCTGAGTTGAGGCACAGTAAGCTGGCATGAGCCACAAAATATGATCCCACAAGAAGAAAAAAGAGACCAACGTACCCGAACATGGAGCGCCCTGAACTTTTAAAATGACAGCTCTGACCTTAAGGTTAACCAGCATTGTGTCATGAGACTGTACTTCATTTTAATTCAGTAATAGCTGTTGGCAGCTCATGAAATCCCCTCACAGCTGCAACACTGACGTCATGACGACAGATGCATCTCACGACAAGAGACAGGGCAGCCTGAATGCTTGAAATTTCTAACAGAGGAACCGCTGTTCGTTAAAATTCTGTAACCAGACAAATACTCCATAATCCAGAGTGTTTCCAGTGGACTTGCCGGTGGATGTGCAGCTGGACACACTGTGTAGATACGTTCATAAATAATTCCCTCCCTGTTGTTACCTGCTGCAGTTGACAGGCAGCATGAGCAAAAAGAATCCATTGATTTTTTTTCCAATTACGTCATGGACAGCTGGGGATAAATAAAGTGGTTAACACTCAAATGTTCCTTACACGGTCACTCTGTTTTCATGTATCTCTCCTCCTCTTCTGTATGCTGTCCTGCTCTTTTTCCATGGCCGTTGGTGTCAAAGCTCGATAATTCTTTGTCAGTGGCGAAGTTACAGGGCCGTTAGTTCTTCGTCCTGCTTCGTCGTGACACTGAAACTGGACACAGATAAAATATTTGCTCCATAAAGAGCAGCTATGAAAGAAAATAATTACTTATGATGAAAAATGAACTCTAGGACCTATTTGTTCTTACTTTTACACTCAAAGCATTCCACAGTTTTCATTCTTAATTTCTTTCTTACCCGGTGTCCCAGTGTTATTTTACATTCAGACATCTCGACTCCAGACACTGCACTAGTGACAACTGAAAGTAAGTGACTTGTGAGGCATAAACTATGAGTTTAAAAGCTTTCCTCACAGTTTTGTTCTACTGGCTGTGCTCATCCAACTTAAAACCAGAGAGTTGCTCAAGGAAGGTTTATCAGCGAAGGTTAGACCCCAGTACAGTGGATTTAATTACTGCAAACACAACAATAATTGTGATTTAAACGTTGTAGAGCCAGCTACAGTGAGTCAGTAATTCTGTCTGCCTGTAAACACCATACATTTGTACATGAGTGAACTGTAATGTGTGTTATTTGTGCAATTTTTTTAACCATAGCCTGCTGTTTCTAGCTTTTTTGGACTTTCAGATCCTTGTCCTTGTCCACTGGGCTTTATTTCTGAGAAGCCCATTATACACATGTTTGCTTTGCATGCAGTCATTATATGTTTATAACATCAGTGCTACACAACAGAACGTTGCACTGTCACTCTGCTAAAACTTCCTACAGCTTCTCTGCAGTTGTACTAGAGTAGATTTAGTCTTGGTCTACAAGATCTTCTCTTACTTCAACATTTTCCATTAATGGAATTCACAAAGTTGAAATTTCAAGCTTGAGTTACTCTAATATCTACAGTATTATAGACTCTTTTCTACTTTATAGGCATCACTTGGCTCCATTTTAAATCCTCAGACAGCTGCTTAGGGGAGCACACGGTCAGGGATTGTAACCAAAAGGTTTGAAGAGGAAGGACTTGGTCTGTTTTACAAAACCTAATGAGTCAATTAAATTGTCACAAGGTAATGAAATCTCTAGCTTTAAAAGTTGAAAGTATCCTAACATGCCAGAGATGACTTCTAGATGACTTCATTTTTTAAGTCAGTGAAAGCCAATAAAAGTATTAGTCATGAAGTCTGAATAATTCCTCACCTGCTGTTCTACCCAATGAGGCATCAATCTTTAATTAATTGGCATTATTTTGTGAACCCCCCAAGCAGGTGAGGTACCTACTTTGAGAACCACCACTCTATAGTTTCCTGACATCTGATATCAGTCCTTGTTATGTTAAATACTACCATTTAGAGGCTCTTTGACCTGATCTACTTCCACCTGATAAACAGGTGCATTCACGTCTTTTGTGATTAAATAATTGTAGCTTCTCCATCAAAGGGACTTGTATGTGCTGCACAGCATTCTATAGTTTTACTCTAATGTGTCATTTCCCCCTCAATTCACCTCTCACACCCTGTCCACCCCCTTCATTCCTTTTAGACACATCTTGTCATTCAAAAAAGTATAATGAAGCAGTACTCATGCTTGTTCCTTTTGTACTGAAGGTCATTACGTTTCCCTTGTGATTTTATCTGTCACAAAAATCTGTTCCTTTTTTTCTGCCTATAATAAATAATAATAAATGCTGTTATTTTGTTATTTTAAATGCTGTTATTCCTGTATTAGATCTCCAATGTTATTAGTTGGAGTATACAGGATTTCTGCTTCATAAAGCCACACAAACACACACACACACATAGATATATATCCTATGGAGCTGCTCCCTGACTGACATTCCATTCTATATTTTAACTTTAATACAACATGTGATACTAATGACATGTAGAAAAGCTCTGTCACACAAAAGTGTTCTTGTGATGTATGACTGTGATTAGAAGTGAGTTTAAATTTGCCCTTCCTGTGTGCATTTCAGTCATGGTAAAAACTGTGAAATCTATTTTCTGTGAATTCAGTGGTTCACTCTTGGCTGAGATGAATGTTCATCTGCAAGAGTTTTAATTGCTCTCAACTGAAAAATGAGCACCACCAACAATACATTAACATTAACTGTCTGAATAACATTGTCATGAATTGGGTTCATTCTTACAATGTCAAGTCACACAGAGAGGATTCTTAACCTCATTAATAAATGAATGAAAACTCTAATATTCCCAGCATTTGCCAAAATAACATTTATAATTACTGAAGCACAACGTAAATGCAGCATTATGCAAAACAAGTTGGGAAATTCCAATCCCCCAACAAAGTACAATACATTTAATATTGTACTGCTTTCAGGACCCTGAAACTGAAACTACTCAGTGGAAGCCCTGCATTATTATTTTTCTCTGCCATAACATGTCAAAGTGTCTTCTGTCAATAAGGAATGTTTTCACAGATTCACAGTAGGTGGTTGTAATGAGCCAGGAAATGTTGGAATATGTCAAGAAAGAGAAAGAAAACAGAAAACTTCTACTTGATAATTGTGGATTGAAGAAGATTCAGATTCTTCAATCCACACAGGACCAGTTTCATAAACAGGTCCTGTGTTCAAATCAGTCCTACTTTTAGAGCAGCAGCTGCAATTTGCATCACTGACTCATTTGTGTTTATGTGAGTAAACGCAAGTGGCATTGCTCCCTAACGGTAACGGTAGAGCAAACCATCAGCCAGCAAATAACAAACAACAGACTGACCAACAGCTTTAGTCAAGTGAAGTTAGGTCCAACTTTTTCCACCTGGTCTGTATAACTCAGGGTGTGCACATGTACAGCAACTGTCCTCCATTTCTGATCTGGACATTGGAAGAATTTTAATGCCCAGTGGCTCTTGCTCCTTCAATTCAAGCATTTTAACACAAGCAAATGGTATGAATGACATGGCGTTGGTGTCTTTTGTGGGATTTTTCTCTTGTGGATTAATGAAATTCTACTCACATCTGTGCATTAACTTGAAAAATGCCACAAATTTGGTGTGAATGCACATGGGTCTTGCTGGACCTATCAGCAACCTTTCCTGAAATGAACCATCATATTCTGCTATCCATGTTCTCACAGAGTTTGTTTGTGTTGGGAAAAGTGCAATATTGGTTTTAATCCTATCTCACTCCTTTAAACATATCATGGCAGGGAAAGATGACTTTATCCCACCACCTTGTCACTGGAGTTCCCCACAGATCAGTGCTGGGGACCCTTCTCTTTGCACATTTTCTTTAGTACCAATTGTGTGCTTTCATTGTTATAGCACTGCTGCACATTTAAACACTCCCACCAGATTACAACATTTTGGTGTGGATTTCAGCATTTCTCTCAGGTATACAGTACCTACATGGATGAAGGAATACTACTTTTTAAGAAACTAGTTAATCAGAAATTCAGTCAGTCCTTCCAGATTGATAAAACTCAGGTCTCATAGTATCTTTCTCTGAGCATGTTGCATCTTTCCTCTGGTTACTCTCCTTCAGATGATGGTTATGTCACACCTTAACTACTGCAATCCCCTTCTCACATACTTTCCTTCATCCTCAGTGAGCCTTTTACAGATGGTCCAGGATGCAGCAGCATGTATCATCTTCAATCGGCCTGAAAAGTGCAAATGTCACTCCACCTCTCATCAACATCCACTGCTTGCCGTAATCAAATTCAGCTTACTAATGTCTGCCTACAGAGTGACCTCTGGGTTTACACCCTAACACTATTTGATGTTATCATACAGGCTTATCCTCATTCTCTGTTATCGACACTGTCATGTCTACACCCCCTACACATTATATTAAACTTATAATAAGGGTTTCTGTCAAATGTTATGTGAGAGGAAATCTGGTAAATGTGAAACGTGAAATCGCGAGGGTTGTTGAAAACAACTGACTCAAACTCACATTGTTTCAAATCCATTACAAAGTAAACTTTTGGTTCTTTGTTTTTAGCTCAATAGACATTTTAAAGCTACAGATTCTCTGGTGTCACTAATATTTGACCTTCAATCACTGACATGACTGAGTCGCTGTAGACTTTCCGTCTCAGCTTTTGGTTTGTTATCCAGGATTGGCAGCATAAATCTGGACAGACATGTGTGCCTCCATGCTATCACGTCATTCTGATGTGGCCTTCACTTAACCTTCAGTTGTTCTAGTGAAACTCTTTTGTTGCCAAATCAGATTGTTTGTAAGTACTATCTGCCAGTTTTTATACTTGGAGAAATTACCTCATAAAAAGCTTGACATTGTATCAAATATTATGGCACTTACGTACAAGGGCAGATGTTGAATGTTCATAAAAAGGCATCAGAAAACACACAGAAACCATGTTCAAAATGCTGCATTAGCCATAGGCTGTGCCCAAAACCAGGGTCTTCTTGGCTGATTAAGGCCATTTCAATCACTGAGGCCAAATTGAAATTAGATGGTTTGGTCTACAGAGAATTTTCGATTTTGTACTTTTACTTTACATACCATGAGATATCCTGATCCTAACTGAGTTGAAGGTTTATTTATTTAAAAGTGTGTTTTTTGGGCATTTTGTAGTTTTTCTGACATTCATCTGTGGCATGCAGTGAGTCCTGGGATAGGCTGGGTTAGTTGTTCCTCACAGCAACATGTGATGATATGTTTTGTGAGCTCCGCTTGGAATAACCATTTATTTAATATTCCTCCACTCTTTCCCGTCCAATCTGGAGCAAATGCGCCTCTAAAGTGACAAATTCCTCAAATATTCATGTTTTTTTTTTTTCTTTTCTTCCAACTATTAAATGTTAAGAGATTTTTCAGTTTATGACCAAATACAGTAAGTGCCAGCACAAAAGCAGCAATAGTAATATTGAGAGGAAAGCCCTGCTACATTTTGTTCTGCCTTTGCACAGTAAATGTGAGACGTCAATATGTAAACATGTTATATGCCTAGGAGAGAGAGGAGAGTTTTTAGGTCAGTCTCAGGTTTAAGGAACCCAGGAGCCCAGGATGGTAAAGGGGTATCTGTGTCTGTCTGCTTTTCTTTATTCTTTTTTAGGTTTATTTGTGGTTTATGGCTTGAACCAAACATGTACAGAAGTATTCAGATATAATCAACATGCAGGACCAACCCATTAGCTGGAATGTCAAAGGGTTGAAAGAAATGGTTAAAAGAAGCAAAATATTGAGTCACCTGAAATCATTAAAACGGGATATAGTATTGCCTCAGGAGACACATTTAAATATTAACTATATTAACCAGAAGAGACTAAATTGTAAGTGATTGGACAAGTATATCATTTACATTTTAACCACAAAGCCAGAAGAACAGCAATTCTGATTAGGAGGGGGATTCAGTTTGAACTCTCTGAAGTAATATGAGATGCTAATTGCAGATATATTGTTGTAGTGGGCAAGCTATTAAATACGCCATTAATATTGGCCAACACTTATGGACCAAACTGGGACAAAGCACAATTCTTTATTAATTTTTTTTCAACCCTCCCAGACCTCAATTTCTACAAACTGATACTAGGCAGGGACTTTAATTGCGTCCTTCATGCTCAGCTAGACAGGTCAAGCCTAAGGTCCAATGACACTCTTTTGTCAACTGCAGTGATTATTAACTCCTTCCTGCGTTCTTATGGCCTATCAGATCATTGGTGGACAAAAAAAAACCCTATTATGAAACAATTCTCTTTCTCACCCGTTCATCATAGTTACTCCAGGATTGATTACTTTATTGTGGACAATCAGCTTCTTCCTTTAATTTCTAATGGTAAATATCCCAGTATAGTTCTATCAGATCACAGGCACATGGATATAAGCATTTTAGAACATTCATTATCAGACTGACTTCTTCTTGGAAATTAATGACACTCATGATGTGTCTAGGGGTACTTTGTGGGAGTCTATGAAAGCCTACATTAGGGGCAAGTTATCTCTTATGTAGCACATAAGAACAAAGAGCGTTCCAAATGGCTTAAAAGAGCTGGGTGACAAAATTGCAGATAATGACAGGTGCTATGCTTTTTCACCTACGCCAGATCTTTTTAAAGAGAAAATCCTATTACAAACTGAATTTAATTCACTTATGTCATGGAAAGTGGAAAAAATTTTTTTTTTTTAGATCCAGTCTATTATGAACATGGGAATAGAGCAGGGAGGTTCCTTGCACTTTAACTTCGACAGCAGTCAGCTGAACAAAGGATCCCAGGAATTAATACAGGTGCTGACTCAATATCACACCCCCGAATCATTAATGGCCAATTTAAACAATACTACTCCATCCTATATCAATCATAGGTTGATGTTAGCTTGTCAGAAATCTATACATTTCTCCATTCTCTGGATGTCCCAAAACATGCCCCACATGCTCAGTCAGACAATAACAGGCAATGACTGATTCTTAGATTAGCCATTGTCAGTTGAGGAAATAGCAAATGCCATCAAGTTGTCTCGAACAGGAAGGGTGCCGGGTATTCCCCATAGAGTTTTACAGGGAATTCTCTTTGAAACTTGTACCTGTTAAATCAGTCTATGATGAATCGTTGGTCATTGGAAATCTAGCACAAACATTTACTCAGGCCACAATTTCTGTATTAAAAAAGGGTAAGGATCCTGTACAGTGTAGTTCATATGGGCCAGTCTCCTGTGTTGTGATTATAAAATTTTAACTGAAGCCCTCTCACAGCGATTAGACACTTTTATTCCCGCCATTATTAATGAGGACCAAACAGGCTTTATTCCAGGACGACAATCATTTTTTAATGTGAGACAGTTATTTCATATATTATCCCCCCCTCCCCTCCCCCCCCATTTAATAGTACAACCTGAAGTTCTCCTACGTCTTGACTCTGAAAAGGCGTTTGATAGAATTGAATGGACTTACTTTTTGCAACCTTAGAAAAGTTTGGACTGGGGTCCATTTTCTGTAGGTGGATCAAAGTTCTATATTCGGCATCTATGGCTGCAGTAGGAACAAATGATTTCTGAATACTTTCAGCTTCACAGCAGGACAAGACAAGGTTGCTGTATGTCCCCCTTTTGCCCGACATTGTGATCCGCTGGCAGTCGCTATCAGATCAGATGACAGGATTAAGAGCATATACGGGGGAAAAAACTTTACGCGGGTGACCTGCTTTTGCAAATTTCCAATCCAATAGAAAGAATGCCTCATCTTCTTTACCCACTGCGAAGATTCAGTGGCATATCAGTATATAAAGTTAATTTGAAAAAATCTTTATTATTTCCACTGAATAATCTGGCAAAACAGATCACCTATGAACACCTGCACTTTAAAATTGAAAATGACACATTTACTTACTTGGGAATAGAAATAGCTGGTTCAATTAAAGCCATTTTTAAATACAACTACAGGTCTGTTTTTGATTGAAAATTGATTTGGATAGGTTGTCAAAACTTCTATTCTCATAGGCAAGATGGATTAATACAGTAAAGGTGACTGTCATGCCCAAATTTCTTTATTTATTTCAAATTATTCCCATATTTCTCCCAAAATTATATTTCGCCAAACTGGATCGCTCTATATCCTTATTCATTGGGGAACAAAAGCCTGCACGAATAAAGAAGGTGGGTCTGCAGAGAGTTAAATCTTGGGGGGAGGGGGTCTGAGTTTGCCTGATTTTTTTATTTTATTTTTGGGCAGCCAACATTGTTGAGATGATATATTGGCTCACTATGTTAGCAGATAAAGAAGGTTCAATCTGGGCTGATGTGGACCTCAGAGCTACACTCCCAATTTCCCCGATTTCAATGTTAACCGTCCTTCTCCCACTAAATATTAGAGCATATGACCTGAACTCAAATTTGGTGGTCCAGAATTCGTTTAAAATCTCGGGCCAATTCAGAAAACATTTCAACATGACTAATATATGCAGCTTCTCTCCAATAATGTCTAATCATTTTTTTTTGCATTTGCAGTTTGGCACAGAAGTGGCTTGATATACTTTCAGGATCTGCTTTGTGTCATTTAAATTTCTTTGTGAAGACCACAACCTACCAAAGTCTAAAATTACTTTAGGTATCTCCAGGTTAGGAGTTTTACCTCCAAGTACTTCCCAGGGTATCCATCTCCACCCTCTAAAGACTTATTTTACTCAGTTCTTAATGTAAATCCACTTAATAAAAAATATATGCACTAATCCCAGATAGCTGTCCTCATACATGGGATAAGGTTAAGCCAGTGTGGGAGGGAGAGGATGGAGAAGCTATACCAGATTACGCTTGGAAAGACGTGGCTTGATCCAATTTAAGGTTGTCCACAGGTTACATTATTCTAATGATAGATTATCTAAATTATATCCCAATGTTGCACCAAACTGTCCTAGATCTTAATATTCCCCTTTAGGACATGTGTTTTGGTCATGTCCGTCTCTGCATGGTTTCTGGTCTTCAATCGTTCAATCTCTGTCGACGATTTCTGGTAAAACTCTGCAGGCTGACCCCTTGACAGCTATCTTCGGTACCTCCTCCACAAAAACACAATCAGGTATGCATCATTGCGTGCCCATCGCTTGATATTGCTGGACTGGAAAGAAAAGAACCCTCCTTTCTTTCAGTGGATTGGAGAGGTGATTGGGATTGGATCTAGAACAAGGTTAGGTGGGTTGGAAGGTAGATATGGCAGAAACCTGGTCACAGTTCATAACACATGTTTGGAACCTAACTTTTGTATAAATCCTTATGGTCTTTTGTTTCTTTCTTTCTCTTTGACAGTTTGACTGCTGGTCTGGTCCTTTCAATGCCTAGATTGTGATAGTCAGAACTCTTTTTTCCCCCCCTCTTCTGGAGGAGTTCTAAAGTGTTGGTGTTATGACCATAATTGTTATGGCAGATTGGTTTGGGTCTTTTTTTTATTATTATTATTTGTGTACATTTGTTTCTCCTGTATTTGGTGTATGTGCATTTGATTATGTGGGTATGTGTGTGGGGATGCCACCTGAATTGAGAGGGTTTATAACTTTTCTAAGAAATATTCAGTTATGGATGTAAATGTTTTTAATATGGAAAAATGTTCAACAAAACACATGTACAGTTTATATATATATATATATATTCTAAAAGCTTCAATTTATGTTAATGTTGTGCATCCTAGAATGTGAGCTTTACATTCTAAGTATGACAATCTGCATACTGAGCAGCCGTCTATCACGAAAACAGCTCACAGCTATGAATGACATTTGCTTTGCAATTGTATAATTTATGTCATGCTACAATTACCTTCTTTCTCCCTCTTTCTTTCTGCCTGTCACTCTCGCTCCTTGTGCTCTCAGTGGGATTCCAGGAAAAAAGTGTGGAGTCATTATCTTTACTGCAGAGGAGCTAAGTAACTGCAGGGTCAGTACAAACACACACACACACAAACACAGGAACTTTTTGTTAGGAATTTATATACTGATGCAATAGTTTGAAATCACGTATGCAAGCACAAATACACAGAAAACATGATAGAACCAATTTTTCAAAGCTAAATATGTAACAAATGTGCAAGTGTAAATAACTTAATTGGGACTCCATCCTCATGTTCTCCTTTTCCAGTGTTCAACACTGATGAACACTGATGGTGCATTGCCCAGACCTCTCTACACTTCTCTGAATTTGTTTAAAATTAACTGTCAAGTTATAGTTTCCTGCTATGAACTAAGTGGTTTTTCTCCTCCAATTTTCCATTCCCCTGTCACAATGATATATTAATCCCAACTAGGCAATCAGATACTGACAGAATATCCTCTGTGTGCACATGTGCGCGCATGTATATGGCCATGTGCACTGCAGAGGCAATTATGTGACTGGGTTTATCTTTGTTTGTGTTTACTTTGTGCTGCTAAGAAGAAAAACCCAAGTTCCTCATTAAATGATGTATCTTTTCATAAATTTGCATAGTAAAGTAGAGCTAAGTAAATCTATCTCACGACATGTACTTTCTCCCAGTAATAAAGTATAATATAAATTAAACCCTGGATCGAAACCACCATTAGCTCTGTATAAATTAGTTGTTAAGCTGATGTGACTGCTGGTGCTCAGGATCCACATTTACATCACTACTATGCAGGAGTTTTTGCTCTGTCTGTTAGTTTCTATTCACCTAGAGTTTTGTCAAAAGGTCTTGCAGCAGAGTTTCCCCAAAACCCCTGTGTCTTTGTCTCCAAGAAATGTATTTCTGAAGAGAAAAAAGTTGCTGGCGTAGAAAAAAAAAGCATCAGAATAATTATATTTATGATTAACTTAAGTAATTCTCTTTCACCCAGGATATTGCAACTATGCAGTTGTGTGCCAACAAGTTGGATAAGAAGGACTTTTTTGGCAAGTCAGACCCCTTCCTGGTTTTTTATCGCAGCAATGAGGATGGAACGTGAGTTTGGAGCTTCTTAACATGCAGTTTGCAGTACATAATTTCAACTGCTGATCCATTTATTCCAGCCACTGTTTTGCTGCACTTAAACGTATCTGATGGAGGCATCAATTGATAAGACTGCTCCTTCACATGGAATGGGGTGAATTGATGCTTTGCTGAACTGTATTTTGGATTCACTGCTCCCCTGTGCTCATGGTGTGTGCGGCAGAAGTTGAAAAAATATTCAACTTTCCAGCTGCACGGCAAGAGTCTGTCAAGCAAATCATGTTATGCAGATATTCCAGCACAGGTGTTAGCAAATTAAATACAATTACGCATTTAAGCTCTATAACTCTAAATTGCCCAAATGGAGCTCTTGGACACTTTCCTTACAATTTTCTCTATTACTGTTGTTTTTGTGCCATTGCCTTAACACATTAGCAACTGTTGCTAGGAAGTTGGTCATGGTGTGTGATGTGCGATCCATTCAGATAATAACAACGTGTAAAATGTTCATGGCCTACCAGCAGCAATGATAAATAATAACATTCTTCTGATATGAACAGATATTGTGCACTGAGCTGTTAGGAACACATAGGTGTTGGAGCTATCAGAGGTTAGCAGAGCAGCATCTTTGATGGCTAACTTTACGGCAAGAGTTGCTAATGTTGCTAAAGTGACGGTAATGTGATGTCCACTGCGTTTGCCTTTGTTGGGTGTCCTTCAGTTACAGGGGAAACAACCTTGTCTGAAAGCCCCATTTGGGCTGTGTAGTATTTGAGCCAAATGTTAAATGTGATTTGATTGGCTTGTGTCTGCGCTAAAAATATTTGCATAACATAAATAGATTGGCTGATGGTTGAGCTGATTCTTGGAAAATTTCTCTTGAACATTTCTTAACTTCTGTCTCATGTAATGCCAGCAAAGCAAAGCAATGGGCCAGGGATGCACAATATTGGACTTTTTTTGCCATTACAGTATATCAGGAGTGCTTGGGCCACTAACCAAAACTGATGTGTGTAGATTTTTGCAGCATTATTCAGAGACTATTCAACCTACCAAAAGTGTACGACTGGACAAAAGGCGACTGGACTTAGTTGAATTTCTTGAAGACGTTTCGCCTCTCATCCAAGAGGCTTCTTCAGTTCTGACCTGGATGACTGAGAATCTTCACAGACATATTCAACCTACTATTTTAGTAATTAGTCATATTGAGGATCTTGGGATGCTTGCTGACATCCGATAATACATTCTAAAGCCAATTTCAGCCAATACTAATATTGTGCTGATAACATCATACATCCCTACAATGGACCCTTAACGCAGTGCACCAACACTGAGCACTGCTCTATTCAAAGTGAATGAGAAGCTTTTCAGTTGATGCCTCCATCGCCTCAGTTGACGGGTCCAGTGCAAAAGAAGGCACAATCTTACCAAAAACTGCTTTTCTCATCTTTGACTTTTCACTTTTTTGCATGTATCATCTGGACCTCCTTCTATTACTCCCAAACCTCCTGTAAAAAAAAAATAAAAAATAACCAACTACATTTAATTGCAATTATTTACCTGTTCTTTTTCCATATTAATGAACTATTATACGCAATTTTACCTCATGCATACTTAAATGTTATGCAAAAATGATTATGCCGCAGGTAGGCAGGTAGTTATAATGTGGCTGTCATAATTCCTCTATTATTGTAAGGGTATGCTGTTAAGAGCACTGAACCATCTGCAGATGCACCCGTGCTGTGCACTAAAAATACATGACTGTAAAATTGGACTCTTGAAAATCAAGAACATTGCACTGGAAAAATATAGCTCTAAAGATGTGTTTAATGGGCACGTTGAAAGTCGGAACTACTGTACATGTTGTACGCCATCCCAAATAATAACATTTATCACATATGGCTCTCATCTCACTTGTTTCTTATACAAATCAACTCAATTTCTTGGTTACTCTTTTATTACATTCTTGCACAATTCTGCTGTAGGGAAATGATTGTTGCAATAAAACCCCATCTGAAATTCTGTCATGTCCCCCAGATATACTTAAACAGATACATTAAAAAATAAAAGACACGGTAGCTTGCCAAGCATTTTGTTGAGTTGCACAGGAGGCAGGAGATTGGAAATGTGGAAGTGTCCACCAAGGTACAGTATGAGCAATATGAGTATGTCGTCCCTTTTACAGTCTTACATCTTTTATTTTTGCCGACAGGTTCACCATCTGCCACAAGACAGAGGTGATCAAGAACACGCTGAACCCAGTGTGGCAGCCCTTCACCATCCCTGTTAGAGCTCTCTGCAATGGAGACTATGACAGGTCAGAGAGTGTTTTGCACAGTTCTGCTCTGTATTCAGATGGAGAGTGAATCATATTCCATGCTGAGGTGATTAACCTCCTTTTAGACACTGGATAATAAGTGGTGAAACGTCCAGGAATAGCACATATTTTTCTAGATTTGGTGAAGTGGGGTCTCAAAAGACCTAATTAAACACAACAGCATTGTTTTTGTGAGTGACATCACCCTTTGCTGGGGCGGTCAGAATAATGCCAGCAGTCGGTCATTGTGTCCCAGGGACCAGCACTGGTGTTATTGAGACTGACTCAGTTTTTACACCACACTTTGTCACACTTTCAAAGTCAGGTGTGACTGTGCTGAGCAAGAGTACTGCATGCAGAGTGTATCTTTATACTGATCTCGTCCGAATGTTCAATCTTTTTTTTTTTTTTTTTTTTTAATATTTTTAAAATATCTTTAATAAATCTTTTAATATAAAAATACTTTAATACCTGCGTTCTGTGTCCACGGATGGTTGCTACACATTTCCACAGCAGTTTCATTCATACTGAAATGAGGGTCAGCATCAGTGTACTGTTCCATGCATTGCATTTTTAAGCTCACACTTGATTCCAGTGTGTAATTCACGCAAATTTGTATGTTCTTAAAGTTTTACACGTCTAGGTACAAGTGCAGTAACACATTACTGAGTAAGATGTTACCGTAACTTTATTACTTTATCCAGTAATGCTTATTGTAAGGGATTAGAATTAAAAAAAAGCAATAATATTAAATGTTCTAAGCAAAGTAATGCTAAGTTGCTTTGCAGGGTTGTTGGTGTGTATGGTCCGTGTGGTCACAGAATGTAGAGGTGCTCACTTACCTCACATAGAATTCTTGCGTACTGCAGCAGATATGGGCTAATTAATGACATTTGAGTCACATGGACTGTTACAGACCTCTGCGGATTCATGGACATGAAAAGTATGAATCCTCAGTGGAAACTGTATGAAGTCAGACATTGTGGGTAGCAGCATATTCATGGTTGTAGAGAGTTGCATAAAAAGATCAATATCATCCTCATAGGACTGGGCAGATTTTGAATATTGTCATATAAAGGTATGGCATCTGTGATGTATTTTCCTCATTTTAAAGGCTGTTGCAGTACTGATATTGAGGCATTTAGTCAAACATTATATTTATGATTTATGCAATTTTTGCTTTGGGAGTGCTGATGGAGCAATATAGAGAGGGCCAGAGGGAGTTGCACTGTGTCTTTGTGGATCTAGAGAAATCTTAGAATAGAATAGAATAGAATAGAATAGAAACTTTATTGCCACTGTTACAGGAACAGTGCCAATTATGTTTGGGTGCAAAGAGAGCAACTGTGGTATTGGATGAGGAAGTCTGGAGTAGCAGAGAGGTATGTGAGGGGTGGTGCAGGACATGTATGAGGACGGAGAGACAGTGGTGAGGTTTGCAATTGGAGTGACGGATGAGTTCAAAGTGAAGGGCGGATTACATCAGGGATCAGCTCTGAGCCCCTTCTCGTTTGCAGTGGTGATGGACAGGTCGACAGTTGAAGTCAGGGAGGAGTCTCCATGGACTCCGTTGTTTACAGATGATATTGTAATCTGTAGTGAGAGTAGGAGACAAGTGAAAGAGAGCCTGGAGAGGTGAAGGTATGTACTGGGGAGAAGAGGAATGAAGGTTAGTAGGAGTTAGACAAAATACCCGTGTGCCAACGTAAGACAGTAAGACTGATGGTACGGTGAAATTGCAAGGAGTAGAGGTAGTGAATGTGCATGAGTTCAAATGCCTGGTGTTAACTGTCCATAAGCATGAACAGTGAACAAGAGAAGTGAAGAAGAGAGTGCAGGCAGGGTGGAGTGGGTGTAGATGGGTGTCAGGGCTGATGTGTGACAGAAGGATATCAGCAAAAGTGAAAGGGTAGGTCTACAAGATAGTCATGAGACCTGGTATGATATATGGCCTGGTGGTTCTGTTGGTGTAACAGAAGAGGTCATAAGGGACAGGACAAGATGGAGGCCAAAGATCTACTGTGGCAACCCCTGAAGGGAGAAGCTAAAAGACGATGTTTATTTTTATAGTAAATAAAATTTATATGAAATGTGCATAATTATCCACATTTCCTTGCATAATTAACAGATCTTCTTAAATTTTAAACCCTATTATTTATGTCACAGCAGAATTTGGCTATATTTAAAGGCAATTTAAATTTTTTACTATTGTACATTGTCTTTATTAGGCATCAACAATCCAGAGAAGTACACCAGATATCATCTAAAATTATAGGTAACACCTGTAGTTTAGGTACAGATCATAAACAGCTGGAATACAGACATTACTGTGTTTTTAACGGTAGATGTTTACTTTTGTCTTAGAGCACAGTACTTCCAATGTATCATCGCTGTCCTGTGAGAAGTGCAAACCTCTAAAAATAAAACTTTTCACGAGCTCGGGACCTAGCCTGAAAAACAAGCGGTATTATTTGTGAGCCACATCACCCATGCCCTCCATCCTCATGCTTAGCATTTGCATTATTTCACTAATTCTTATTTTACTTTCTTTCTTTCTTTCTAACGTATTTTTTTTTTCTTCACGTCTGTAACCATTGTACAGCGAAAAGCAATTTACTTGATACACTGTATTAAACAGGGGGACATTTCTAGCACAGACAGACTTCATAATTCAGAGTTCACCTAAAAATCACTACCTTCTGCCCCAGTAATTTTCTTCAGTATGACATTATTTAATCAGCGAATGTGTAATTGCTCTGTGTTCCCAATGTGATGCTGTGGAAATAGTTTTTATTAACAGATAGAACTTCATGTTCTAATTTGACTGAGAGTAGTCAAATGTGGCAAAGAGCAGATCTTCATAACTATTATTTGTCTCTTTCAGGACTGTGAAGATTGACGTCTACGACTGGGATCGAGATGGAAGGTAAAAAGTTAAAACCACAACAAAATGATATGCATTTTCCGTACTATAGAGGGGAGAAAAAGGCTTCAGCAATAGGCAGAGCCTTAGTAATGGCAGGAACAGGTATAAAGAAACAGATGAGAATAGAGACATGACAGTTTATCTTAGATTATGAAACTGCTGTTCATTCTTGCCTGTTTGTGTGGGTGTTATTTGTCTGCAGCCATGACTTCATCGGCGAGTTTACCACCAGCTACAGAGAGCTGTCTCGGGGGCAGAACCAATTCAATGTCTATGAGGTGAGAAATGAGATGGGGGTGGTTTGTTGTTGCTCACCACTTTCGTCATATGAAGACCTTGTAACATGCAATTGAGGTGATTTTGTTATTGTGACTTCAGCTGGCTTCGCAGAGGCTGATAAAATCCCTGCAACACTCATAAAGCTTTGGGCAACTTTTTCTTTTTAAAATTAGGGACTGAAATAGTGGTGATACAACAAATGATATTGGGTCTCCCAAAGTAGTAGAAATAGTAAGCTGACTGAGGAGTTTAAAGGTCCAGTGTGTAACATTCTGGTAGGTTTGTTGGCGGAAATTACCCATATGTATATTTTCGGGCTGTCAAACAACAATAACAAAAAAAAATTCTTAATTGCGGTTAATAGCAGAAGTTCAATAGTTATTTGCAATTCATCACATTTTTTATCACTTGTTTTAAATTGTATTCATTTGCATTTACAGTAGTTTTTAGGCTGTAACGCCACTCTCACTTGTGTATCTTGGTTAAAAGAAGTGCAATACACCTGAGGTAACTCAATGTCTACACCAGAAATTTAATGCAACAGTATTTGTTCCACTTTAGTGGCCTCCTTTGTTACATACAGGCTGTGTAAGCAACTAGCGACAAATCTTGCGACTTTTTGGCAGAACCCTAACTACTTTCCGAGAAGAAAATGGCCAGCTCTGCCACAGCTTTATCTAGCTTTTTACTGCGGATAGAGAGAGAAATAGGGTAAGGATAGGGACAGGGACACAAAGACAGGGACATTAAATGCAAGTGCAAGAAAGAGGTGGGACTATGACATCCTTGTTATCTCAAAATAACATATTTGTTGTTTACACAAAAATGCTAGCGTGGCGTTTTGAGATTTTCCCCATTTTCAGAAAATGCCGTTTCAGGCTGTTTCCATATGGACAGGTCCTGAGTGATTGATCCACAGGTTTTACCAAAGTGACACTGTATCCCAGGTGTTAAGTTGCATATGCCACACAATAATCAGGCCCTCTCTTTCTCTACTCTATTCAAGACACGACACGCATTAAAACAAAATGCATTAAGATCAGCCCTTAAGTAATCGTGATCAATGCATAAATGCTGGTAACCTTATGTGTACAGTAAATGTGTATATTTTTTAAAACAATTACATTTTTTTCTGCCTCAAAGTAAGCTTTTTATACATTATGTACTTCGGGTAAGGGTCTTGCAAAAAGCAGGCCACCATGTTGTACTGCCATTTATTTGCAGGAACTCAAACAAAGTAACCAGCCAGAGTGTGCATTTTGTGTTCAGAAGTGGAAGTTTACTAAACAAACAAAGCACAACATCCATGTTGCTGTGTGTTGTGAGGGCCACCATAGTTCGCCGTCACCCTTGGGAAAGTTGGGGTGAGCAGAGGAATCCCATTTGTTACAACCTGCAGTCTCGCCATTAGGTGTCACTAATTCTTATACGTTAGATCTGTAACTCAAAACAGACAACTATGCTTAGTAACTGTTTTCAACCATCAGCAATTGAAAGATTTGGCAGACAAGTTGTGCCATCGAGGCTGTATTCCACAAAGATGACAAATGCTACCAAGCTGACTATCATAGCATGGGCTTACAGCTCATCAGTGTTTGCACAATTTACCACTAAATCAGAACTTCCTAAATTTCAGACGGTTGAGACTCCCTGAAATTTCTGCAAACTTCCAATGCCCATGTCCAGATATGTTCATCAGGAATAACGTAGCACAACACTGAATGAAGTAAATAGATTGAAACATTGAAAGTATTATTTCACTTTTTTTTTTTTTTGCCATGATTAATTTTGCTCATGGCTTCGGTGGCATGCTTGACTCTGGTTACAAGCATTTCTGACTGTCTCTGTGCTTCTGAACTCAGGAGTCCTTTCTGCCCAGACTTTCTTTGTTATCTTCTTTGTAGGATCTTGCTTTGATTCTAAATTCTGACCTTTGTTGACCTCACAGTCCAGCTAAGCCTCTGTTTTCAATCGTTAGGGGATAAATAGCCTGTTTAGGGTCTTCTATCTTGTTTCCTCACCAATTGAACTCTATTTGAGTTACACTTTTTTTATTAACCATGAGTTGATGCAGGTCCTAAGTAAAAAGCGCTGGGCAATGTGCAGGGAAGTGACCAGTTGTGACTTTTGTGTGCTTTTAAACTGGTCTAAAACTAGTCAGACGTCAGACTCTCAGATTCTCTCACAATGTCTACATTCAATTATTTGTGTATAGAAAAGAAAATGATATATGGCATATCTAGTGTAATTATTCTCTGTAATTATTCTCTCCAGTACTAACGCCATCAAAACCTTTGCTCCGAGCAAATTTGAATTCCACTGCGGCATTATGAATAAATAACAATATAATATGTTATTTTTTAAAGACAATGATGGATGGGATGATTTAGTGGAGTGGATGGATGGATGGATGGATGGATGTCCATTTTCGTCCTTTTGTGCTCTCTCTCTATACACACAGGCAGCTAAACATAATCTCACTTTCAATTCATGGACTGTCACTATTATCATGAATCTGCTGAATTATTCATGGTGATGATTAAAGCTCATTCCGGAATGTGAAGTGGTTTTACAAGTGCCCCCTCAATCTATAACTTTTCTCATCACTGGCAGGTTTTAAATCCCAAAAAGAAAGGCAAAAAGAAGAAATACATCAATTCTGGAACTGTGAGTACACCCACCTCCTCTATATCTACCTGTCAGTTCCTCTGTATTTATATTCATGGTTGTTTTGTACTTTATACCTTTATACTGTCTGCATCATAGCCTCCTACATCTTCTTCTTTCTTACTGATTCTCTGACTGTCTGGCACCTGTGTGTTATTTTGTCTTCCTCGCTCCCTGGCACTCATCCCTCTTTTACCCTCCCTCTTTGTTTATCTCTCTCATGTGTGTTGTGTGTGTGTGTGTACATGCATGTGTGTGTGTGCACCAGGTAACATTGCTGTCCTTCAAAGTGGAGTCCGAGTATACCTTTGTGGATTTCATCCGAGGAGGGTGAGTGGAATAACAATCAGCCTCCTCTGTCCTCTCACAGTGAGCATCAATAGCTACCGTTTTGGCTATTTAGACATGTTTGTGAGTGTGTGTATGGGTGAAGTTGAACCTCCCGAATTGAATTTAACAAAAGCTGTTTTGTAAACATCACGGTGAATTCCTGTTGGCTGTGAAAGACCCAGGTTGTGGAGACGTTTGGATTGATGAATCTCACATTCGAACACCTAATTTATTTAGTTCATTCACTTTTAATAGCTGCTTCTATTTGCCTTACCTAATTAGACCTTGAAAAGTGGAATGCTGCTCCACCATACTAATTAGCCAGTGAACCAGTGATTATGTTTGAATTATACTGAAGTGTGAGCGTGATGCTCTTTGTTGTTTTCTTCTTTGATTCCCACTTTATTTGTAACAGAACTCAGCTGAACTTCACAGTGGCTATAGACTTCACTGCATCTAACGGTAAGTCACTGACTTTGTGGTGCTTTTGTGCATATACTGTATGTAAAACGCTACAACTTTACACTGCCTTCCAGCTATTGCATCACGACACCCATATCCCACATGTGAAAACATAAATCAAGGACGACACAATGCCTTCACACTGCAAATTTAGTCCACTATTGCATGGATTTCAATTAATATCTGTTCATGATTGGTGGAGGATGGACACTAAAGACTGCCACAGTCAGAAGGCCAGTTGTTCAGAGAAGTTAATTTTTACCACCAAGCCTACACACTGGCTTTCTAACCCACTTCGGTAGATGTTCAGCAAAAAAATTAAGTTATGTTAATGTGTAGAAAAGGTGGTTTGAAACACAGAACTAACACAAAATATTCTAAATATAATTTGGTGGTTGTTGGTTAATGTGTAAAATCACTTATACAGTAGTCTATATATCACAGTACAGTGCTAACTATGATGGCTGGGTAAATGGTTAGTTTCCCATTCAATGCAAAGGCAAAGAAGTGAGAGGTGGTGTATATTGTTTCCAAAGTTGGAGACACACATTAAGAAGCCCAACTGTTGCATTTCTAATACAACTTTAAATAGTGTGGCTCCAATTGTATCGCCCACTGTTCATAACAGTATCAACGCCACATACAAGGTTTTGAACCACTCCCTCTCCCACACCAAAGTCTATAGAGAAAAGCAATCCTTTTAGCTCTAAGGGTCAAGGGAGGTTCTGGTCAACTGCTGCATCTCTTGGCAAGTTTGTGCCCTTTTGGTAAATCTGAACACAGGATTTCAAACACAGAAGTCACAAAATCACACATTTGAACTCACTGGTAGAGGCAGCAGTGGATCAATTACTCCTGTGTGCTGTGATATGAAATCGCAGATTTTCTCTATGGAGTTTGGTTTGGGGAGTGAGCTGTTTACAAAACAAAACAGTCTTTGGTTTCTAGCTGGAGAAAAGGCTGTTCTACAGTGAAATAAAGCTGTGAAATAATACAGACTTGCATGTGTAGATTTTCTTAGTGGAGCTTTTTTGTGGCTCAAATCAGTTTTTGCTGGTTCTCGGAGATGGTGGCATGCTTGATGGCATATTCAGTGAGGTGTGCTGACAATCCGTCAGTACCTCATACAACCACAATTTCCCCTTTTCCTTTTTGGAAGCAACATAATCTTTTCATGGCAGGTAGACTTATGCACATGACGGTGGACACGTTGCTGCTCTGAATAGATTGTTACATCCGGGCTCTTTTTGTCCACATGTTGAAAAGTGCAGTCAATTGTGCGAGATATGCAGGTCATGTTGAATTTATTTTTGCAGCCACATGCAAGTGGTGTTCTTGTGGAAGCGTTGGGAGTAAAATGGGATTGGGAGAAACCATTACCACTAGTTCAGGTGTGTTTGGAGCAGGTATCTATCTGTATCTATGCTAATCAAATCACCCCCTGACACTTTTATAACAGAAGAGGGTCCAGACACACTTATCCCAAAGGGGATGAAAGGACAGCAACTCTCAGCCATGTTTAAATTCCCTGTTACATTTCTGTTTACACTAGTCTGTGATTTAGTATTTAATATCTTTTTTACCCCCTTCTACACTTATTGTATTTTGCAGCCACAATTATTCACATTGTTCATCACACCCACAGCCTGGTTGTGCTGCAATTAAAATGCAAATGCTCTGCTACTTTGGGAAAATCCACAGGAAAAAGAGATATTAAGGGGATGGTGTCACCTTGGCATTAGATTTCTTCTCTTTTACTTCCACGAGGGTTACACACCTCGCTTCCTAATGTAGTGCTACACCCACATACTGGTTTATTCACTTAAGTGGGGACCAAAGTCTGTGAACATTGTCAGTGTTTGTACACAATATTACTGTTAATGCTCCGGTATCAAACCACAAACATGTAGAGAAGTGACATTTTCACTATTTTAATTGTAGGTTTAACATACGGCAACACAGCCCTGCTCTCTGTCTCCCTCTTTCTCTATCAGGGGATGCAGCCTCACACACAGCTATTCTTTCCGACCTTCTCTATTACTTAATTTTCTCACTTTTTGGAAGTTTACATAAAGTGGCACCACTTCTTTTTTTCCCCCCTTTTTTTGCAAGACATATACAGTACATCTCGGGTGTAGCTAACAAACCAAAGGCAGCAGTGTAGAAGTAAGCGCAATTACTCACAAGTGAACCGTAAACTGACAATAAAGTGTGCTAAGGGTTTTTATATAATTAAATTGTTTGAGCAAGGGTTGGTCTAAATATGGCAATTGTCCGTCATCAAGACATATATTAGGCACCCCTAAAAAAAATAGTTAATATAATTCTCTACTGCACATTGTTTACTCACACATTGTACATCAACAGCAAATTATTTGTATGACATTCATTTAAATAGCCTAAACTCAAGCCACTGGAGTCTCAAGCCACTGGAGGATTTTTTTCAGACACAAATCTTTACCACGCAATATGTGAAGTCCAGAGAAATGAAACACCAAACAAAAGGAAAGAGACACTGTTGTTTAAATAATTATTTAGTAAATTAATTGACCAGCAATTAATCCTTAACATGTCAAATTTCCACTGGTGATGCAGGGTATTTTGTAGGTGAAAACCAGAGCATATAAGCATTGATTCCACCTTGTCATGTGTATCTTCCAAGGTAACCCATCCCAGCCCACTTCTCTTCACTACATGAGTCCGTACCAGATGAATGCATATGCCATGGCTCTGAAAGCAGTAGGTGAGATTATCCAGGACTATGACAGCGACAAGCTCTTTCCCGCCTATGGTTTCGGAGCTAAGCTGCCCCCTGATGGCAAAATCTCCCATGCATTCCCACTGGTGAGACACAGACACACACACTCAAACACACACACATACTGACACACCTCCACAGTTTAAGCAGGGTGTGGTGTGCACCAGGAGTTGTTGCTGTGACAGCAGCTGGTCACACAAGTTGAGAGGTTGGCTTATCTTCCTGCCAGCGGGGCTCTCCCAGCATCCTCCACACATCCTCCTGAGGGATGAGTGAAAACCAGTCACAAACTGCAGGATGCTGAGCTGAAGCGAGGCCAAGTCTGTGCATCTGTTTCCTGAATTTCATATCCGACATGTTGTCCTCTGAGGACTTAATTTAAAAGAATTTGAGGAAATTCATGGTTATTAAAAGTGAAAAGTTTTGTGCCAGTTCACCATTCCTAGCTCTACTGTGCCTTGTGCCTGACACATGGGCTGTGTAAATTCACGGTCTGCAGCCTTCAGTGGCTGCATTTGGGGGCAGAATGCATCACAATGCAGTGACAAGGCCTGTCCGATTCACGGGCTCCTCATAATGTGACCTACTTTTGCTCTGATGCAAAGGCTACAACGGGTGGACCCAAAATATGAACATGAAATCTATTGCGTGCAGGAACAAACTGCTATTTTATGGGGGGAAAAAAGTGCAGACAGCTAAGGTTGATAAAGCAAATGGTCACAAAGGTCTTCCCTAAAGTAACATTTGTAATATTTTCATTTTTAGTTAATTAGCTTCTTGCAGCTTGTTAGTTCAGAACAGTTGATGATGAAATTTCTGTCAAACCCATAGGCTAGACCAACATTGTAACCTTGTTCCCCATTAATGTGTTGAAAAAGTAAAGCAAAGATTAAATATTATCATGCAACATATTAATATAACTTAGCTACTTTTATCTGAATAACTACATAGAACAAAATACTCACCCAATTTGCTCCTAAGTGAATCTTGATGTGGATTTAAATGTAATATCGAAACATCATATGTTGCTATTGAGAAAAAGTGTTTTTGTGAGCCTAACAATGTCATCTCATTAATGTACAAGTCAGGTAATGAACCTGTTTTGTATTGTGCTGCTTATATTTAATGAAGGTGGTGTGCTGTCTGTTACAGGGAGAAGACAGTGACAATCCAAACTGTGTGGGAATTGAGGGCGTTCTCGAGGCTTATTTCCAGAGTCTGAGGACGGTTCAGCTCTATGGTCCCACTAACTTTGCACCTGTTATTAACAAAGTGGCAAAGTAAGTTTTAAAGTGTAATGGTTTTGGATTCAATAATTATCCTTTTAAATTAGGATATGATCTAGAAGGAAACAGATTTTTCCTCTGCAATTTTCTTTTTTTGTTCTTAAAAGGTTTAAAAAAAACGTCCACATGAATGGATTACTGAATGGGCCTCCCAATATTATAATGGGGCCCTGAAGCCAAATAGCACAATTTATATGATGAGATTTACTTTCAATCTTTCAATCATATACCATGGGTCATATTATTCATCTGATATCTGAAAAGGGGCCCCTCAGCCCTGTAACGCTGATTATTAAGTAATGTCTTTATAGGGCCCTTAGACTATGTTATCCACCTCTGATGGCCTTGAGTCATCTAAGTTAAGTTGAGTCATTAAGTTATATGACATGTCTAATAGGTTTTAACTTTTTTCCCTTTGCGTAACCTTTGTACTGTGTTGACTTGCATGTGAGTGCTGGGGCACTGACTCATAATCCATCCCAGAAGCCAGGGTGATTAAGGAAAGAAAATTTGCATTACATGAAGAGAACAGACCGTATGAACTCCAAACACAATGTAAACATGATCATGCAAGTTTGGCGAAAACATTGGTTCAAGGCAGAGAAAAAAGTCTAAACTATAAAAAAAAAATTTGCAGATTCACCTGAACTCATTTTTGGGTGTTTAACTGTAGTATGTGTTAAAGACTCCCTAAATAAGGGTTTGGCAAGTAAAATTGGTGTAGAGCCAATACTAAGTAATGGAACACTGGACCAAAACCTTAGGCAAAACCTGTTTTTTTTTCCTACTTACCCATTTTCTTCTATCTAAACTATTTAATATTGTACAAAAATGGCAAATTTAACAGATGTTTTGGTTTTAAAAAAATGCAGGTTATTTATGACAAACTGTTACTAGTGCCATACTGCCCTTAGTCTCAGTTCATATTTTTTAATTTTAGAATAAAGGTTCTGAAAGCTGCATGACTTTGTAATTTATGTGAAGACAAACAAATAATTAAAAAAAAAAAACAACAATTTACAAATTGTGTGTCTGTCACACAAAAGGGACACAGTCAGAATGGTTGTGTGGAATAGTTTACCCACTGTCACATAATAAAATGTTACAACTTAATATATTATCTAATAAATAATCCTTTACATGAAGGAGCACAGAGACTAACTGAAACGTGTTTGCTCTCACTAAACCATTCATTTGGTGCAACATTAGTTTTATTTCAGTTCACTGTATGTTCGAAGCACATTTTCCTGTCCTTTCTCTCCTCTCCCTGTCTCTTGTCTCTGTTCCACTGCATTCATGTAAGGGCACATACACACACACTGGGAGCTGATGAGGTGAAGGGACTGCGCTAAATGTCTCTCTGAGCTAAATGTGGACTAACTTTAACATGAAAAGCAGGTTAAAAATATCAGCATTTGTAAACACGCTGCCACTCATCATGAACCAGGTAACAGAGCTGTGCCGCAGCAGAGGCTGCAGCACTGAAACACCACTGCACGTCCTGCTGCGTTTAATTGCAGATGTCACTCTGACCTGTCTGAGCTGTCGGAGGGGAAACTCTCCTCCTGACGCTACAACCATCCTGTAGCACTCAGGACTAGACTGAAATCAAAGCGGTGACCTAGAGGATAAAGAGACAGCGTCATCAGTCTTTCACTCATCATAAATTGACACATTAACTGATTGACTTTCTATGATAAAATGAATAATTGAATAATTCATGCCCATGCCTAGTACAAGTTCAGACGTATTTGTGATAAGCCAGAGGGAGACAAGAAAGTTTAGTTTGAGCCCAACAGACAGGTATGGTTCGTGTTTCCTTTAGTAATCTGGTGTACAGACACGGTCCTAATGCAGGTGTGTGTGTGTGTGTGTGTGTGTGTGTACCTTTCCCAGCTGTGCCGCAGAGATTACAGATGGCTCTCAGTACTTTGTCCTGTTGATGATCACAGATGGAGTGATATCAGACATGGTCCAGACCAAAGAAGCAGTGGTCAATGTGAGTAAACACACACACACTGAGAGAGAGAGAGAGAGAGAGAGAGAGAGAGAGCTTTTCCTCAGTTTCCTCTGCTGCTCATACAGCATGCATCTTAACATCCTCTTTTCTTTTGACATATTTCTTTTGACAGCAATGATGCTTTTTTTAGCGCTGTGGATGAAAGCAGCTCAGTATACTGTGATCAGTTATAAAAATAAGTCGCTCATTCACTTTAGTGAGAGGTCAATAGCTGTTTCTGTTTACATCAGTTCTGAGTGAAATCTCTTCGTCTCTATCCCGAGTGCCTGAGTCTTTCTAACATCCTCACCTATCAGATTAAAATAGTATTTAAAAAAAACTATTAAAAGTTTTATTCTGCATTATAATAATTTCACTTATTAATAATTGTTATTGCTTTTTTTTTTCCCTGCACAGGCAGCGTCTCTCCCGATGTCTATAATCATTGTAGGTGTTGGTCCTGCTGAGTTTGATGGTGAGTGGTCCATGATTGTGTGGTCCATGTGGCTCTTTTTTCAGTGTGAGGAAACATGGTGGAGGAAGGTCACACTCAGCGACATAAAAACATCAATCTATTTATGGCCTGTGGGCGACTCAATAATTTAGGGGTATCTGAAATAACAATTATAAAGTTAAGTTTTTCTGCCTTTCACTTGGCAAAACAATTCACTACATAACAGGAAAATCAAATACCGGTAAGTTAGTGGAAATATACTGGGTTTATTTGATTAATTAAAACATCACAGTTCGCCACATATCAAATATTCCCTGGTCACATCACCTCATTAATATGTTTGGTGAGGTGGGGGCAAACTGCCTAACCTCATGAGTAGAGTAGCCCGTGTCTTCGTAGAGTTCTGGCTCCTGATTGGAAAAAGGGTTATGGGAGAGTTGAAAGGTTTCTCCTAGAGTTACGATACTTGAAAACTAAGTGATTGTTCACGTGCAGCATCCAAAAATATCATTTCCTGGTTAAAAAATGACTCCAAGGTTCCTTACGGTGGAACTGGACACCATGGTGATATCACTGAATGATATAATGTGGTCAGAAAGTTTTCTCTAATGTGTTTAGGGCCGAGTATAATAACCTCAGTTTTGTCCGAGTTTAAAAGTAGAAAGGTACAGGTCATCCAGGGCTTAATCTCTTTGAGACATTCCTTGAGTTGAACAACTGGGCTCATAGAAAAATATAGCTGTGTGTCATCTACATAACAATAGAAGTGTATGTTGTGCTAAAGTTGCCTAACGGAAATGTGTATAGGGTAAAAAAAATATAGGCCCAAGCACTGAGCCCTGTGGAACTCCATAATTAACTTAATGAAGGAGTTCCCCCTTTCTGTCCCCCATTTTACCTCCAACCCCAACTTGCTGACACAGATGGTCGCACATCTTTGAGTTTTTTTTTTCCCTTTCAACTGATGCCTAGTGCTTGCTCACTGTGTGAACAGTTGGGTTTATCTTCTCTCAAAAATACCGTAAGGTTTCTGCCTTATTATGTACAGTGCCTTGAGATAATGTATGTTGTGATTGCACGTTAGGCAAATAGAATTGAATGTCACACTCCAGCAACCAAACCCTAGAAGCTGCTGAGAGGACCAGTCTCACTGGATTACGTATGATATTGAATTTAGAGAAATAATGAAAAAAAAGAAAATGGATTATCAGCACCACAGTATCTTATCCTGTTTTATCCCCTTTTTCTCAATTTGAATTTTATGCTCTTATCCTGTAGCACATTTATGTAAAGTGCATTCAAATTAAACTGTATTATTAGTAGTATTTATTATTTCTCTCAGTGCCACTTTGCTGTTCTTTGCATGTGTGGTAAACAAGGGGAAAAACTCCCCGTGCCTGCGTCTGTCTCTTTCACAAACTGATTCAGGAGCTTGTTCTCGCTAATGGAGGTTCATAAGTTCTTTCAGAGTGAACTAAGACCACTTTGACTAACTTCTCTGGCCCGAGTATTAAAAGACAGACTTAAAGTGCTCACTGCTTTCGAAAAGGTTTCAATACTGTTAACTCGACATGAAAAAAATGCACCCAAAATAACAGGCGCATTGCAGTGGTTACATGATGCGCCTGTGTCTCTATAGCCTCTGATGCACATCACTACCTGCATGTGTGCAAAGTGTCACTTTTACCTGTCAAAACAATTCACTGCAGTTTTAGGGATACCTTTTACCTAAAATAATGTGATCTTTCATTTTCTACATGCACCTGGACAGTGCAGCTAAAAAGAAGACAGACGTGGAGGCTCCTTGCATGAACCAAACGACCAAACTGTCTCTCTGCCAAGCTTATATAGCACCACTTCCTTTCGACTTCACTTTCAAAAGCCACTGACTTCATCTTCTTACTGTTTTCTTAGTACACTTTTGCTATAATACTTGGCAATAAAAAAAATACCCTACAGCTGTGATTCTTACTAAATAAAATACA